>OX457048.1:28424757-28584757 GCA_949752735.1 Lumbricus terrestris | reverse complement strand
GTGCGTGCGTCTAAGGATACCGTTAGTTAAGCGAGGTATTTTTGATTTCTGGCAGTTACTAGCTGTAGTTGTGGTGTTCGTACATGTATCGGGGCATAGATCCATGGGCGGAGTTTGGTTTCCGTTTTTTTTGGGAGGGGGGGCTAAAAAACTTGGTCCAGAACGAGCGGTGCCGACAATATTTTCTCATGTCGGCCTAAAAAAAGTTGATGACTTTTTGTCGTCAGGTTAAAATCTCATGAAAATTACTATATATATTTCCTGGCCGAAAAAGTTGATGACCTTTTTTAGTCATTTGATTGAAAGTTCTTGGGGGGAGGGGCTAAGCCCGAAAAGGGTACCATTTACACGGTAAAAAAGAATCTGGGACTTCTTGGGAGGGGCCTAGCCCCCCTCTAGCCATGATAAACTCCGCCCATGCATGATCATTGGTAAATGATCTATGTGTATCGATTCAACTTGCTAGTACTAGTTAATAACTTAATAGTAGGGCTGTACCGAATATTAGACTTGTATTTGCTTCAAATAGCGAGTCAAATAGCTATTCGGTATTCGGCCGAATAGTAACTATCAGACCGAATACGAATAGTAATACGAATAGTCGTCACGTGACATGTATTTCTGCATACGCTGCTGTTATAGAGAGTGTATGCAGACTGGTAGAAGGATGCAAAATTACATATGTAGGCCTAGATGTTTACTTTTAGCTTATGTACCGTATTGAATTTACTCAACCAGTGGCGTAAGGGGGGTTTTGGGGTTAACCCCCCCCATTGGCTCCAGAAAAAGGTTTTTTAAGGTTATTTTTTCATCTAAGTAAGAAAAAATAGCAAAAACAGGGTTTTTGGCTATAAAACCCCCCATCAAAAATTCCTGGCTACGCCACTGTACTCAACTGAAACTTTTGCCCATGAATTTGAAATTTTGAATGTTGCTAGTAGACCAATTTTTACACTAGGCCCTATTCATATTCGAATCCAGCCGAATAGTTGGTCCAATTATTCATATCCGGTCGAATATTGATAATCACCTATTCGGTACAGCCCTAGTTAGTATCGAGCAGGCAGGTTAGAGGTTTGATGCAGATCAGTTTTCGCAAACCATGGTTCGTTGGTTGTGCCATTGCCTTTTGGTTGTTTTGCACCATTGGTTGATGTCTCATGAAAAAATACTTGTGCTACATAAGTATCTGATGGCATTGTATAAATATATGAGTGTGCATGTCACTGGACAGCAAGCAAGGCCTATGAGCAACTTGTAAATTGAATTAGTAATGTAATGGACGTAAAGTATACGTTGCAAATGGATTCGATGCAATGATTTAGGGGCAAGTTGTTTGCTCGCACATAGTTTCCTATGTCACCCAGTTGATTTCGCCTTCGCAGACTGGGGTCAAAGCATAGGCGGAGACCTGGGCCGAGAATTGGGGGGGACGGAAAGACGCGAGATGTTCAGAAAAATTTCTGACGACGAGCGAAATCTCGGGAAAAAAATTTTTTCGCCGCCAAAAAAGTTGATGACCTTTTTTTTTTTTTTTTTTTAGTCATCTAGTCATCCGGCCCCAAAATCTCAAAGAAATTTTCTATTTTCGCCGCCAAAAAAGGCTTGACGCTCAAACATTGGGGGGGACAAATGCATGGGCCGTCCCCCCCAACACTTTCATTGGGGGGACCGTCCCCCCCTGTCCCCCCCTAGGTCTCCGCCACTGGGTCAAAGGTGACGGTGCAGCTGCTGTAACACTATTTTAATGAATTGTATTGTATATGACCATTTATAAAGCGCTTTTCTCTGAAGCGCTCTCAGTGCGATCGAGCCCAAGAGAACAGACAGGATTTGAGACGAGAGAAAGACGAGGATATAGACAGAGCGAAGCAGGGCTTTTTTAACGTGCAATTGTATACAAAATGTGCAGTTCTAAACGGATTTGTGCAGTTGTAGAAGCACTTCTGTACAGTTAAAACTAGCAAAAAAGGTCATTGTCCTCCGATTGGACCAAATTTACCATGGAGGATTGGAAAGGAAAGAAGGGGTTGTGCAGTTCTAAAAATTTCTTTAAAAAAACAGCCCTGGAGCGAAGTGATGGTGGAAGTCCATTCCATAGAGAGGGACCAATGCAGACAAATAATGTACACTCACAACAGCTTATGTCTAATTGCCCAGATAACAGAAACCCTAGAAATAATTATCTGTAAAGTCGTGTAGCGCTATTTTTCTGCAATGGTTGTGTATGTATGGACTGACGAGCTGTCCACGTTGCTACAATTAATTTTTCTTTATTCCTATGAAGTTTTCAGCTTGGCAGTTACCATGGTGATGGCCACAGTGAAAATGAAAAGTTGGGGAGTAATTACTGCAGTGGTGGCCATCAGTGTTTCCTTACCACTATGGGGCAGGGGCGGATCCTGGGGACCAATCCGACCGTGGCCCCCATTTAGAAATTTCTTTATTTTTTACCAGCTATTCTGGCTCAGAAAGTTGAGGTGGCCCCATGAGCAGTTTCGTAGGCCTTCCCATGCCCCACGAGGTCCATAAGGGGCTTAAGAACACCGTAAGACTTAAAAAAGGTCATCAGATTTTTCGGTGACCAAGACGAAATTTTCCCCCTGTTCCAAGGCCCCAAATTTTTTTTCCCCCTTCGAAACTTTCTGTGTCTGCCCTTGCTATGGGGTGAACATATTAGTAGGCTATAATATAGTTTCAGATTAAGCATGCAAATGAAATGTGGATTCTAAAGTAAGGTCGTTTGCTCTGGTCCATGTGATTCTGACAGAGAAGCACTTGTAGTAGATACCTTACCACTTGAAAGGGGTATTCGCATGTTTTAACTTGATAAACTATACGCAGTATATATAGACCTGCACCTGTAGTAGATACCCTACCACTTGAAATGGGTATTCGCATGTTTTAACTTGATAAAGTACGGTATAAGCAGTATACAACTGCATTTGTATTAGATACCTTACTACTTGAAAGGGTATTGGTGTTTTAACTTGATAAACTATAAGCTGTAATATAGGCATATAGGCCTACCTGCATTTAGTAGGTACCTAACCACTTGAAAGGGTAGGCCTATTGGTGTGTTCTACTTGAGAACTTGTAAGCAATGCCTATATACCTGTGTTTGTAGTAGGTCACCATTTGAAAGATGTTATAAAGTTCTAACTTGAGAAACTAAACAGTATACCTGAAAGATCATGTTGCTTGCATGAATCTGGGTCAAGATCCTTCACCTCATGCAGTATCCGATTCAACTGTTTCTTCATACCTCAAGTTTTCTGTCACCAGCTTTAAAATAAATGAGAAAAGTGTTCGGTTTATGAAGTTTCTATTTGCCCTGCTGTCATAAACTAATATTTTGTTACAGCAATTTCATATAACCCCTTCAAGGTCACCTACACAGGACCAGCTGCTAATATTTAAAGTGTCACAGCACTAGATAATCTAAAAAATCTGACGCTGGGGCTCCAAACCCGGCGCTTGTTGCTTCCTAGATAGGCTATTGTGCTAGAGGCTGAAAATCATTATGTGAGGGTCAAGAATTTAGAATAATTATTTTTCAATTCGGCAGATGGCTTGAATAATTCGCCATAATTTGCGAGTTAGTAAACCGATTTTGATGCCGTTTACGCAATTTAATTCAGAATATATTCCTTTATTGGTCAGCAAAATTGCAGAATAATCCATTAGTGATTTCTCAGAACTTTGACGCGTTTTCATCCTGTAAAAAGTATTTTAAAGTCGAGCAATAATTGTAGCATATGCCTGAATCAAAAGGTCAGAAGCCGACATGGGTTTGAGGCCATAGTACTTTGGCATTGTTGTTAGATCATTAATTACTTTGTTTCGTTCAAGGGTACTAGCCTGGTTAGCTACATCGGTAAGGACCGTGTCTCAAGCGACTGAAAGAGAGCGTGCGGGTCGCGGTTCGAATCCCGAAGGTGGCTATCTGAGATGTAAAAATCTCGGGTTAGCACGGTCCGTACACGGGGACCTTAATGGCGTGGCGCCCATTCAAACGGGCAGCGGTGGTGAAGGATCTCACCCGGTCAATTATTTGCTCATTAAAAATGAGCAGGGTCGAGCCATTACCATCGCTATATAAATTCCGTGTACGTTTATATGGTAAAGCTACAGAGCCTAATGTGCCAGGTGCTGCATGTAGACTGATCACAAGTTAGGATATGCCTGTATAGTTATGTTAGATTCCTCTTTTTTGGTTTCTGGATCATATATAAAGAATGGGTTCCCTGATGCCTAGAGTAACTGTGATCCTTACAAACTTGGCTGGCTCTTTTAGCCATGGTTGGAATGTGAGCACTACCGAGTATATTACTCCAAAATAATAGCATCATCACGTATTAAGCCAATTCATTTATTGCCTACATATTGTCTCTGTATCAACAAATCAGTTTACAGATTAGAACTAAATCACTAAACGAATCAAATATCCAGCAATAAATAATGCAGTGTCCAAAAGCACCGGAAATACTTAATTCCAAAATGCACCGGAAATAACTAATTTCAAAAAATTTGCTGGAGTCACCGGTATACTTAAAATCCTAATTATATACTTACCGGTATACTACTGAATTCCTAAAAATCCACACAAATGCCCGAGTGCAATTATTAAGATCCTGCATTCAAGGGTCATCATGAGGTTGAATGTATGAGGGCTGGATTTGCCAGGGTCTTCCGGTTTCAACATAGTTATATAGCACCATTATTTTGATATCAACTGATGCGCAAAGCTGTGTCAAGGGTCCAATGTACCGTACTTTAGAGATTTTCAGTTAATACTTTTAGTAACTTGGTAACTGAACGATCTGAGCTTTGATCGAAAGTTCAGCTGAGCTCAGTTGAACTTTTGATAAAGTAAACTTGACCTGACCCTCTGTGGTTAAAGTGGTAGGGCGAGCAGTGGGAACGCCGAAAGGGTGAGCAGTGGGAGCGCTGAAGAAGAGTTTTATTGGAACGTATGTGTTTACAGGGTTCCATACACGGTGAGCAGCGGGATCACAGGCAAAGAATTCCTAGAAGACTTTAAACCCTGCACACCCTACCCTTTGGACAACCCCCTCCACTTGTTTATACACAAAACACTCCCTATGCGCAAATTACCCATGATGGTGAATTTACTCTTCAAGCGTCTTGAGGAATGTTCGTCCCTCCTCATGCCCCTTAACGACTGACGATTGGCCAGGGGTTGCCTCAACCTTTCAGAAATTTGCTGCCTACCATTTCATCTTTTGAACATGGGCGGAGACCTAGGGGGGGACAGGGGGGACGGTCCCCCCCAATAAAAGTGTTGGGGGGACGGCCCATGCATTTGTCCCCCCCAATGTTTGAGCGTCAAGACTTATTTTGGCAGCGAAAATAGAAAATTTCGTCGAGATTTTGGCCAGATGACTAAAAAAAAAGGTCATCAACTTTTTTAGCGGCGAAAATAACTTTTTTTTCGAGATTTTGCCGGTCGTCAGAAATTTTTCGGAAAATCTCGCGTCTTTCCGTCCCCCCCAATTTTCGGCCCAGTTCTCCGCCTATGCTTTTGAACATCCTTCGGCCTCCACTCCCTATTGGCCAGCCTTTCGCAGATCCGACCCAGAAAACAAAGTTGATTCTCACACAGAGAAAGCACCAGACAGTTTCCGTAACCAGGATAGACAGGGCAATCACAGAAGTATCCTACGTAAAGGGATAATGCTCCAAACAGATTCTTGGCAGGCCAAAATTCTCGCAGGGCAACGACCAGGGCGAAGACTTGTTTTGCACCAGGGTATCTGCCCTGGCGCGATCTGCTGTGAAGCCGTCACTGTTCTCATGGACTAAGAATTCATCTGCAGGGTTACTGCTTCCTATGCTTCAGGTAAATATTCACCAGGTCCAGCAAATTGTCGACGCATCCATTTGGTTTAATCGTCGGATGATTCTCATCTTCCGGTCTGCAAACAAAGACAAAAGTCTACTTTACGACTTTAAAACGATGAACAGCAGCTCTCTAACTCTTCGGCTACTAGTTGTTAAGAAGGCATTATTTGTAAAATGGTACGATAAGCCTAGATGTTGCCGATACAGATTTAGCGTCCGTTAGGTTGGCATCACGAATACTAACAAGTGTATAAAATTTCCGATTGAGCAATAACCACGGCGAATAACCTTGAGAAAATCCCCCACTTTTGGGCCAGTTTCTTCAGCATTATATAAAAAATGTCCATGCGAAACTTCTAGCTCTGTTATTGACCTAATTAACGGTGTGCTCATTTACATTGAGATTAATAGTTTCTGAATGCCGTCTCCTTTAGTGAACACACCTATACTGTCGCAATTCTGGACTTCTGGCACGCAAAGGGTTAAACAACTCCAAAGGTTCCTGGTACGGCATCAGAAAACTATCCATCCCGATACAGGAGCAATACATTCATAATCGGAAATTTAAACACTTGTTAGCATTTATTAAGCCAACCTAACGGATGGTAAATGTCAATGAACAGAAAGTTCATCAGTATAAGCAACTCGTGCTCTATCCAATGAAAGCACGGAAAATGAGGTCATGTTTCAGCAAATCAGCCTACAGCAAAGTAGGTCACACTGCTAACTCTGGTTACTCATAGCTTTAATAAAAAATGTGGAGACATTGCAACGGAAAGATAATAAGATTTTAGGTATTATTACTATCACATCATCATCATCATCATCATCATCATCATCACCATCACCACCACCACCACCATCCAGATCCTGGAATTTCAATAAAATGCTGAACAGGATTGATATGTCGAATCCTTTATAAGCCTTGGAAACTCCATTTATAGCCTACTAATCATCAGAATGAGACTCTTACCTGTATCTACCTGTCCTGACCAGTACGCTCCTAAGACCAGCAGACTGACCCCCGTTGATGTCCAGCACCAGGTCATCTCCAACCATCACGACCTAGAAAAAGTACGACATTACGTAAAGTCACAGTATTTTTTAAAGGTTCCAAAATGGCATAACTACATGAATAGAAGCATCCATACTCTGCCACATGGAAGCCATACTGATGTACTGTTGTACATATTACTTGTAGATATACTCATGTTCCCATACAGAACCCGCATAAAACCCACATGGTCCATGACGGCAGGTTACGCACACCCACATACAACCCTACTCACAGCCACAGGTGCTTAGTTTCAGTATTAAGTCAGTTCAGATGAAGTCAGATCAGATAAAGGCTCATTGACGATATTTTTAGGAAGGCAATTTTAGGCACCTTCATCATTCAAGTCAAAATCACAAAATCAGCAAGACATCTTGGCTGGAGCATCACATATAGACCAATCATTAGGAATCACCATCGTTGTTCATTCATTCTATTTATACAGCAGCTATTCAAGGAAACTACTCAGAGGTGCTCCCGACTCCAGCACGTCCAAAAAGAAGTTTTTCTTTAGATCGGATCGAAATGAGAATACATCAAAGCATTCCTTTGTAAGTCTAGCGTGCACGTCGCTAGTTAATTAAACCTACAGGTACTTAAATCCCTAATTAGCAGAATTTTAGATCCATTCAGAGCCCTTCCATTTGTATCTACAGCCACTGTATTTTCATTACTGGTTCTTGTACCGTTAGTTGGTTACAATAAAATCATTGATTGATTGATTGATTGATTGATTGATTGATCAATTGATTGACTGAAACTCTCGCTAAGTGAAAGGACTTTTCTCGATAAGGGGTCATTGCATAATTACGTAACGCTCGAGGGTGGGTGGGTGGGGTAATTGAAAACGTTACGAAACGTTACGTGGGTGGGTGGGTGGGGGGAGCTGAACGTTACGTAACGCCATGAAAAAAATTAATGCATGTTAAATTCCCATCGAATGACAGTTCAGACTTCAGACATGGTGTGATCGAAGTTTAAATTTCGTGACGTTGATTTAAAACGCAGCCGAAGTAGGCCTATACATGTATATCTTAAAAAGATATAGCAGCAGACACCAATTACATGCGAGGTCAACATAAACTATTCTATTCTCCCGTTTGTGCAAACCGGAAACCACTATTCGAATTGTTTGGATCCGTGGCAGTTTTACCGACGGAACAACGTGGTAGGCTTAATTCCCATTGGATTCCTTACATCGAAGAACCACTTTGAAGAATATTTTACTTAGTGGACACGAATCTCAGACATTCAAAATTGATGCTCAACAGAACTCGGCAGTATTTCTAGTAATAATTATCGAATTGCCCAGACTGAGCAAATAATTAGTTCATCTTAATTTTGATTAATCATTAATGAGCAATTTAGTTGGTGAAAATTTTCAGCAGTGCGTAAAATTTACTCTTGATGCATTTCAAACATGACTGTCACTTATATAAATAAAACATATTGTAGGCCTAACATACTGTCAAATTAGCCTATAAGCTTAATTCACATATATGAATTATAGGCCTATTTACGCGCTCACATAGGCCAATAATAGACCTAAATCTGAACTGATTTTTCGTAACAATCGTTACGTAACGCCTGGGAGGGTGGGTGGGTGGGTGAAGGGCAACGTTACGAAGCGTTACAGGGTGGGTGGGTGGGTCGAAAACGGTCATTTTCTGCGTTACGTAATTATGCAATGGCCCCTAACCTAATCTTGCATCCCCATTAATTGCAATAGTGGAGATCTCAGAAGAATTCAATATTACGAGCAAGTCACTGGATTATAAATGCAATTGGCAACTGAATTATTATACTATATTCATTCATTCATTCTGAGAATTAATATAGTGCATCTTCAAGATATCTACTCAGAGGCACTCTATGCGCTAACTAGCCGAAATGATATTAAGAGTCATAGCGAGTGAAAAATAACAGCAAGTTGCAAAACAAAACACAGAAATCGCAGGTTTCAAAGCTAACATTTTCTTTCTTGACTGCCATGTTCTGAAGTGGCACAAGAAAGAAATCCTTGGATGGTTTTCCAATGCATTCAGCTTTAACATCGCAGGCAAACTGGAAAATGCAAAAAACAGAAACAGATTCAAAACATACACATTCAATAGTATCATAAATTTCATCCTATGCTTCAGTGATGCATGCTGGGAAACGTTCAGAGTTTCAATGTTGCTGCCTGAAAGCATTGTGTTATTGATTCAAAGTAGCTAAAAATAACAACAATAGCAACAACAATAAGAATAGGCTCACGTACATACATACAGAACAATCAAAGAAATCACATCATGCTGTTATCATCATCATCTTTAAGACTGACTTAAGTTTAAGGCCCACATCCAAGACACCATTGACTCAAAAATAATACTGAGAAAACTTGTGTTGTACCAATCAATTAGCATAATGCATTGTTATTTAAGAAGCTAACCATTGATGCCACCTTCTGTATCCTGGCTACTCAGCATAGTCGTTCCCACAGGGTTCCTTCTAAGCTTTCTCTTTGATGTGAACTTATGATTGTCTGAATATATTGTAACTTTTGGTGACCAATTAAGTGACTACAAAACTGCTAAGACTAAAATAAGGGAATTTTTGGAGTATATTTTCCAGCACACACCGAGATAAAATTCTGTTCTAATATAAAAGATCTCACTTCTAGGGCTTTTGCAAAGGTCCCACAGTCCAGCTTCAATCCGTCCGTCTCCTTGTAAAAGGCCCTACGAACAGAAAGTACTCGTCATTTCACGTTACAAAATTTATGCAACAATCAAATAATAAACTCACAATAGTAGTAGTATATTTGTTTACTGACAATTCTAAACAACCTTGGATGACCAAATCACTTCTTACATCTTGCAAGAAAACATCAAGGCATTCAGGAACAGGTTAAATGAAAACAAGATTGTTTGTTACTATTAATATAATTGTTACCAAAAAATTGAAATACCAAATACCCAAAAAACACCAGATATACATTATACAATGTATTCAGCATAGCGGCAAAATGGTTAGCTATTTTCAATGTGGCATCAGTTGTTTGTGTAGCACTTACAAACAGTTTAAATGGCATCATCGAATTTTAACTCTATTGTTGTTTTGTATAAGACGCAACTGCTTGTCGGCTTGCCAACGGTCTAGTAAACACCCACCCCCAAATAAAATACTGGCTACGGCCTTGATTCGAAGGACCAACTTTGGGCACTCGCAAGGTCGTAGCCAGGATTTGATTTCGGGGGGTGTTACTTCAGTTTCCCATCCGAAAAACTGATGATTTTTTAGTCATCCGACCGAAATCTTCAGAAAATGTCATCAACTTCCTGTCGGAATTTTTTTTTAAAAACTGCTGACAGTTTTCATTCTATTTTTTTCACATTTTCCATTTGGGGGTGTTTTCATGGTTTTATTTAATGGTTCTACATCATGTGCTAGTAAATGCAATCTATTATTTTTACATTTTCCATTTGGGGGGGGATGTTCAAACACCCAAAACACCCCATAGCTACGGCCTTGGACACTCACCCATTGCCGAGAGTTATTAGTTTTGCGTCTCGGTTCTTCATTAGAACCCGAAATGCCTCGTTGAGATTTGCATACGAATATCTGCTCTGAGCATCTCCCAGAACAACACAGTTTGGATCGGACTTGTCAAATTTATCGAATTCTTGTTCGACCCCTGCAAACACAATAGCCGTCAGTCAACAATATTTACCATTCCTGCCAGAGAAATCTAAATAAACTAGTCTCAGACGACAAGTCAAATTAATCATTTATTAATTAAATAATTTAATTATATTGCGGCATTAATTACAGGTGCAGTTCGGTCAATCTGAATCTTAAGCATGGAACAAGTAGATCTATGTCGAATCTTGTCGAATCCATGGCAAAGCGTAAATTATTGATCATGCAAAACGGCATACTTGAGGTCCATATTTACAATACAAGCATCTAAACTAGTGCAGCGAATTTCAACAATTAATCAATCGATTAATCAATCGATTAATCAATCGATTAATCATCAAGATTTTCAATCGAATTAATTTGTGGTTTGATTGTTCAGTTTTTCATCAATTTCTTACTTTCATTAAGTCAAGCAGCTATTTCTCGAGTAAACAACATTGTAAATAACAATAATGCAAAACTTTGGAGCATAACATCAAGCAATCATTTTACATTTGAGAATCCGATACATATGCTGATTAAAAAAATACAATAAGGTGACAACATTGTCTTCATTGCAATAAACAGTTCGCTTTTTTGCAAATAAGGTAGTAACCAACTCATTGACTAAATTCATTTTAAAGTTTTTTCATGCAGACCAAATTAATCAAAGATAATTGGTTAATTAAATTTAATTGATTAGTTGCGATTAAATTTAAATTCAATCGCTTGAAATTATTTTAATCAGCACCTATTTTTAACCAATTGTCCGTCATTTAATACCTGCATGAAATCATTTAAAACATCAAAAGCTCGATTAAAATTATTTTAATCAGTACCTATTTTTAACCCATTGGCCGTCATTTAATACCTGCATAATATTATCTGAAACAGCAAAAGCTATAATTAATAGCAATATTTAATTGTTAGTCGGCAGAAGAGACAGAGTTGTACCGGGGTCAAGGATTGCAAAAGGTCGAAGGTTGTTCGTCTGTAGATAGTTCATGAGCAGAGGAATCGGAGTGAAGAGCTCCTCTGGACGAGCATCGAACCCCAAACCTTGCAGTCGCTTGGCCATGTCCTCAACGCCTCGAGTCGAAGTGTTCGTGCAAAAACGAAATTGGACCCCAGCCTCCCTTAACCTACAAACACCACAAGGTATGTATACGAATTGTATGCATGTATGTAGTGTGCGTGTGTGTGTGTGTGTGTATGTATGTGTATGGACATTTACCCGTATAAGAGCTTTACAATAAGCTCATGAAGGCGCTAAACATAGCTGCCCTAAATCACTGATCAACTTTATGCGTGTAAGCGAACACGCACATGTATATGCATGTGTATAGCCAACATAAAGCCCCTTCTGGTGCCTCAGAGTCAAGCCTAGTGAAACAAAAGGTCAACATTTCATCTGCAATCGAATAGAGCTCTAAAACACATCGGTGAAACAGGTATCAGTCATTATCGCTGTATATTTCATTCGTAATTTCCAAACTTTTAAGCACCGTTTAAAAGATAAGCAGAGAGCATGAGCTTATTCACTAGCACTGCTTCGACTTAGAGCGTCGTCCAAAGAGGAAGTCGGAGTTCAGTAAGCCAATTATGAAGTGCTCAATAAACTGCCCACTTCTATAGTTAAGCACAGGCAGTAACATCAGAATCATCCGCGCATAGGGCGTACCATTTATTATTAGGAAAATCTGCCACCTCTTAACTTTTTTGTAAGCAATCAGAATATACAACGACCGGCTCACACGAACTCCCCGGTGCACATTAGTAGCGTAGAAGACGGTCATGGACAGCGTCCATGCACTTATTTTAAAATCTGAACGCCGTCCTGCCACTTATTGGCCAGCACTGACTGGAAAGTTAAAGGGCGTCCAGGCACTTCTTTTGGAAAGGTAAGGGGCGTCCAGGCACTTATTTTTCAACACTTTTAGCACTGCGTAGAAGTAACACATGCTTGGGAGTCTCTTCCAGATGGATAGCCTATGCAGTGCTGAAAATCCCTGAAAACTTACTTTCGAATGGCTTCTACGGATCCCTCGATAAGCACGTCTTGTGTCCCTTGCATTTCGTACAGGACGCCATAGATGTCAAAGAGAAATCCATGTATTTCGCCATTCAACCAGCCGCCGTGTCCTTCCATTCTTGCTATTGAGGTGAATGAGGTCTTCCACCTCCAGCCTCGTCTACTTATATTCCACTCCGCCCAAGGACCGATTGTTTTCCACTATTTTTGTTTTTCCTTGTTTTTGTTTATCGTGTGTAGTCCTTGAGGCACGGCACCGTAGCGATATTTATAGCACCACAGGTAATATATTTAAGAGATGCAGTTTCAACATGACGTCATTTTACTTTCAATACCATCTAGCGGTTGCAGATGAGGTCGACATGAACCGCGAATTTCGAAACGCCCAGTTATTTTTACAATTCATGAAAAACTTGAGTAATTCGAGATTTTTTGGCATTACCTCGTTGCAAAATATAAATTTCAACTCAAATTTAATTTCCTTACTGTGGCAAAATTGCGGTGATGGACATCGTTGCCGTACAGAAGGTCGTTCAACATTTTATTATTGACTTACCTGTTTTTTTATGAGAGAGAGAGAGAGAGAGACACAGACAGACAGACAGAGACGAGATTTTTTGTCTTTCATAATAATATGGGTTCCTCCCAATGTCATAGAACCACCCATACACCAAAATGCGGGCAAAGAGCAAATGCCCAGAGGCCTGACGACTATTGGGGCCTGGGTTCGGTAGTATATAGAAACTTACAATTGCTTATACAAATACTATAGAAACCTAGGTTATACCCACACTTTCAGTATTTCAATCTACTACGGGCCCATTAGTGCAATGAATAACATGATGGCATAGAGAGCAAGATTCCGAGATCAAGCCCCGTTGGGTGGACATACTTTGTAGGCTGCTATTAACACCATGCACTGCTCTGTTCTGTTAACAGTTAAGTTTTATGTTAAGATTACTGCATAACTTGTACATGTAAAGTGCAGTGTGTTTGCAGGTGCTTAATTAAAGAAATAATAATAATATAATTCTAAAACATTTTTCTCATAAAGCCTGGACACAATTAAGGAACCCAGAATTTCTCTCATCACACCTGGAAATGGCAACAGGATAATCCAACGACTTTTCTAGAGCAACTACAATAACAACTGCATACAGAAACCAGTTCGTTTCATCAGTACTTTAATCAAACAAACACAAACATCAAAGCATGCAACACAGTTTAAGTTCCAACCCAAAAAATATTTCACATCAAGTTCATTCCGATCTTCAAAAAAATAAGATATTAAATGCTACCAGTATTATATGCGACTACTTCACCACATCTTTGTACAAGTTTTAATCGACAAATTATCGCAGAAAGACTCTGGAGTTACATTTCGTCAGCGTAAAACACGAAGAACAATCCATGAACTAGCAAGTAGTACCACCAGACTCACACACCAAAATAAATTACCAGCACCACAGCTGATAACCCTTGCATGCATATGGCCATTGATATAGTGCCTTAACAAAATCACAGATAAAGACCAGGATTCAACAATCTTTACACAATACACATCAACCCTTTACCGATCAAGGTATAGGATTCCCATACCATTTTACTACACTTTGCTTGCACTTAGGAGGTGACGGACCCCTCAATGTCTGCGTGGGGGACCGTCCATGCATTTGTCCCCCTCCCAATGGTTAACTGTTAAGACATGCACATTTGATGAATATACTGGTGACATTATAACGTTGTAAGAAGAGAATTTCGAGCAAATAACAAAACGACCAAAATTTTTTTAAAAGGTCATAAACTAGCGAAAATGGCCTGTTTTTCAGAAAATTTTGTCGATCAGCAACTCAGCCATCCGCCCAATCTCAGCCATGTCGCGCCTCGGTGAATTGTCCTTCAGCTGCTCGTTCGTCCCACCCAACTTCCAAGACCAAGTCTCCGCCTATGTTTGGCTGGTAAAAGGTTAAACATCTACCGCAAGATTCATCACTTGGTTGAAACTTGATAGTGCTAAACAACATGTTAAGACAAAGACTTGCTTAAGATTCTTTAAGTTTACACAGCTGTCACGTCTTGCAAAGCTCAAAGTTGCATGCTCCACATTAAACTCAGCCATAAAACCCATAACCATTAATAAAGAGAATCAAATACATCATAGTGCGTACCATGTGCAAATTACATGGGCGGAGTTTATCAGGGGCTAGGGTGGCGGGGCTAAGCCCCCAAAGAAGACTCAGATTCATTTTTTCACCATGTAAATGGTATTTTTTCCCAGGCTTAGCCCTCCCTCAAGAAGGCTTTACCCCCTCCAAGAACGGAAACCAAACTCTGCCCATGTGCAAATATCTAATAATCTAATCTAATTTAATCTGATTAGACTAGGTGATTAGATTAGATCAGATATAGATCTCAGTGGGTACCACATGCAAACATGGGTCCGACATAGGTCCTGTGCAGACATGATCGCAACAGAAGGGAAGGAAAGTGCCAGATCATTGCATGGGGAGAATCACTCAGGATCCAATTTGATTGAGTTGGAGATGCAGTAGCAAAGATATTAAACCCTGTTCTGAAGGAAAAGGTTGACGGCGTGAAGCAGATTGTCGACGTAACCGTCAGGCTTCACAGCGGCATGCGGCTCATCGCTTGGACTGCAAACAATTGCAAATCATATTATAACAATGGCACACAAGAAAATGGATTCGACACAGAATGCATATACATATTAGGGTGCGGTGGCGTAGTGGGTATGTTTCGTTGCTTTGCAGCCGGACGGTTGCAGGTTCGAATCCATCTCAAGCCGCCGCGTAGGGGTCTTAGGCAAGTCCTTCACTCGCAATTGCTTATGCACTTCGACGTGAAACTCCGATTCAGTGTCCGCGCTGTAGTCGGGAGCGCCTCTGAGTAGTAATCTTGAAGCGGGAGCTATAATGTTCAAGTGCACATACATAATATATATTTATGCACAGCATGCCTATATAAAGACACTATTAATCAACCATTGAGTATCTCTCAGTAGTGCTGAACTGGTACCATTTGGCACAAATTGAAGTTTAGTGAGACCCATGGCAGTCATCCCACCCCAAACCATCATTTGTACCAGTATCTTTCATTTGATGGATGTATACACTGACAAAATATTATAGAGAAATATGAAGCCGTTACTGAGATAGCGCATTTTGAAAACGGTGAACGAACTTTCGTGTCACCCTATATATAATATTATTCTGTTTCTATATGCATCCTAGAAACATACATACCGATATTTTCC
The DNA here is from genome assembly GCA_949752735.1 of Lumbricus terrestris. Lineage (NCBI taxonomy): Eukaryota > Metazoa > Annelida > Clitellata > Crassiclitellata > Lumbricidae > Lumbricus > Lumbricus terrestris. Next base: position 28,568,872 of record OX457048.1, on the reverse strand, counting down.
CGTCCTAACTTGAACACCACGAAGTCCACAAGACTGAGCCCCTTGGACATCGCCGATGATGTCATCTCCAATCATCACAGCCTATGAAATACATAACCAAGCCATAGAACAATTTTAGCACGGCCAACGTACTGGTAGTTAATGGGACATGGAAACCACTTCATTAATTAATTTAAGATATTTAAATCTTCTTCTTGTTTAAGTTCTCTGCCCCTCGGCAGGTTTCAACTTCCAATGACACCGTTCTTCTCTTCGTTGTACTTCAGTTCGTTGTATCCGTCATTCATCATCTATCACAGCATCATCTGTCATCCATCCCAGCATCATCTGTCATCCATCCCAGCATCATCTGTCATCCATTACAGCATGATCTGTCTCAGTCTTCCTCTCTTTCCTTGTCCCTCCAATCTCCCTTCTATGATTGTTCTCTCAGGAGGGAGTCTCCTTTTAATATGTCTCCAATCCAGTTCTTTTGCCATTCTCTTAAAGTTGTAATCGGCGATCTTGTTTCCTTTTTTTACATTTATATATTGCGCCCCTTGAAGACCAACCACTATAAATAAGGTCAGCAATGAGTGGTCTAAAAATTTGTTAACATGATCACAATAATGACAGATGAGAAAATCTAAAACTTCCTACTTGAAATCCTACTCACCTCGTCAGGTTTCAACTTCATGTCCTCAAGTGCGGCATTGAAGAAGTCAGCTGAAGGCTTTCCAATAATCTGGGCCTTGATATCACAAGCAAACTAAGAGGAACAACAAGGAACAACAAGAACAGATGTTAAAGCACATACTAGCCAAGCAATGTTAAGAGTGGTGGAAGACGAGGTGACAGAAGGAATACAAATAAGAATAATAAGAATAATAATATGTAGAGATTTAAGTGCCATGTGTTCGTAAGCAATTGATTAAAAACCGCAGCAACGATTCAGAAGCACTCAAAAATGGCAAAGAATGAAATATCACAATATACCCGAACGGAGAGGTATGAGAGGAATACACGCTTTAGAGTAGACCCCATAATGACAGCATAAGCATTTTCAGTTCCCTCCCTCCACTCTATGTGTATAATCCTAACTTGTATTGTATTTGAAAATGTATGGATGGACCTTAAACCTAAACATTAATTTGGAGTGGAAAGCCTGTGGGATGCTAAGCGGAGGAGCCTGAGTAAAGGAGCATGAGGAGTAGAGGACCCAGATGAGTAGATGGTGAGGAGTAGAGGAGCCTGAAGATCAGAGTCCGAGTAGACACTGAGGAGCAGAGTAGCCTATTGATCCCGAGGCATAGAGGAGCTTTACAAGCTGAGCACCAGGAGTAGAGGAGCCTGATGTACCCTAAGTTGCACAATCAGTAAGTCCAAAATATACCTCAAGAGCATGAGCGTAAGTGCCACAGTCCAGCTTCAGTCCCTCAACCTCCTTGTAGTACTTCCTGCAGTCAAGACAAATTCATCTATTTATAGCAACTATATAAAAACAAATCAATAGCAAATGACAAACAAACGCAAGAACATGCGAGAAAAACAAAAATCAAATACATTTACAATTCTGGGTAGCTAAAAACCTACACGTTAAAAAAACAGATTTTAAGCAACAGTGGGTAAGCCAGCTATTACATAGTTAAGTCCTATGTCTAAAAATGATGACAAAAACTGAACACTGAGAGAGGAACCTAAATGAAGTACATTGACAGTTCCAGGTAGCTAAAAACCTACAAGTTAAAAAACCAACTTTTAAACAACAGTGGTTAAGTAAGCCAGCTATTACATAGTTGAAGACCTATGTCTAAAAATGATGACAAAAACTGAACACTGAGAGATGGAGCTAAATAAAGTACATTGACAGTTCCGGTAGCTAAAAACCCACAAGTTAAAAAACCAGATTTTTAAGCAACAGTGGGTAAGTAAGCCAGCTGATACAGTTGAAGACCTATGTCTACAAAATGATAACAAAAACTGAACACTGAAAGAGGAACCTACCCACTGCCTAGAGTAATAAGTTTCGTACTTCGATCATTCACAAGAATATTAAACGCCTGGTTTACGTTGGCATACGTGAAACGATCCTTAGCATCACCGAGCACAACGCAGTTCGGATTAGACTTGTCAAGTGCAGCGAACTCATGATCAACAGCTGAAAAACAAAAACAATTCTCTCATTCAGCAACACTAGCCATAAAGTTGCAAAGTACTTAGCTAATAATATGCGGTTGCATTCCCCGGTGCCTTTCTTTTCTACGACGATTAGGTGCCGTTCCAGATGTTTTTATTCTGTTCTTAATTAATATTCAAGTTCCTGAGGGATCCTAAATACCTCTGGGCAAAAATAAAAATAATAATAAGTGTATCCAGTACTCTGAGATTCCATCATTAACGATTCACGTAAAAAATCAGGAAGTGAGCATCACCTTGTGATATTTTCTACACCTACTTTGAGAGACGAGTTTCAGGCAGCGCCAGTGCTACAAGTGCGAAAAAATAAGTGCCTGGACGCACCTTACCTTTCCAAACGAAGTGCCCGAGTCCCCCTTACCCTTCCAGGCTGTGCAGGCCAATAAGCGGCAGGACGGTGTCCAGATTTGAAAATAAGTGCATGGACGCCGTCCATGACCGTCCAGCCACACTTTAAGCCCTGGGTAGCGCGAATCAGTAAATTCACCCGATGTACAGGATATTTATAGAAACCTGGGTCGACGATCAGGAAGGGTCGAAGGTTATGTTTACGAAGGAAGCTGATGGCTGCCGGGATCGGAGTGAAAACTTCATGATCTCGAACGTCGAAGCCAAGAGCTTCTAGCTTGTGTACAATTTCGCTTGCAGAACGTGTCGACGTATTACTACAGAATCGAAAAGGGATTCCGGCTTCTCGCAACCTACAAATTGCAATTTGCGATGCAGTCATAAACTCGTTATATCAAGATGATCATGCTCTATCATAGTCATTACATCATGTTGATTAAAAGTGCATAAATTAATTAATTAAACTTGCATCACCACTAACTGAACAACATGATTTTTTTAAAGACTAATTAGATACTAAGCACAATGCAGGACATCCAATAAATGTGTCTTTACCTTACCTGCGCTAAGTGCTGATGAAACAACCAGCGAGTTACTAAGAAAGATGCCTTGCAGTATGTTTAGCTTAACACGAATTCATGGAGAACTTAACAATGCAGAATCTTCTAATACGCAGTACCGAGGAAAACGTTAGATGCTCTAGAAACAATAAACCTAAAATAACCGACAACGCTAATAATATCAGCTGGCAATGACATACATGAATCTCAGTTACTAGTGCACCATGTTTGGAACGCTGGGACCTGGGCACCATGACTATGACTGTTGAGAAACAAACCAGGTATCTATATCACTCGTCTGGACGGAGTAGACTGAAAGCAACAGTGCCATTTAACTTAATTAAAAGAACAGAGTGCGAAACTTTCTAAACATGAGGTCGTTACGCCCGCTTAAAAGCGCCGCAGCACTTACTTGCGCACCCCTTCAGCCGAACCACTGATGGCTATATCAGACGAGCCACTGTCGTATAAAACGCCATAGATATCCAGAAGGAATCCCTTTATGCTCGTTTTATACCACTCGGCCGAAAGAGTCGAAAGTTTATGTAAGCCGACTTTCGTCGCCACCGCCTCAATGGTCGCCGCCATCTTAACGTAGAATAGTTAATTTTAGAATCAGTACCATCGACTTAAATTGGTCGATGGAGAGAGCCAGCGTCAGATCTATGGACTTTGGAAAATAGATAACCGTATCCTATTATAATATTAGGCCTATCTAATCGCGATTCAAACTTCTAAAGGGCTATTCGAAAGGCAGACATAGGACACGAGCCTATTCACGAGCGCTTCGTTGAGTCAGAGAGAGCTGCTAAGAGGCTCCGCGGAAGGTAGGCCTACGATCGCTGGTAGGGCTAAAAATGGCCTAAAATTATAAAAATGTAAGTAAAGATGTAGGCTATAGACTAATGCATATATAACTTCGATCGCACTCAATTTTCAAAACGGTCGGACGAGATCCTTTAAATAGAGGCCGCGCACAATAAGGTCTCCGTGTAGCCTATTAGATTAAAGTCTCTGCAATATAAGCCAGTATCGACAGTGGCGGCGCCAGGAATTTCAGTTTTCTTGGGGGGGGGCTGAATCCTCGCGGAAGAAATTTTCCATTCTCATCCGCCAAAATTTCTGACGACCTTTTTAGTCATCCGGTCGAAAATCGTGGAAATATTTCAGTTTTGCAGGTCAAAAAACCCGGATGGCCTTTTTAGGAGGACTTATAGTTTCCGGGTTAATTGCCTTCTATAGGGGGGCTTAGCCCCCTAGCCTCCCCCTTGCGCCGCCACTGAAGGAAAGCAAACGGTTATTTCTAACGCAGAGGCGCCTGAAGAATAACCAATTAAGCTCAATGAGACAAAATATGATAATACATCATAATAGCCTAAATCAGGTGTAAAACGTACGGGCGCAACTTGAGCCCAGTGAAATAAGAATCATAAATGAGTCAAAACTTACAACGGGAGGGGAAGGCTAGCCCGGAAGAGGAAGGCCAATCCTAGCTGGAGGAAGGGAAGGAATGGATATGTTCATTGGGGGTGGGGATCGAGAGAAGCCTCTGGCAGTTCAGTGTCGTGTCCACTCACATGGAATGGGAAAACAAACTCCCAGTCTTGCCGACTTAATAATGACTTATGAGAGCATTCAAACTCAAAGTACACAACACATAAATAATATATTATTTTTCATAAAAAATTACAGGTCGTTATAATTATTATAAATCAACAACAATAATCCTCAGCATGTTTTAGGCCGATGTCCAAAACGTTAAACAACCTCGCACTTCCCACAACCCAGTGGGAGATCGATCTCACCAACCCCCTCCTCTTGATAGACGTCACTGCCGTGAACTACCACCAGACAGCCAATGTGCACAAGAATCCTTCTGTCCACACACATAAAAGTACCTGCAATTACCAGACGTTACTTCCGAGAGTGACGCACCACCTCCCCCCACGTCGTCTAACCATCTTTACACATCGACTCGACAGATGGCGTCGGCAGAGTCACGTGACACAGCAGACCGGAAACGGCGCAGGGCGGCGCCTGCGTCATCTTGAAGCGACCCCTTGCGTTGTCGAACATAACGAAGATGTTGTCGTTGCTGGTGGACGAGCAGGCGACGAAGTAGACCCTCGTCGAGCACTCCGTCGATCCGTAGATGTCCCTTATGAATCCCGGACGGGGGACGCGCATCGGTAGAGTCGTCCACTTCGACTCCGCCGTGTCGAACTGTGCCCGGGTGTGGCCCAGCTCGTCCTTGAGCGAGATGAGTCCGGGCGCGACGGAGTAGCCGAAGAAGTTGACGTCCTCACCGGTGACGAAGAGCTCTGCGATCTCCATCTGGGAGAGCTCGTTCCAGAAGTGGCCACCGCTGTCGGGGTCCCTCTCGACATCGTCCAACCGGTAGATGGAGAGACTGCGCTGCGAGAAGTAGAAGGAGTAACCGGCGGAGAAGGATCGCAGGACGTACAGCTCGCCGCCGCCCTTCGGCATCGGTAGGAAGCAGAGGGTGCCGTTGGACGACCCGGGGAACCCCGTGCAGCAGCACTCCACCCATCTCTGCTCCCCGGTCAAGAACCGCTCCACCCTCCCCGTTCGGTCGATGGCCAGCAGACGATCGGGAGCAGACGAGACAAGCATCGTCTGTCCGTTGACGAGGTCTGGCGACGGTAGGACGAACCAGGTGCCGGTCTGGAGGTCCATCCGGTTGAAGGACTTGGTCTCCTTCGCCGGGTGCATGTAGCCGTTCATGTCCTCCGTCCGTGAGCTCAGCGCGTAGAGCGATCCGTCGTGCGTGACCATGGCCTCCAGACCCGGCCACAGCCCAGACCCCTTCTCGTCTCGCGGCTGCCTCAGCACCCTCCAGGTATCGTCCCTGACCAGGTACAGCATCACCTGCAGATCCTCCCCCGTCCTCGACGCTCGTCCCCGGCAGAGGATGGCCTCGACAACGTCACGTCCCCCTCGCCCCTCAATTCGCTCACCCATGCCCCGTACCCTCTCCAGGAGTTCCGGTCGGGTGCTCAGCCACTCAACCGTGTCGGCGTTCGACAGAACGTTACGCTCGATCACCTCGGGCGGTAGATACTCGAACTCTACGCAGCCAAGGAGGTCGCGGACCTTCTCCCTCTCCACCTCATCCACCTCTGTCCGACTGGCAATCACATCCTGGACGAGTTTAAGGACGTCCACCTCTCGCGCGTAATTCGTCTCACCGTCACTGAGCAGCTGCCTTAGCACGTCCACCGGAAGCTCTACGGTATCACTGCGCCGTACGAGCGACGCCATCCGCGGCAGAATATAGCTCCGGGCGCTGTCGGAAAGTGTTCCGAGCGGGTAGACTTCCGACAGAACCTTGAACCTGAGGCACGTGTTCTCGCGCAGGTTCTCGCGCATGAACCTCCCGCACAGTTCGAGAACCTTCGGCAGTCCCAGATAGTCGGCCAGTCGGACGATCTCCTCCACGGTGTCCCCGCCGACCTGTAGAACCCCGGTGTACATGAACCCTACGACTGTTTCGATAGCGTCGTGCGACGCCCCCGGTAGGACCGCCTCGAATACCTTGGCGTCGGTCGAAGCGTGTCGGAAGAGAGCCTTGAAGTAGTCGCTGGAGGCCGCCAGGATGCACCGGTGCGCGTAAACCGATGATGACGTCAGCGATGACGACGAGCGAACGATGACGTCGCACGAGGCTGCGTCACTTCGCTGGTGGTTGAGGTTGCCAAGGACGTCGCGCTGCTGCTGCGAATCGCTGAAGGTCGTCATGGGCGACGCTGCTGACGTCATCGTTGGCGATGGGGACTTTGCCGGTGGCGGAGGGTAGGGTTGCCGGATTCTGCGCCTCCACTTCCTCGATCCCAGCTGATAAAATATGTCGATAAAACAACTGATCAGCCAATCAACCAACTATAGTTAGTTATTGAGTTAGTGGTGGTGCTATGGCTGTGATGGTGGTGGTAATAAAAAAATTAATAATAATAATAACAATAATAATTCCGCCTGATCTTGACGAGTTCTATCATAATCGTTCCAGGACGCATTTTGGGGGATCTGAGATACCTCAGGTAGACCATAAAAATAAAAATAATTATAATAATAAAAACATTAATTATTTTATAATAATAATAAACTTCGTTCACTTTCAAACTGACACAACGCAGTATATGATTACAATCGGTAATAAACTGACGATCACAAATTGTTACAGGAGTCGAATATAGGCCTATAGCAGTGGTTCCCAACCTTTTTGGACTTAAGGGCCACTTTTTCAAAGTTGGAGGACACGAGGGCCACTTTTTTAGTTGAAGAACATTTTAGGGGGCCACAAGGTTAAAATTGTATTAACTAAAAGCATATAAAATTGTTTGATACAAAATATAATGTCTGATGTTATTTATTGAAGTTAAAATAAAATAATTTGTAGTAGAAAATAATGTGTTCTATCCTGTGACTTCCTGTCCAAATTTTTATTTTTTCATATATTTTTTACAATTCTTTGAGAGCTTAGGGTAATTTTCTGAGGCGTGGCGGGCCATTTTCTGAGGCCTGGCGGGCCACTTTTGGCCAGCGGGCCACGGGTTGGGAACCGCTGGCCTATAGCTATGGCAGCCATGCAAGGCGCTATCACGTCCTACTGTTCAGTTGAGTATAGACCTATTACATCAGGAGGCTAGCGTAGCCAGAAAAAGGGTTCCATTGCTTGGCTGCAGCCTGCAATGAGTTCCCTTTGGCACTGGACATGGTCGTAAAATGGGCCTATACACCAAAACAGAGAATAATAATTATAGTTTTTAAAGATGTTATAGAACCCGACATTTCGGGTTTGAATCTTGAATACACTCATGTATTATGATAATCACATATTTACCAAGGGCGGATACAGAAATTTTTGAAGGGGGCAAAACATTTTGGTCTTGGCCGAAAAATTACCTTTTTTTAGTCATTCGTCCAATATCCAAGAAAAGAGGTACCGTTTTAGCCGCCAAAATAGTCGATAACCCTTTTTTAGCCATCAGTCATCCTGGTCGGAGTAATGTTCTCTCTAGTATCCTGCTTTCTCTCCCGCTGCATTGAGTTAATGGCTTGTTGAAACCAAATGGGAGGGGGCCACGTCCCATGCACTTTTTAAATGGGGGCCATGGCCGGATTGGCCCCTGGATCCGCCCCTATATTTAGGTCAGTCCATTAGATAAAAAGGCAGTTTGAGAGGTGGTTAAAAAATTATATATAATTATAATTATATGCAATTCAAAAGAGATGGACGGGTTTCCGCCTCAGCGCTCGTGAATAAGCTGGTGCCACGCGCTTGGCTTTCGAGTGGTGCTTTAGAAGTATTGAGATTGCGATTACGATTAGTTAAGTCTGTACATGAAGCTTAACTCAACCTTCCAATCGGCGGATGATATTGGTTTAAAAATGAGTATTAGGACAAGTGATGAGAGCCCTGATTGGCTGCGGACAGTCAAGTGCGACTTCTGTAACAACTTGTGATACCACGACATACAGTGCTTAATCTAGACGTCTCTGGGGAGACGTTCTCCCATGCAGGAATGATCGAGAATCATCCCCACCCAAAAACATCGAGAGGTGTTGTTCACGTGCATATGCGTATCATCCCCCCCCCAAAAAAGTATATGCGCAACATATTTCCCCACCCTTCCCAGAAAAATTCGACAGCCATCGTTGCCTACATGTATAAATTGTATATAAATTGTATATCAATCAAGTCCCGCCAGAAGAAGAATTCGTCTGCGAAGCATTTAAGTACCATTAATAAAAGGTCATCGGAATTAAAAGCAGGGCTCAACGTGTGGCAGAAGGACGGTCATGGACGGCATCCATGCAGGTACTTGCTTTTCAATTTCTGCCACTTATTTGGCCAGCACAACTGAACAGATGAGTAGCGTCAAGGCACTTCTTTTTGCACTTTAAGCACTGATTAAAACTACAGAATTAACTGCATTTTTCTCGGAAATTCAGACGAAAAGATTTAAAATCATAAAAAGATCATATTAAGTTTTTGGAAAGTGAATAGACAATGTTTCGGTCGTCAGAAATTTCCGGCTGGGCTGTTTTAAAGGAATTTTTAGAACTGCACAACTCCTTCTTTCCTTTCCCATCATCCATAGTAAATTACTTCCAATCGGAGGGCAACGAGCTTTTTGATAGCTTTAATTGTACAAAAGTGCTTCTACAACTGCATATTTTGTGTACAACTGCACGTTAAAAAAGCCCTGCTTTCCGGTCAAGGGCGCTGCACATGTCGTCGGTGTCTGCATGGCCGAGCGTTTGCCGCCCGTCCGTCCAAAACGGTCTGCTTGAAATTAAACGAAGATTGTTAATTTATTATTATTATTATTATTATTATTATTTTTTTTTTTATATTATTATTATTATTTTTATTATTATCATTGCCAGTATGTGCCTCCACCCGGGCTTTTTTAACGTGCAGTTGTACACAAAATGCGCAGTTATAGAAGCACTTCTGTACAGTTAAAACTAGCAGAAAAGGTCATTGTCCTCCGATTGAAAGCAATTTAGGCCTAACTTGGATGATGGGAAAAGAAAGAAGCTCGTGCAGTTCTAAAAATTCCTATAAAATAGCAGCTGATCTCCATTAATTTTACAGACCTCGTTAGCATACAATTCTAATCCGAAAAGTTTTTCACATAGGTAAATATACACACAATCAAGTCGCTTTGATTTGTTAATCCGTGCTAGTTTGACTTATGTAGCGCCGCATCTAAAGCACGATCACCGTGGTTTTGATCAAATCAATTTAACTCGGAAACGGACGATGATAAGCTATACGCAGTAGGCCTCCATGTTTGTGTTTAGGTGTACGGTCTAACGTTGCATAAGGTGGCGAGGGGATGCCGTGGATGTTTTGCGCACCTTTCCAGCTCAAGGTCATTTGGGTTGACTATACGGAAAAGCCGAGGACGAAGCTGGTACCGCCGCTGCTCTGCAAATTCCAGCTCTAGGACTCAGCCTCCTTACCAGCCAAGGCGCATCCTTCCAGCAACTTCTTCCCGGCGTGGCCTCACAGGCCTATCTAAATTGACGTACGTATAACCTACCTGTACAAAACAGCCTATGTATCTAATAGGAATACCGGTAGCCAGGCGCCCTTGAGAGAATTGCCTATAGCTATATAGGCCTATAGCTCCAGTCAGTAGGCCTGTTTAACGTCCACCTATACATCGCTACAAACATATTATTGGGATGCGAGGCCGAGGTGTTGTATACATAATACAAACATACATGTATAACCATGGCGTACAGGTCTATCTTACACATACGACGTCATAATAGTTATAGACACATATATAAACATAGGGGTGGGAATATATGGCTGTGTTGCCTAGCAACGTGATTATGACGTTTTCACGATGTATTTACACAGGCCTAATAATTATTATATTTAACAAGAGAAGTGTAGGCTATAATTTCGGTGTTTAGGCCTACGCCCCTTCTGGCTATTGGTGTAAATTTCTCTATGGCAACTGGAACTATTACTATTCCATGCACCTCCAACAGTATAGGCCTATAAGCAATTAAGCATAGGCGTTAAACCAGCACCTTGCTGTAGGCCAGGCCAGGCATTCTTTGTCGTTGTAATCATCACTTGCATTTAGGCCTACACATGTTTTCGCTACAGTTTCACTCGTCTTACAGACAATAATCTGTTAAAGCCTACAAGTCATCTACACTCTAAGCCTTCACCGTTATTACAGCAGTCCATAGACCGTTTTCAACGAAGGTCTACGACCGTCGGAGAATAAAACTGTGACCCACAGTTTATTTCGGCCGGCTCATGGTAAATTTCACTGTCTCACCGTAAATTTCACGGCCTCTTGATAAAACGGCATCAGACAGTATTTATACTTCGCAAGGTAAAGTTCGCTGCGAATTTGTGACCTCCAATTAAGCTTACGTGTGACAAATAAGCTTTAATTAATGTTTTTATGCATTCGAAAGTGCTATAGTCGATTACGGCAAATTTGCCATGAAAAAATTATAAATTAGTTAATTTAAGCTAAATTAAAATAAAGTCTGGAAATAAGGGCCTAATCACAATATAATGACAGGCCTACGATCCGTCTATCTGCTAGGCTAATTGGCTTAACTGACGAAATAAATTATAATTATTATTTTTGTCAGCACGTAGTTTATTAAAAATGAGCCTACAATGGCAGACCAAATGGATGTAGACTATTTGAAATGACTCCATAAAGAAAGTGCTTATTTATTAAAGGAAGTAAATAACTAAGTATGTTACTCGTAATCGTAATCGTAATCGTAATCTCGAGACTTCTACAGCGCCCACAAAAGCCAAGTCGCGGGAACCAGCTTATTCACAGGCGCTCAATCAAAACAAAATCGATAGGCAGCGGGTCAAGTCCGGAGAGTCAGGCAGGCAGATAGAGCGAGCGCTGACAAATATACAAAGTAAAACGTCAAGTGTTGGTGTCACTGAAGAAAATAATGTAATGTCGTGTGATGTTAATAATTGTTGACAATTTCCGGAAAATTGGGAGAAAAGAAAACGACAATAAACAGGGCGCATACACATAACTGTGCAGCATCTTTTCAGGAAAGCTCGTAGGGTTAGTTGGTCTAATCCACACTTCCGAAGTTTATTAACTCGTTTATGAATTTCAACACGAAAGTCGCGTCGTGAAAGAAATTATTCCCTTTCAGATAACAAATGTTTACTCTGTTTATTCACTATAGACTAAGTGGTAATCTTTAGAACTATAAGTTAAATATTGCGTCTGCATGCGGTAAAACTAAATTGAATTTCATATTCATTTTCACTTGACTAATTTGTCGGATTGGACTCTATCTAGGTAAGCTTCGTTATTATTAAATTAATTAATTTTTGCTGGGAGGTAGACGTACAATATTGATGCGCTATAAATTTCTTTGGCCACTGCTGACAGCCGTGGAGAGCATTGATATGTACTATAATAGTACATATCAATGGTCGAGAGTATTATTTTAACTTCCGCTTATTTCTACTTGTAAAAATTTCTATTTCTTATAGGGTCTATTTCCCAACCAAAATGAAAAACCGAAAATCTGGTAAACCCAAAAACATTTGAAGTATTCTTTAATGCAATTGAACATCCGCTGAAATTGTTTGTAATTGTTATGGTACTTGTTTTTTATCCGACCACCAAGACACCAAGAACTAACGTTGCAGCGTTGTTATCTTTAATAAATCCAACTTCTAGTTTGCCGAGAATCCTTTTAATCGATCCAACTTCTGTTTAGGCAAGAATTTGTTCGATACATCTCGCTTCTATATCGTCAGCAAATATTTTTCATCAATTTTTCATTGAAAATTATTGTTCATCAATCCAGCTTCAATTTCAGCAGAATGACTGCAATAACCCTAAACCTAATCCTAACTGAACCTCACGACGCCTAACCTGAGCCCTAACCGACCCTCACGCTATAAATTCCGCTTATATTTCGTCAGAAAATATTTTTCATCGAATTTTTAAATTTTGGTGGTCGGATAAAAAACAAGAACCATTTTTATTTGTGTTTTTGCACATTTTGTTCGCACTCATTTTTCTTCGGTGTTGTTATAGTCAAAGCCATAAACTATAATTCTATCGATATTTCTTTTAAATGCTGTTTTGCGCATTGCCACATTGTTTTATTAGCTCACAATAACCCAATGAGAAGCTCTCAAAGCCAGCATTTTAGATTTTTGGGTTAACCTGTTTCCGAGATTGTTTAGGACATTAACCATCTAGACAAAAAAACCAGACAAAAACCCTGGACAAATAAGGCATTGAGTCAGCTTCTATTTAGTATCTCACTTTTTGTTTCCAGGTGCAATAGTAGCTGATATATGATGATGATTATGGTTCTCTGTCCGTAGGCAGGTTCTATGGCTTTCGCCACCTGGGTATGAGATGATTGAAGTGGTTTCCCGCTGCCTTCCCCACAGACAATGCTGGGTAAACAACTTGCCCAAGGTCGCTCCGCAGCGGCTTGTGCCCATGCGTCCCATACGTGCTAACCCTAGATATCTAAGTCACTGAATGTCAACTCCCAGCCCGGGGCTTGAACTGCAGTCCGTTGTAACCAACAGACTATGCCACTCTCGCTTACCGGTGTAGCTAACTAGACTAACTGTTATACAGCAGTTTAAACCGCGTCCGTTCAGTGTAAACCAGGCGTTTGACTCGCGGTTCAATGACCCATATCTCGGAAATTGATTTACCCAAAATTCTAAACTTTCAATTGTGTGAGTTTCTTATTGGGTCTACTGTCTTCCAAAATGTAATCAAAATTGAAGATGGTCATGCCGTATCACTGTTATGATTTGAACCGAAATGACCAACACTTGAAATCCCATGTACTTTCAGGGCATGCAATTTACTGTATAATAAGTTAGCAGCAAGACATTTGCAAAGAAAATCTTCATTTACGTTTCTTAATGCTAATTTTCTGCATTGTTAATTCATTAATACCTCAAACTCTGAAAATGTTTCTGGTGCTGGATTATTCTATTTGCAGTTTGACCTTCGTGGCAGTGGCGATGAATGTCCTAATGAAGACAATATTGAAACAAGGACCACTAGACCAAAGCAATGATCCGGTACGCAACCAGTGCTGTAATTAATTAAAGTGTAATATTTAGAATTTTTTTATCAATGCAGCTTTTGCTAAATATACCGGTGTTAATTGTTTTCTTTAATAAAAAGAACTTTGAAACTAAGCTTACAAATTGCCAAATACTCTAAAACAACTTTCAATCCCGCAACTGCTTGCAGACCTTAATTGGGAAATCAGTTTGGGGTGATTCCACATCAATTCAACCAACATGATTGACATGACCGACTCAGAATGAAATTTTGCACACTTGTTGGGCTAGGTGAGACATGTAAAAACCTGCAAACAAATTTTTTGGGGTCAACTACTTCCAGAGATACGGGTCGTCAAATTTTGACCCGAAACACTCGACCACGTTCCTTTGGACGTCTGTATCTCAGCTTGTATATGAGCTGGCTCTTTTAATCAACTATTTGTGTAGATTATTTATGACTGTTTAAAAGTTAAACATAGTGACCATATTTGACAATTTAGCAATTGTCCTTGACCCTTTCAAGAGTTTTTAAAATATGAAAAAATCACACCTGTAGTTTGAAGGGTCTTGAACATCCCCTGAAAAAATCAGAATTGGATCTCTAATGGTTCTTTCACTATAATTATATTGTTTTTTCCTTGGGTTTACACATGTCTCGTGTGGCCCAACAATTGTGCCAAATTTAAAGTAAATCTGAGTCGGTCATGTCAATTTTAGTTGTAAATTTGCTTGAATTGACACGAAATCACCCTTTGGTGTTGTAACGTTGCATATTATTTTGGTCACGCAGACAACTGTTCACATCAGGCAGTGTTTGCAACCTGTTTTGCTTGATAACGTTTGAACGGTGTATTGGAATGCATAATTTTCAGGTATTACCGTGTGCATGAGTTCTTTCGGGTGGGGGGGGATTAGAGACTTAAAGAGTTTTTGGGGATGAAAATGTGTAACAGTTTATAATTCAAACTTTCTGAATGTAATAATTTACTTGACGGTTCCTTTTTCTCCTCTTCCTAAATTTATTGTTTATTTAATAATTATACCTTGCACACAAATTTCCAATTTGACATTGCTGTTAACGTTGGTTCTGTGAACTGTCCACTACGGTACGTGAATGCAGGCTCCTTGCACTCATGTCACGTGTATTGCAATAGGCCAATGATGGATATAGCCAGGTGGAAAACATCCCCTTTCGGGTTAAAATGAGATGGCTTCTCTTAGCACTTCTGTCTTCTAACACAAGAATTTAATTCTGCATAATGGCCACTGGAACATATTATATACAGTCATGGCTAAAAGTTTGTGACAGGCATATTTTAATGAATTAGCAATTCATCGAAATATGCCGGTCGCAGAAGTTTTGACCATGACTGTAGATGGTGTACCAATGAAAGTATGATGTGCCCTTCAGAAGTGCTTGCTGTATGTCAATCAGTCATTGCAATCACTGTTCACTCACTCAGGCTGAACTCATTCCGTACAATGAACTGCTCTTAAACAGCATCATGCTTTTTCTGTTATTGGCACATTATAAGGAGTGAGCTCCCACTCTCTTATGCCGATGGTTTGCTCAGGTGCGTTTTATTGCAATCTTAAAACAGTTCTTTTCAGATGATGTTTGTTCTCGAGTTCTCCTGAGTAGTAACCTTGAAGGGGCGCTTTATAAATCTCTATAATGAATCACTATTTTTTTTATCCTGCTGGCTTTTTTTTCAAAGATCAGTCTCATACTGAGAGTGCAAATGAGTCAACTGCGATATTTCGGACACCTGATGAGGGCGGATAACATATCAACACTGTTAATACAGGGACGAATTGAGGGAACCAGGGCACGGGGGAAGACCAAATTATGATGATGTCTGTGACTGGACCGGACTATCACCTGTGAACTGTGTCAGGCGGGCGCAGGACAGAGGAATGTAGGAAGCTGCTGTCGTTGTCTCTGGTCTCCGACCCTCAAGAATGAGGATGGACTGCATCATCATCATCATTAAGTTTTCTTTGTCTGTTTTAGATACATATTTCAAATCAATCCGGACCGGAGTCAAAGGTGGACGAGAAATATTTACGCCTCGGATCTCAAGGTGCTGAATTTGCAGATCAGTATTCGAAACCAGGAGTGCAATGTCATTAAGTATCAGGATTCAAGCGACCCTGATCGCTGGAAACGTTGGAAATTCATTTTCGGCCGTATCTGTTTGTACGGCTGACATATATGGAGCACTCGCAGCAATAAATTTGAACTCGACTGTTTACATTTTAATAGTCTGTTTTGCATTACCATGCTATTCAGTGCTGGAATAATAGTAAAACCATCGTCATTTTTGTCCTGGCCATGATAATTTTGGTTTTAGTATTATTGTGATGTGATGTTCGCTTTTGTTTGAAAATTCAGTACAACACTACTGCATTTATTTATGTTGAGGACAACTTTGGTTGTAACGTTATTGTAGCCCAAGATATTTAATGTCTTCAAATTTTTTTAGTATTTATCTTCAGTTTGGTTCTGTTAACATTTTGTCTGACTGATTGATTTTAAAGTTGCTTTTATCAGTATATAATACAAAGTTATAATTCAATGTGTTAATGGTGTGTGTTTGAAGTTGAAGTACGGCTGTTAAGTTGGTGTAAAATAAGACAACAGTTCCTTGAGATTATAGTCTTGAGAGCCATCGACGGGAATGAAGTGTTACCATGCGTAATAGGCTTAGAGGAAGTGATGACAAATCTTGTTATCATTCCATTCACTAAATGCATGACCTATAGCTGTGTTTTGTCCGTTTTATATCAAATGCACTTTAATCAAAATTGTTCATCAGCAGATCACAATTTTGCAGAGGACTTTACCTTGGGAGGTCTATTTACTGCCAGGACAAAATTAAAAATGAATCAATCAAAAGTATCTTATTTTTAACAAGTAAGCAAGTATCTCTGTGTAAAACGGCGGATGGGAGGCTCTTCGCTGCCCTCCTACTTAATCCAGGACATGTATTAAACCCGCTCCTCCCACCATTGAGGCCCCAGCCTTATTCCATGAGGCCAAGACTACATGACCCAATCATTCCTAGGGCGGACAACCTTACGAGGAAATCATTTTTGACGAGGATGCTTTATCATATTGAATGTAATACCATAATAAACTACAGTGCAGCATAAATTGTTGCATAAATTGTCGGTCATTAAAGGACCTTTTTTTTAATTTAAAATTTTATATTGGATTTGGACTTAGCATTTTATGCCATTCTGAAACACTTTGACATTGATTGGATATAGAAATTATGTACGTTTGTTTATTATACTTTGTATGTACACCAAAATGCGGGTAGCAATTGGTATATTAAAGAATATTCTTATCTTATCTTAAGTAAAGAGGCGTGTTCTTAGCAAACACTCAAACATTGTCACTTAAACGGGAATTTCAGCATCATTGAAGTAGCATAATGTGATGTATGCCATAGGCCGAATGTAATATTAAGAATAGTTGACAATTGTTCAGAAATTGGGTGGGGGGAAATAAAAATAAACCAACAGGGTGCAGATTCCTTATTTTGCAGCATTCTTGTCAGAGAACCTCGTGTAGTTGGACCTAGTCTGCAGCCAAATGTAGTCCTATGAAGTTAAGAAATTGATGAATTTCAACACGACATTAGCGGTGTGAAAGATATTAGTAAGTAAGCAAGCAAGCAGTTATTTTATTCATTTCCAAACTCGCAAAGTGACATCGGCAAATATGCTTAATGCAATAACACAAGCCTATAAGTAGGCTAATAATAATAAATCATGGTCCATGTCTGGTAGTTTTTTATTGGCTAAACTGCGCACTGAATGATAGGCCTAATGTTTTGAATAATGACTCGAATTTCTCTAAATAATATAACTGCGGAAAGTTCAAGGATGTAAATACAGGCAAATAAGTAAGTGAGCATGTTGGCCAACTTAACCGCCTTCAAATTCACCTAGGAAAAGCGAATAGTCTCTAAGAGCAATGATTGTCATGACGTACAATATTATTGCACAAAAATACCGGTATTACATGCATTTGAAAACGGCAGACGTTTTTTGAATGTGTGTTTAATAATAATATGTAGAGCTTTAAGTGCCATGGGTTCGTAAGATATCGATTTTAAAAAACCGTAGCAACGATTCAGATCGAAGCACTTGGCGCAGGGAAAAAGTCAGTCAAGAAGGGCCTGTGTCAAAAGTTTAGTTTTTAGATGCTTTTTGAAAGTTGTCAGCGATGTGGAGTTTCTGATATCAGAGTGAAGATTGTTCCATGTTCGAGCCTTCGAGGTGCCCATGAGGTGAAGGATCTAGGTGCAGTCAGGGCTTAAAGTGTGACTGGACGGTCATGGACGGCGTCCATGCACTTATTTTGAAATCTGAGCACCGTCCAGCCACTTGTTGGTCAGCAATGACTGGAAAAGTAAGAGGCGCCCAGGCACTTCTTTTGAAAAGATAAGGGGCGTCCAGGCACTTATTTTTCCACACTTTAAGCACTGGGTGCAGTTGCGGTGCGACAGCGATGAAGGACTAGTGTTCGGTTTCCGGATGATCGCATGTTTCTTGAGGGCTCATAATTCTGAAGGAGATCGGAGAGGTATGAAGGAGTTTTTGTTGTTACACAGTTGTAGGCAATGATGGCGATTTTGTATGTAGGCCTAATCCTTTCTTTGACAGGTAGCCAGAGAGATTTCAGAAGTGATTTGCTACTAGAATTATATGAAGCATTGCAGACTACCCGTGCGAGGTTGTTTTGGACTCGCTGAAGAGACTTGTATCAGCACTTTACATTTTTACTTGTATGCATGTGCACTTGTTATAGCGCCCCTTTAAGCTCTCAATATACTCACAGGCACTCCCGACTACAGCGCGGACACTGCATCAGAGTTTCACCCCGGAGCGCGGAGTAATTTCAAGTGAAAGACTTGCCCATGCAGGGTCCTTACGCGGCGTTGAGGCGGATTCGAACCTGCAACCTTCCGGCTGCAAGGCAACGAACTGCACCGCTCCCCACAGTGTGCACACTGTGGGGAGCGGTGCATGTGTGTGTGTGTGTGTGTGTGTGAGAGAGAGAGAGAGAGAGAGAGAGAGAGAGAGAGAGAGAGAGAGAGAGAGAGAGAGAGAGAGAGAGAGAGAGAGAGAGAGAGAGAACGACAGAGAAACAGCAAGACAGAGAGAGCAAGACAGAGAGACATACATACATGCAGAAACAGAGAGAGAGGCAGACAGACAGACAAGACAGAGAGAGAGAGAAAAAGACAGAGAGTAAAGTATGCGAACAAACAGCAATAAAGTCTATTGAAAAACATAGTGCACGTGATTAAGCCACATCGGATTAAAACGGCAGCATGCGGAGAAAATCAAATTAATTGCAGTTCACATTTCTTGTCTCTCATCTGACTCCTCCAAATGGACTCTATTTTGGTATCCTTTAACTATTTCTGAAATGAATCAAAAAAATCTGTTGCGTGTTAGACTTAGCAAATAAAACAATATATGCGCTATAAAAGTTTAACTGATGACGGGTGGAAGTCGTCGAAGGTATTTGGTTTATGAGGTCACAGAGGTTAACTTCAACTTCCTTTGCGTTCTGGATTCCGTCCGATGAGCTAGATAATTACGAATTAGTGAAATTTGAAAGCTGGTATATTTTCCTTGGAAAATTTGAAATTTGGTAAAAACCCAATTACAATTTGACAATTCCTTGTTGCAATTTAACATCTGTTCAGATTGTTCTTGATTTTTGAAATGTTTCCTTGCTCAGTTTGTTCGCGGTCATTTTCGTCCGCGTTGGTTTGGCTGAGTCATAGCCGTATGCACTCGAATTCGAGCAACGTTTCATTTCAATGCTGTTTTACGCATTGCAACAGTGTTTTATTAACTCACAGTGCATTACGAATGCACGTTTTGCGAAACCACAGCGTAAAGTTTCGCCACGGCTCGCTACCCCTTGCACTCTCTTACGGTACGGTATATTCCCTCAGGACTCGCGCCTACCACAGGTCAATTCCTCGATCTTCATAGAAAAAAACACCGTTAAGACATCTCATAGAATCATCATCTTCTTTTACCACGATCTCTACCCATACGACTCTCAACTCTACATAGGTCCATGACCCTCTGCTTCTCCCCCAATTAAGCTCATGTTCCACTTCCATCGTAGGCCTAGGCCTAAGCCTACAATTAATTAACCTACTCAGCAGAGTGGTCCAGTGGCGTATCCAGGAATTTTTAATGGGGGGGGGGTTATGGCCGGAAACCATGTTTTTTGCTAGTTTTTCTTACTTAAAATGGAAAAATAACCTTAACAAACCTTTTTTCCGGAGCCAATGGGGGAGTTTAACCCCCGAAACCCCCTTGCCTACGCCACTGGAGTGGTCAACCTATCTCACTGACCTCAGCGGATATCGTCAGCACACTTCGCTCAGTCCGCTGCCTCAATCCTTTCAAAACAGCAGGGATTTTTTAACGTGCAGTTGTACACAAAATGTGCAGTTATAAATGGATTTGTGCAGTTGTAGAAGCACTTAGATCTATACAGTTAAAACTAGCAAAAAGGTCATTGCTCTCCGATTGGAAGTAATTTGCCATGGAGGATGGGAAAGGAAAGAACGAGTTGTGCACATAGGTGCAATCACGTCCTAAAATTTGGGGGACCATAATGAATCGCGTCTTAAAAGTTGGGGGGACCATAATAATAAAGTTAGGGGACCACTCAAAAAGTTGGGGGGACGCGTCCCGTGGGTCCCATAGGTGGTTGCGCCTATGGTTGTGCAGTTCTAAAAATTCCACGTTATAAAAGCCCTGCTAATAATAAACCATAAAGTGTTATTTCTACTTGTGATCGTGATCCTACCTTATTGTGGTCATCGTCTCTCGCTCCTTTGCTGAGGCATCTCAAGAACTTTCCACATGGAAATGGAGACATGGAAAGGTGGGCGAGAGTCTGTCGATAAGTCGATCCTTCGAACCGATCGACGATCCAACGAGTGATGGAAGAAGACGGCATGGAATAATTATTATTCATCCTATACGATGTTGTAGGCCTAGGAACGGGCAGACAATTATGGGCCTAAATAGGCCTATGCAGCGTCGACAAAGGAATCTCCATGACAACAGTTTCCATGACAATTATCGTTGACATTGTTTCGTCATCGTTTGAATGTACAGCTGCAGTCATAGAATGTTATGATACTAATGATGATACAGGGCTTTTTAGCGTGCAGTTGTAGGCCTACACCAAATGTGCAGTTCTAAATCGATCTGTGCAGTTGTAGAAGTGTAAAGGACCAGCCCTTAGCTCACGTGCCACGTGATACGGCCAAACGGTATAGTGGAAACCGCCGAGATTTAGCGGGCGCCAATTAATTACCCATAGCGACCGACTGATAGTTAACGCTTTAAGATTAAGATCTTCCCTTTTTCTGGTTGCGTTCTGTAATGGCTGACACGTTGTCATATGGCCGGTTTTAGTAATTTTAGTTGAATCGGACAGTTTGTTTGCGATTTTACTTTAATGATAATACACTGCGAGTGGTGATTAAGTTTGCGAATCTTTGTGTGTTGTTTGTTGGTGAACTGATGCAAGATAAAATGGCAACCCAACAAAAACATTCCTCCCATGATTCAACCCTTAATACTGCCCACGTGTACTCGAACATTAATAACTCCGCCTGCGATCGAGCAGAAGACGCATTCACACGGGATCCGAGGGAAACTATAATTACAACCGCGGCGGACGACGAGGCCCGAGCGGATGCCCGAGCAGGACTCATGCAGTTGTGGCACGCTAGCGTGGTGTCAGGCCAATTAGAAGCAGACTACGGCAGGGAGCAGTCGGACCCAGCCCGACCCCTGGCGGCGGGCGTTCTCGGACAGAGAACCGGCGACGATATGTCCTTTATTCCACTCGAGCGGCGTCCTGGTAGAATAACCGCTAACTCTGAAATATACGACTCCTATTCAATGAACCATTCCGTTTTGCAACCTATTCCGAATTCTGACTCTCTAGATTATCAAGCTACAACGCCTCTTCATAATCATCCATCCATTGCTCCCTCGCCGTCCCCCTTCGATGAGATAGCGACGACATCAAGGGGGCGAAAGTTTACAGAAGGAATTCTATGTGCAGTAAAAACTAGTGCAAATGCAATTGTCCTGCGAGTGGGAGTAATTTAGGCTACCATGGAGGATGGGAAGGCAAAGAAGGGTTTGTGCAGTTATAAAAATTCCTTAAAACAGCCATGACATGGTGCTGATAACAATAAAAAAAATACTAAGAAAAATTAGTATAGAGTCGTGACTGATAATATGCAAGACATTGCACTGGAGATGAACAGTAACTTAATTGTGGCTGCGTTTCGACGAGTTAACGCCGGACGGGTCTATGGCGGGTTATGGAAAGGACGTCCTCTGGAGAAGCATTGCCCCATTCATGATCGAGGTCTTCCTCTTCGTTCTATATCAGTTGCTCAAGAGGACAAGAAACCTCAGGATGTACTTCTCTTCCGTCTCGTCTGTGGGATAGGCAGCGTCTCTGATCAGATCTAGGCAATCCTAAGAGAATTACATAAATTCCGATTGATAGTCAATCAGAAGGAGAAGGAAAGTGATTAGGCCTATGGGCAAGAGTAGGCTACACTGCTACAGTCTGATTAACGAGTTTCAATACAGGTAGGTAATTGTATAATTATAGCCTATACCTGTGTTGACACTGAACTACATTCGACGAATCGAAGCAACGATGAGTCACATACATACCTACAAACATATACACATGTAATACATACAATGTCATACATCAATATATAATATACATATATATACACACACGCAAACATACTTGTGTACGTACCTATATGCATACATACATGTACATACACACATACATACCTACATAATACTAACATACATACACACATGTACATACATACATAAATATATACATACATACATGCACGCACACACACACAAATACATACATACATACATACATACATACATACATGCATGCATGCATACATACATACCGTACATACATACATACATACATACATACATACATACATACATACATACATACATACATGCATGCATGCATACATACATACCGTACACACATACATACATACATACATACATACATACATACATACATACATACATACATACATACATACATACATACATACATACATACATAGTTGACCTGTAGACCTTCTGGTAGGACCACTAAAATACATCTGCAGATCGTTTTGCAACTGGGTCATATACGTGTACAATGTTGTACAGTGTACAGTGCATCTTCATTAGCTCTCCTTCATCCGACATCGACAAGCCAGCAATGTTCCGAAAGGAGATTGAAGATGAACTAAGGTATAACCGAAACAGACAGAGTCATTGGATCATAGTGAACTTTATTGTTATTCCATGAATTACTTATGCGCGCAAGGTCACACCGAAATGTGAATCTGAGGCGTGGATAGTCAGCCACCAGAGGAAGATTGAGTGAGATATCCAAGTACTTAAAAGTCAAGGAGAAATAGTAAGTTTTGAGCCGTTTTTTGAAGGTGGGGAGTGAATTTGAGTCACGAAGCGAGATTGGAAGTCGATTCCAGTCCTTGGGAGCAGAGGCATGGAATGCATGCAAGCCCATAACCGTTCTACAACAAGGCTCAGCTAAAAGACCCATGCTGGATGATTGCAGGCAATGAGAAGGAATGTAAGGAGTAAGATTAACAAGGGAATTAAAATAAACACAAACTTGAACCTGATATGAACAGGGTGTAGCCAGTCCTTGACTCCTTATAATGGTTATGGCTGGTTTCAGACACCTGACATTTTCAACAAGCTTTGCTCGACCTCTGTCCCCATACTCAAACGAAAAAGGATTTGAGCAAATTGTGAGGGTTATATTTTCAGAGTGAGTTGGCTAAAACCACTCTATGGCAATCAGTAGCGGCGCCAGGGGAATCTAGGGGCTAAGCTAAGCCCCCTAAAGAAGGTCATCCGGTTTTTACATGTAAAAATGAAATATTTCCATGATTAAACCCCCCCTAAAAACGGAAATATATGCATGAGATTTCGACCAAATGACTAAAAAAAAAGGCTGTCAGAAATGTTGGCGAACAAAAATGGAAAATTTCCATGAGATTTCGACCAAATGACTAAAAATAGGTTGTCAGAAATGATGTTGACGAACAAAAATGGAAAATTTCCATGAGATTTCGACCTAAAAATTAATTACTAAGAAAAGGTAGTCAGAAATTAATATTGGTGAATGAAAATGGAAAATTTCCTCCGCGAGGATTCAGCCCCCCCCAAAACTGAAATCCTGGCGATGCCACTGGATATGAACCAAGATCATCTGAGACAGCCATGCTTATAGCTACCAAGGATATCCTACTAGATAGCCACATTCATTATGTCATATCTTCATTGACTTCATGACTCGTTATACAAACTGTAGTAATTACAATTATCCTAGATAGCTACATTCATTAGGCTATATTTTCATGAACTTCGTGACCCTAGATTCGCTATATAGAAACTGTCCTAATTACAATTCATTCATTCATTCTGAGTATTTACATCGTGAATCTTCAAAATATCTACATATTACATTGGATGTGTAACTGCTAAAAAAAATCCATTTATCCGGATTTTTCACCTTTTTTGCAATGGCACGCATCCAGAGTGAGAATGGCTGGGGAGTTGAAGGGTTCAATTCCCTAGTATTTCTTTGGACCCCACAGCATTATTAAAGTCTTCATTGTACACCCTAACTCCACATAAATCAACGTTATACCCCTCACTTACTTTTTCTACAATTTTCATACTGCATGCCCCTACCATCTCGAGGTAAAGAACCACAAGCACCCACACCATATTCAACAAATCTATTCTGGAGATCAATTTCTTTATTTCTTTACCATAGCGCCCCTTCAAGTTCTCTACTCAGAGGCGAATAACCTCGCTGCTTGCACATCCAGAGAACAGGAGCGTGCCACGATAAAACTAAAAACGACATGCAACAGGAAACCAGCTCTATTAATCAAGCAAGCAAATACAAACAAACAAACAAACAAACGTACAAACAAACAATGACTATCTTAACGCATCCTAAAAGTAACGTCTGCTAAAACTGGACACTTAAACTGACATTGCAATGCTTACGGTCCACAATTGTCTAGCAACACAAGTTTCATGCTGTGGCCAATGGCTAAACGTCTAGCCCGGCTGAGAACAGAACCTATGAGCATTCTGGCTGTGCCATCTTAAAGTGCAACGGTTGAACACGGAAATGTACTGTACATCTGTACATCGGTATAACACGTACACCTTGCCAACGCCAATCTTATATCGGTGTAGATAATTGTTAATTATTATGTAAAAAACAATTTAATGCTGCATAAGGCCGGGTGAACAAGATACATGGTGTCATAAAATCAAATTGCCATAGTGCAATAAGATATAATGCAATGACTTGCACAGAACTCACTAATTAATTATCATTTAAATGGACAAAAGACAATGGTTACTTCAGATCAAAGAGTAAAAGAATGGTCACATTGCTGTCAATAAGAACAATAAGGTCAAAACAAGCTAAGAGACAGGTCTTAGGTTTACATCTGAATGCCTTTCAGATCTGAAAGAACCCAAGGCCGTCTTCAGGTATTGGCATGCTGGGCAGTCAGTGGCGTAGCCAGGAATTTATGATGGGGGGTTGGATTTTTTTGGTCCGGCCAGATGCCCTTTCTGACACCAACCCAACAGTATTACAGTAAATAAAAAGGGAATAAAGTAACAAAGGGAATAATGTAAGAAAAACAATTGTTACTACAAGCAATTGTTTTGTTTTTCTTATTTAAGTGGATAAATAACCTTTAAAAAACTTTTTCCCTAGGCCAATGGGGGGTTTTAACCCCCAAACCCCCCTTGTCTATGCCACTGTGGGCAGTAGTCGCAAGGGACCACACAGTTCTAGGGGCCCCAAATTAAAAAGACCAGACAAATTATGGCATTCCTGATCTCCATGTGTGGCAGAATTGAAACTCTGACCAGGGCCAACAAAGCTGTGAAGATGGCACTGAAAGAAAAACCTAACAAAGAGGTGAAACGGTACATAGACCATAAATAAACAATTCATTTCTCATACGATAATTATCCAAGACACAGAATTTGACACAAATTCATATCTCATTTGAAAATTATCCAAGACAGACAATATGCAAAAATTAACCATTTGGAATAGAAAACTTAGCATGGTGCCAAAACGATAACACAACATTGCAACTCTTAACCCTACTGACATCCGCACTGCCCAGCAATGCCTGGTTTTCATATTGACGAGGCCAATTAAAGAACCACAATGACTGGTTTTCATATTGATGAGGCCAATTAATGAACCACAATGACTGGTGTTTATATTGATGAGGCCAATTAAAGAACCACAATGACTGTTTTTCATATTGATGAGCCAATTAAAGAACCACAATGACTGGTTTTCATATTGACGAGGCCAATTAAAGAACCACAATGACTGGTTTTCATACTGATGAGGCCAATTAAAGAACCACTATGACTGGTTTTCATATTGATGAGGCCAATTAAAGAACCACAAAACAGTCCAGGCAACTAGTTCATCTAACAACATATACTTCAACAATTAAAATATTAATATAATTATTAAGAAGTTTTTATGTAGCACAGCTAATGCAATCTTCACAGATGACCAAGTACTAACAGTTAATGGAAACCAATTCTCGAATACTCTCCCAATCGAGATATGCCCGTTACTATTTTGCGTCACCGTGGTTGGATTGGGAGTGCCTCTGAGTGGGTTTCTTGAGTGGGTGCTATATAAATTCATGAACTAAACTGAATGAATGCAGCTCATCATTAACGTGTTAAGGAAGCCAGAGACCATCTTCGGACAACACTGTCTACAAAGTCTTAAGACATAATTAGTGTCTTCTGATGTCAGGCATCAGTTATGTTCCTAGATCTCTTCACAGTCACATCTCCTACAAAATTGCAAAATTCTGGCAACACTGTTTGGAGTTGTAGAACATAAGGAAAACTAGTTTCTGAAAACATTTTCTGGATCATCTAACCGCCACTAAAGTCACGTTTATTCCAAAAGGCTCAGCATTCAAATAGATTTTTGGAAAAATTCCAAATAATTTTTTCTGAACATCGTACATGCATTTATAGAGATTCTGTGGTTCATACACTAACATCTGTTACTCTGCAAGACTGTAAAAAAATCTGAAATCACTAAACAACACAGGTTACTTTCGTTGAAGTCTACCTAGGGCTAATAAAGTTTCATTTTAACCCTTCACTGACCGAGTGTATAGGCTTCCACACCTTTATTACACTTTGGTCGGAAAAGGGTTAAATCAATTTAACCTAGAGAGGAACAAACAGCCATACTTCTACTCAGACGTAACAACGGTCACGTCCGAACATTTCTAACACATAACCGATTTCCTTAAAACATCCGACTTCAGATCGCAACATGAAACAAAACACAGGCGGACCGACTCCGAGCAGTGATTTATCGGACAGGACGCCGCCAGAACCTTCCGTTCCGCTCCGCCATCGAAGTCTCGGACTACAGTCCGTCACAGTCTTCGCAACGACTTCTTCCAAACGCTCGCGAGAGTCCGACACCAGCCAAACGCTGTTGCTGCCACTGTAAACGCACGAACGCCAGCACACGTCACCAACGGGTGACGAGAGCGGCAGACGACAGAACCGACAACATCCACACACCTACGTCCGCAGTCTAAACGCTACCGGGGGTATCTACGGACGACGGCGCCGGCAGATTATGGTGCGCGATGTGTGCGTTGAGCTGCCGCCGAAACCGGAAGTGCACGTCGCACTTGGTGCACGAGTATGGCTTCTCGTCCGTGTGTATGCGCGTGTGGATCTTCAGCGTGTCGGCGCGCACGAACAGCTTCTCGCAGATGAGGCAGCGGTGCTTCTTCTCGCCGGTGTGCGTCATCATGTGCAGCTTCAGGTTGGTCGGCGAAGCGAGACGCTTTTCGCACAGCGAGCACTCGTACAGCTTGATTGGCGAGTGCGTCAGCAGGTGGCGCTTCAGGCTGCTCGACTCGGCGAACCGCTTCTCGCAGTGGACGCAGCTGTGCGGCTTCTCGCCCGTGTGCGTCCGGACGTGCGCCTTGAGATGGCCGCACAGCCGGAACTCGCGGCTGCAGAGGACGCAGATGTACGGGCGCTCGCCGGTGTGGACGCTCCCGTGGACGCGCAGCGTGTCGGCGCGCTTGAAGAACTTGCTGCACAGCGGGCACTGGTACGGCTTCTCGTTTCCGGAGGCCGTCCGCCGGATCGGCTTGGCGCGAGGCGACGGGGGATTCTCGCGGCTGTGGATCTTCATGTGGCGGGAGAGGCTGTCCGCTCGGCTGAACTGCTTCTGGCATCCGGGGCAGCTCAGCGATGTGTCGCCGCTGCTGCATATGACCTGGCTCACTGGTGGCAGGCTCGTTGGAAGAGGCATCACTGAAAAGGTTTTGCAAAAAATGTCAGATATACAGTCGTACACTGATTGTAAGATGCACGATGTCCTTACTTGTCTATTGTTTGTATGTTTGTATGTGCACTTGTTGTAGCACCCCTTCAAGCTCTTTACTCAGAGGCGCTCCCAACTGCAGAACGGACACTGCATCAAAGTTTCATGCCGAAGCACTGAGCAAATGCGAGCAAATGCGAGTGAAGGACTAGCCCAAGGTCCCTACGCGGCGACTTGAGGTGGATTCGAACCACGAACCTTCCGGCTTCAAGGCAACGACGCCACCACTACGCCCCACAAGTCTATGTAGCAATGCTGTTCATACGAACAAGATATGAAAATATCAAACACTGAAATTAGACCTGTAGCCCAAGTTCACTTGTTCAGAGTCTAGTAAGGGCATGATGCTGACATACTTTGGTTAATTAGACGAATTGAATAAAGAGATTTAACAAACTATTGATGCTGCAACGTATTAAGACTACTGTACAGATAGTGAGCAAAACACTACACAATCATATGTTGTGTTGCATAATCTTAAGTTCCTAACACAACGTGAGTAGACAGCTTGTTCTGAAGAACAAATGAGGTACGTGATGCCACAGTTCAAGAATACTCTGCCATAATCTAAATCCACAACTGCCACTTTTTCACCATTGTCGTGGAGTTTTAATTCAATACAAAGGAGACATCAACTTGCAACATACACACTGGAGCCATGCACCGGGTAATCTCCGCTGTAACGGCCTTAAATAGCCATAATAATCATGTACACTCTTGACAGTTATTGAAATGCAATTTGTTCGGAGCCAGAATTTTATTTTGCAAAGTGAAACCTCTTCACTTTTTTGAATTCATTCTAATATTATATTGCATTGCAGAAATTGGCCAATTGTGATTAGTCAAATCGACAGCAGAGGCATTAATTATATAAATATCGCCAAGTGAACGCGAAGAGATCCCTCGCCCTACGTACAAATGACAATTGTAAAAGCATAATGCTGCGCAAACCTTACCATTAGCGATATCCATTAAAGCTTCGCGGAAACCTTGCTAAGTGCAAATACTGAATTGTAAACTCATATGACAAATAAAATAACGCAAAATAATGATTTTGGATTAAAACAATTCGCACTGGCTTAGCAATTTAATCGATCGACCGTTCTACGAAAACTAGATTCAGGCACGAAACCAGAATGTGTAAATTGGCAGACCACTTCTATCTCTGCCTGCAGTGCTGTTGAAAAACTGCTGAAAAATAGGTAAAACATTAATCGTATATTATAGGCCTAAATTTCATAAAGTATCCGCATATTTTCGAAAATAATTAGTCTATTCATTACGCAGAATGTGGCATGCTTATAATTATGCCAGGCCTACTTCGTCTATTGCTGATTATTGTTTTCAAGAACACACCCATTAACCTTCAAGAAAATCGACATAACGGACAAATAGGCCTAGTTTGAACCTGGGAATCGTATCGAATATTAGCCTAGTCCCAGTTTGAACAGTTAGGCTACCGTAGGTAACTTTAAGCGTCATATAGGCTACGTTGCTCAAACAATGCCTGTAATATAAGCCTGGTGTACTTATAATAGGCATAGATATAATCTATGATAATAGGGAACCTAGAAGAGCCAAGGACCATACAGAAAGAACGTTCACGAAGAAAAGAATCTATCCATAATATTATATCAAATGCACCAGACAAACCAAAAGAAACATTCAGCCGCTCTAACAAAATCTCGTGGTCTACAGTGTCAAAAGCAGCACTGACGTCGAAAAGGCCAGCAGGGTCAGCTGAGCTCTGTCAATCGCTCCATAGATGTCCGAGAGGAGTCAGAGCAGAAGCGTTTCGGTTGAGTGGAATCTTCTGAAACCGGATTGATTCTGAGGCAGCAGATAATTCCCTTATTATTATGGTTCATTATTCCGCACCAAACTTGTCACTAGAATTTGCACGAAATTTAATTAACAAAATTGTTTAAAGCAACAGGCCTAATACTAAATTCAGCAGAATTTTTGAGGCGATGGACTTCCTTGCACTAGCGCACGTTCTGTGAAAAGGCGCATACCTCTTTGAAGACGAGTCCAAGACACAGGCTGAGAAAAACAATAGCTAGGTCCATGTAAAAAATAATCAAGGACTCTGGATCGAAATTATCATTTTATAATACGGGGGACAAAATTCAATAGTAAAAATGTAGCTGTTAAGTTGAAAATTTGATCGCCGAAATATTTTATGATAAATTATTCTGCCAAAGCTGAAATTAAGCATTCGCGGTAAGTGTAATGGAACGTGTCTTTTGATCTAGTGCAAGGAAATTTTTATGTAGCGCAGGAAAATGTTGAGTTGTTCGGTTTAGAGCAAATCAATGATAAATAGAAAGTTTGCATCGTCACTATCACAACGAACATCTGCTGATTTAGGATAATTCTTTATGCAATTTTCTCTATTCCTAGGATAAATCAATAGACCTAGACAAGTTAACCTTAGACATATTTTCCATATGATCAATTGCTTTTTGTACCTGATAGCGGTGCGTCTATCCGTTTTTCTTTGCTTCCAATAGGCCTTAGTTCGACAAGTTCTATAACAACCTTCAGAAGTTCATAGTTAGTGAAAGTTCGTTGAATGCGAGTTGAAAATTGTCAGTTTGTATGTGTTGCATTCTTTTTTAGCTAGCCCACTGATCAATGTTATTTGATAGGCCTAAGCAGTTGGTTTGAAATACCAAGGTTCAAAATACCTAAATTTGACATGCAAAGATTGACACCGCATATAATCTTTAGACACTGGCATAAGTCACATTTGACAACTACTCGTGAAGCAGTAAGTTAAAACATGAATTTTCTCTTGCCTCGCAGGCGCCAAATGGAGTTCTCGATGGCTTCTTTGGTTGGATCGTTTGACGATGAGATGCATTCATCGTCCAGTCTTCCACTGTCTCCCATGTCGGACCAGGCAGTCAGCCGAGAGAACTACGATGACGTTGATAATGCAATCCAGTGCACTAGCCGCTTGGCCCGCCTTGTCAACAGCCCGAAATTCAGCGATGTGGTCCTGGTTGTCGGAGGCCGCAAATATCACGCACACAGGCTGCTGCTTGCAAACGCAAGTTATGTCTTTGAGTGAGTACTTCTTCTTTTGAATGCATACAATTGCCGGTTGTCTTTGAATTCAGTTCTTCATTCATTCATAAATACTCTTCACTATTTGGCTAATCCACTCTACCCGATCATCCGCCGCCTGTCTCATTTTTTTAAATATCCTGTCACTACGTACCTCAAGTTCTCCTTTTTATTTACTGTAATACTGTTGGGTTGGTGTCAGAAAGGGCATCTGGCAAGGCTATAAACTCCCCACCCATCATCAATTCCTGGCTATGCACTGCCCACTATCACCTTCCTCAGGGCTCTTCCATCCATCACTCCTAGGACTTTCCATTCGAAACAACAAAAATTTCTTCCCTTTAGCAACACTTAACTAATTCACCTGATCTTCCACCTTCCAATTAAATCTCGACCTAAGCGCCACCGACCCTATCAGCTACTCTGTCATCTCTGATCGGTTGGTAACCGGACTAAGACCTCCTTCGGACTGCAGTTTTGGACAACCCCTCTGACTAGGTGCAGCGTTCTTGAATAAGCTGGTGCCTTGCGCTTGGCTTTTGAGCGGCACTTCGTAAATTTTGAGATCACAAGCTATGAATGTCCGTGCGGCCAAACCAAATGAGCTGCACAAGCCGAGGTTCAATTTTTTCCATGCTTTCTTTCAGGCAGATGTTGACAAGCCAAAGCTGGTTGGATGGACGTAAATCAGAACTGGTCCTGCAAGAGCATGACGACTGCTTTGACGTTTTTGAAGATTTCCTCAGGTCAGTAGAATGTTCGTCATGCCGGACAAGACAGGGTCGAGTCTGATAATTTGCCTCCGTAAAATATATGGGTGAAGTATGTGCCAGAATAAATTGGGATTATTCAGGATATGTATGAAAATATGATTGCTTAAATTATATAGACAGGGCTTAAAGTGTGCTTGGACGGTCATGGACAGCGTCCATGCACTTATTTTAAAATCTGAACGCCGTCTTGCCACTTATTGGCGAGCACTGACTGGAAAGGTAAGGGGCGTCCAGGCACTTCTTTTGGAAAAGCAAGGGGCGTCCAGGCACTTATTTTTCCACACTTTAAGCACTGTGTATAGGTGTGTTTGAATATACATGCAATAATACCGTGCATATACCTAGATAAACGTACACTGCTATAGTACTTAACATACTGCATCTTGTGTGCCTCACAAAAACCTTTCTATGCTGTGTTAAGTTCATTTTTACAGTTTTTCTGTAAGAAACAATGCTTGGATAAGTAGAAGTCACAAGTAGTTGAGTTGTTACATGCGCATATTATTTAGCCAAGCAATGTAATCTATGAGCCGCTGGTTATTTCAACAGGTCACCGAATAAATAATCGACCTCCAAATCTGATTTCTTAGCAAATTATCACTTACTTTTTCGCTCTCAAGGAAACATGTTATTGCACCTTGTCTTTTGTTCATGGACACTATACCTAGATCGATAGGCCTAAGTGAATATGTACCGGTAGTTTAAAACGATGAATTGAAAAGAATGATTGCCTAATGACTACAAGTAATAGGTTACACAGTTAACGGAACCTTCGGTTCATGTGGGTTTTCTTATTGCCACTGATTTTATGTACATTGACTGCATTTCTATTATGCATGAACTGTTTGGGTGAACAATAAAAGTGTGTTGAAGCATTCATTCATTCAATTTATTGGATCACGTAAAATTGCATTTTTCAGATATGTCTACGCAGGCCAGGTGAAGTTAAATTCGGACAAAGTCCTCGGTCTGCTGGTTCTTGCGGACAAGTACAACGTTCCGGATCTCAAGGACTGCTGTGCCAGTTACATGCGCAATAACCTCGTCGGCCTGCCCGACCAAAGCAAGGCAATACTCTGGTACCAGTATGCTCTCGCGTGCAACTGCCTGCAACTCCAGGACGCATGTCTCACGTACATTGTCCTCAACATGGACACGGTGATCCAGTCTTCGGACTGGGTCTGTCTCGACAAGGAGAATCTCATTTCCATTCTGAAACGTTCCGATATGGTCGTCGACAACGAGTACGTCCTTCTCCAGGCGGTGGTCCGCTGGCTGGTCGACGCGTCGCGGATGGAGAAGCTGGAAGAGAACCTGCTGAACATTCTGCCGTGCATGCGGTTCATCATGATCCTTCCGGAACACCTCTCCGAGTTCGAGGAGTCCGCCTTCCAGCGGTCGCACCACGATCAGTTCCAGCCGTACCTGCTCACGGCGTATCGTTACCATGCGCTGTCCATTAAAGGAAGGAGGGAACACATTCCAGGCGGTGGAGACGGCGACGTGATGTCTCTCCAGTTCCAGTACCGGAACTACACGGACGAGAGCTACTCGATCCAGGTGGATGTGGTGCGGAAGTCGTTCCGGACGTGTCCGCGAGTGAGCAGCAAGGTGGAAAGACCGGTGAGTCTGCCGATCAGTGTGTGCAACGCTGCTCAGGACAGACAATGCAAGATGAAGGTGACGTTCTTTCCTCAGGTGAGTGAGAAGACAGCTTCAAACAACTTCAACTAGCTTCTGTGGGGCGCGGTGGTGTAGTGGGTATGTTCGTTGCCTTGCAGCTGGAGGGTTGCAGGGTCGAATCCACCTCAAATCGCCGCGTAAGGACCTTGGGCAAGTCCTTCACTCACAATTGCTTAGCGCTTCGGCGTGAAACTCCAATGCAGTCAGGAGCACCTTTAAGAAGTGAACTTGAAGGGGCACTATAACAAGTGCACATACAAACTAGAAAGTATATTGTATGTGTGTATGTATGTATGAGCATTTTACTACTCGGAGGCGCTCCTGACTACAGCATGTACACTGAATCGGAGTTTCACACCAAAGCGCGTGAGCAACTGCGAGTGAAGGACTTACTCAGGGTCCTTATGTGGTGGCTCGAGGTGGATTCGAACCCGCAACCTTTGGCTCCAAAAATGCCCCTACAACACCAAGCCCCGCAATAAAGGTGTGATTAATTCATTTATGAATTTCTATAGCACCTGTTAAAGGGGATTACTCCCAGATGCTCCTGACTCAAGGACGACACAAAACTACTGTTTTGAGGTGAATAAGTAAGAGTCTACACTAAAGCACCTGCTTGTATTATAAACTGTAATGGAAAAAAATAAAGACAACACTTTCCTTGTCTGCAACAGAGCACGGCTGTCTGTTGGAGCCACGTCAAATACACCAGTCGTGTTAAGAACTCAGCTACTCAAGAACTACCCATTAATCAGACCACATTACAATGAAGTCATGTTTTTTGGAGGAGGAATTAAATTTGAGATCCGTGTTTTGAACATGACATTGTATTAAATCTCTTTCATGATAACACACATAATGGTTAAATTCTAGTGTGCTGTACTTAGACAGAAGATTTTATGCACATGTTAATGCCATCAATGCAAACTATGTGTCTATCTGTGGTTGGCCCGGGGGTATGGAATAGTCTCCCACTTGAGCTGCATCTGCTCCCTTACCGACATATTCCATAAGCACTTTAAAACTGTTATTTTTGGTCGTGTCGGAGTCAGGAGCACCTCTGAGTAGTGTTCATGAAGAGGTGGTATATATAAATACTTGAATGAATGTTCTTCATTTTTCATTCCGAAAACTTATATAGCGCCCCTTCAAGAAGCCTACTCAGAGGCGCTCCCAGCCCAGCCATGGCTAAAAAGATAGGTCTTGAGCAACTGGTAGAAAGCAGGCTAACTATTCCGGGGTAGTAAGCGTAGTGCAAGCGGGAGCCTATTCCATGTGGACGGGCCAACAACCGAGAAGGCTCGATGCTGTTGGGTAGCAGAGCGGGTTCGAGTGACCACCAGCTCCCCATTGGCAGAAGAGTGTAAAGCTCGATGGGAGGCTGTCAGAGACATAGTAGTACGCCAGTACTTCACATCAGAAATAGCCATAGCAGCAGGGCTTAAAGTGTGCCTGGACGGTCATGGATGGCGTCCACGTACTTGTTTTAAAATCTGAACACCGTCCAGCCACTTATTTGGCGAGCACAGACTAGAAAGGTAAGGGGGCGTCCAGGCACTTCTTTTGGAAAGGTAAGGGGCGTCCACGCACTTCTTTTGGAAAGGTAAGGGGCGTCCAGGCACTTCTTTTTCCACACTTTAGGCACTGCATAGCAGCATATACTGCACTGTACAGCAATAACTATAATATAAATGACTGTTGTGTCTAGGGTTACTACACAACATCGCTTTGGAATGGACAGCTGAACCTCGCGAAATCCACGGACTCAACCAAGATCATCATCGCCCATCGTGGCGGCATGGAACTCCGAAGCGCCGAGATCAGCGTAGTCGTCTACGCGCAGCAGAACGGCGTCCGCTACGTCGACTTCGCCATCAACACTGATCACACGTTCGAAACGTACGGCCACTGCGAAATCGAAAACACGGTCGACCTTGACAAGCTGAAGGTCGACCCGAACCCGTTCATCATTGATGGTGGAGTTCACGTCAAGGTCTTCATTCGACCGCTGACCTTTCAGAATGTTCTCGTGTCGTTGTAGGCGTCTTCGTCTCTCTAGTCAGAGTTTTTCTTCGTAATTATGCTAATTTATTCTGTACTTTATATGCATAAGTTCATATCAAGGTTTTCGTTAGGTGTTCGACAATTCGGAAGGCATTTCTTTCTGTGCCATTTTTTTCTTAATTGTTAATGTTCTCGACTAACATATCCAACAGTGAACTTTTATATCTATGGTAAAAACTCGCTGGTTGTTCTCTAGGGCTTATCCTGCCTTTTAGCTGGTTTTCAAGACACCCTTGCACCATGTTATGGCACCATATAAATTGTCGTAATTATTATTATTATTGTCAAGAAGTTCACTCATGCTGAAATAATTGGCACATGATTTGGTCAAAGATTACGAGAATTTCGGAAGGTTTCTGAATTGCTCAGGTTTCACTAGGTAAAGACTGCAACAAGTGTAAGCATGATTATATTAACAAATGTAAAACGCAATTATTTTATTTTGGCAATTATTTTTAAGGCAGCGTTGAATTGCGTTACATAGTGCAAGTCACAAATTAGTCGCCGACCGACGATTGTGAAAACCTGACTCAAGGAAATATGCAAGTTTGGTGAAAATTAGTCAAGAAAAATTAAATGTGCGAAGTTCTTCGAAAAATCATTCCCGTGAATAAATCAAAAGTTCTGAACGTTGGTGCCGGGCAGGCAGTGCACCCTCCTGAAAGAAAACAAGCGGAACAAGGGTTTAGCAAAGACCGTCTCAATACATGCAAATGCAACGTTTACATGGTGCCTAAAATTTATACAGAAAATTTCACTACTGGGATTGTCCCTGAAAACTCTCCGAGACCAGATACTGTATTGGCAAGGACGCAATAAATTTACAATTACCTTACTTCGAATACAATTCTTTTAAATGGCGTTCTGCAAATGCTCGAATACATTACATTACAAGTTCTCGAAGAGTTACTTCTGTCGCACGATTACATTCTTTGAAAGTCTTGTAATAATGATATTTATTCATTAAGTGTTAATGAAAATGACCTGATAATTCTCAAGGCTTGTAATAATTGATCTCTGAATGTCTTTATGAAGACCACTTCATCCAGCCGAGTTTTAAAAATGTACCACTTGCTTTGTATTTAGAAAAGAACGTTTGAATCGTTAGCCAATTACACGTGTTTACTGTTTAACATTCATCGTAACGTGTGAATCGTTAGCCAATTACGTGTTTAACATTCATCGTAATGTGTGAATCGTTAGCCAATTACACGTGTTTAACATTCATCGTAACGTCTGAATCATTAGCCAATTACACGTGTTTAACATTCATCGTAACGTGTGAATCGTTAGCCAATTACACGTGTTTAACATTCATCGTAACGTCTGAATCGTTAGCCAATCACTCGTGTTTTAACATTCATCGTAACGTATTAACTAGTCTTAACGCATTTTGCTGTGTATTTAGCTTTCGGTATATTTTCATCGATTATGGCCGTGCCATTTACTGTCTCTTGATGTAACTAGAAGTTCGCAATAACGACGTTCGCTATAACTGATGTTATGCTGTATTAACATTGTGTTTTGTGAATCTTATAAAAATAATCATAACACCTTAATGCAAATATGTCGCAAGGACAATGGGGTTTGGTTGCTTTTGTCCGTAGCTGAAATATCCTTTGTATTGATTGTTCTTGTGTGCTAATTGCTAGCAGTGGCCAAATAAGTAAGTTGAGGGCAATTTAAGAAGACTTGCATCAAAACGTGGAACACTTACTTTGACAAAGTTTGCTTGTGACAGTGGTTCTCAAAGTGTTCTGCCCCAGTACTGCTTTATCAAGCAAATTTACAGCAGGCTGTCTATAATCTATATGTCCTGCAGCCTATGATTTTGATTTCTTCCAAAAGTTAAAATCCTGTATATTGTCATCCGATTTGGAGAAAGTTAAAATCCTGTATATTGTTATACAAACGTACCTGTTTAAGACGGATTTCAGTTAAACATCGGATTATTCTAGAATCCAGTATAGAGGCTGCGGGCTCGAATGCGTTTCTCGTTAATTCTACTTTAACAGGCGCCAAGATGCCGTCAACTTTGAATGAAAATATGATTACTCTTTCTGGACTTCTATTGATCACTGAACTCAAAAGGACAGAAACTTCATTTTGAGAACCACTGTCTCCTCATTGATACACAGTCTGTTGATAATTTATTTAACATTGTCTATAATATGTAGATGCCAACACAAACACCTTTTTGGAGCTCTTAAAAGCAAAATTCTTAGAAGCAAAATCCTTTAAAAAACTTTGGTGTTTACATAGCTAGCAAAGTGTAGTGCAACCGTTTTTGTAGTTTACGTTATTCTAACAACGAAACGATTACACAATTCGACCGACTTTTCCATCTTTCCTTTGTCACATGACGAATTGATAGTATCGACGATTGCCTGCGCTTTCACTGCGTCCTCTTTGCACGCGGTCTCATCTTCCGCTTGCCGAGAACGGGCGACTGGAACGCGTCACTTTCCGAGTTTCTGCAATATTCGTTCACTTTTCAAGATTAACGGTAAGGTGTGGTGATTAAGATTCATCTATTCCACATTTGGTGTATTAGAATCGTAAGCAATGAGAGTGAAAGGACATTTTTTGAAGCAACGCATACGTAACTCAGAATGGAAGAATACAAGAGACAGATGGAGTATTGTCATGATTGGATAACTTTACTTAGTATACCATACGTCAAACAAGGCTTTTTTTAGTGTGCAGTTGTACACAAAGTGTGCATTCTAAATGGATTTGTGCAGTTGTAGAAGTACCTATGTGCAGTTAGAAGTAGTAACAAAAGGCATTGTCATCTGATTTGGAGAAATATACCATGGAAGATATAAAGGAAAAGGGTTGTACTACTTGTGCAGTTCTAAAAATTCCTTAAACATTCCTTTAAAAAGTCCTGCTATACTATACTCTTTTTGGATTTACAAAGCACATCTCACAGTACAACCTAATCAGAGGCGCTCCCATTTCGAAGATCCCCTGGAAACATAACACCCAAATGTGACCTGATACAGCAAGTTGAAGAACAATGCGCACCACCATTACGAGTGATGTCATAGAAATTCTGAATTAGTCCTAAGGTAGAAGAGGCAACTGCCTGCTTCTATCAAACATTCATTCATTAAATGAATTTTTATATATTGCCTCTTCAAGGGGACTATTCAGAGGCGCTCCAACCACAGCACAGCCAAATAAAACTGACTTACGAGAGGAATGCCCGGAGGAGTTATAGAAAGGTCATTCCAGGTTGAGGGTGCTACCACTAAGAAGGCACGGTTTATCATAATGGAGGCAAGAGCAAAAGGGAATGAGAGCAGACTTTGTTCAGCCGAACGAGAGAGACAGTATGAGTACCTTCTTTACAAGCTGTATGACTTGGCTGATATATAACATTATATTATCTCTTCTAAGATACGGTTAGGGCTTTCCATCATATCTGCACGCTGCCTGAAGATGTCCTTATTTCTCCACTGGGGCTTCCACGGTGAGAGCACCTCTGAATTGCTTGCATCGCGAGAGGCACTTTATAAATGTCCAAATGCAAAAAAAATGGCAAATCCTGACTTTCATCTTCTGAACAAGTTGGACAGCGGAAACGAGAAATACAACACGTTCTAATTTATGGTAAACGAAGCAGCTTTCTGGATAGGAGCAACTCACTCTTCGACCGACTCTATGTCTAAGTTGAAGGGAATGTCAGCAGCGACTGAAGAATTCTCAGATGATGACGCCTCGTTTGAAGAGCCTGAAACAATTGTATATAATTATAGTATTGTTAAAATATAGTTTCACATTATAAAAATATAATTTCACATTACTAAGAATATAATTTCACATTACTAAAAATATAATTTTACATTATTAAAAATATAATTTCACATTATTAAAAATATAATTTCACATTATAAAAATATAATTTCACAATATTAAAAATATAATTTCACATTATATTTCAAATGTAATGTCACGCTATTTTATACAATTTCGTCCAGACTGTAATGTCAATTTCCTATGGCAATCTCCTATTCCAATCTCTGGCAACTCATACTCCTGTAATTTTGCCTCAGGACTCTTCTTAGTACACAAGTCTTTAGGGGGCATCAGTATGTTGTCCACTCTGAAGAATGACACACACACACACACACAGACAGACAGACATTCATTTCCAGCAACTCTGGATTTATCTCTTCCACTAAATATCACAGATCTGATTTGCTTGCAAGGCAGAACTTGACGAGCTGCTGAGGAAATAATTCTGACGTAAGATTTACTTTACAGTAAAATTAATCTCATGGAGGCGCTGGTCGCAGCTACCCAACAGACTTAAAACAGATCTATGCAACATTTCAACAACAGTAATTCAGAAGTAATTGGGTCACACTACGGTTTGCATTTAGTACCTTTGTGAGCCCTCATTAGCATTTACTACCTTTGTAAGCCCTTTTAGCATTAGTACCTTTATAAGCCCCTTTAGCATTTAGTACCTTTGTAAGCCCCTTTAGCACTTAGTACCTTTGTAAGCCATATTAGCATTTAGTGTCTTAATAAGTCCCTTTAGCAAGTGACTTTATACGCCCCTTTTGCACTTAGTACCTTTGTGAGCCCAATTAGCGTTTAGTACCTTTGTAAGCCCTTTTAGCATTTAGTACCTTTGTAAGCCCTTTTAGCATTTAGTACCTTTGTAAGCCCTTTTAGCATTTAGTACCTTTGTAAGCCCTTTTAGCATTTAGTACCTTTGCAAGCCCTTTTAGCATTTACTACCTTTGTAAGCCCTTTTACCATTTAGTACCTTTTAAGCCCTTTTACTATTTAGTACCTTTGTAAGCCCCTTTAGATTGGATGGAGGTAGCGACTTGTCGACGTCTTAGCGAGTAGGAGCTTGGTGTCAGCGTCATTTCCAGCTGGGGCTTAGCACGGCGCTTCTGGCATCCAACCACGGCACCTTCAGCCCTCGTTTCCTGCATCTAGAACAGAATAATTTTTTCAGCTACAAACACAGCGTCAAAATAAGATTTTTTGCAACTGGATTTATCACAGAATGCCGCATATATAGATGACTTGTTTGACGCTAGTCATTTTGTTCAACTTGTGATTTAATTTGCATCATTTATTACCAATTACTACTTTGACGCATTATGACGATCAGCACTTAGAAA
This sequence comes from Lumbricus terrestris, assembly GCA_949752735.1. Lineage (NCBI taxonomy): Eukaryota > Metazoa > Annelida > Clitellata > Crassiclitellata > Lumbricidae > Lumbricus > Lumbricus terrestris. Next base: position 28,527,845 of record OX457048.1, on the reverse strand, counting down.
GTGGGGAGTTCACGAAAAAAAGACTAGGAGTCTTGTCGTTATTGCTTCACCCACCCCTCTCCACCATACCCGAATGAAAACTCAATGGATCTGAACAAATTGTGTGGGTCACATTTTTCAGTGTCGGGTGGTTTGAACCACCCCATGGTGACACCACTGATAACGATGTTTCACGTCCCATTGCGCGTTTCCAAATGGTGTAATAAAAGAATACTTACTTACATACAGAAGCGCCGGGTAACACCTCTCCCCAAATGTCTTCTAGTCTCAGTTCCATCAGCTACTAGAAACGACTTTCTCCGGCTTGACTACAAGATTTTACGATGCTATTCAAGAGCTTGTCTGGCAGTTATAGGCAACCTACCTCTCCAGAGCAATGGTCTCTTGGATTTTCAAAACAATAGACTTTTACCCGTTCTAGCCCTCGCGAACAATGAATTAATCTAGATTCTCAAACTCTTCATATGGTTTGGCAAATCCATAGAACCTGTTCAAGAACAATGGACTCTTGCCTGCTACAAGACAACACTCTGCCTGAACTACATAACATGCTCAGTTTCTTCGCTGTTAGTCTTAGCTTCCCAGAAAAAATGAACAATTTCAGAACAACAGAAAAATGAACAATTTCAGAACAACAGGCTATCTGTTCCAAAACAATACTATTAAATCTGTAGCAGAACAATTGTAGGTTCTTACCCATCCATACTAGAACAATGGACTGACGTATTCCTGAACGATGGGCACAACCAATGTCATGCATAAACATGACAGAAGCTGCACTGTTCATGTGCAAGACAGAAGAACAATGAAGTTTTCCCATAACAAAACAGAAATATTATATAGCACCAATACTAAATACAACACTAGAAATGATCTGATCTTCCACACCAATACGCTGTGCATATATATATATATATATATATATATATATATATATATATATATATACATATATATATATATATTAATATAGAACAACAAAGCTCTACCTTGCTATCTGCTGCCTCAGGTTTGCTTGGCTTCTCCACTTCCTCTTTTTCTCTTGCTTCCTCCTCCGCATCCGCTTCTATTTTCTCCTCTTCATCCTCCTCCTCCTCCGCCGCATCCTCTTCCTTTTCATCCTCCTCCTCCATTGGCGCTGCATCCTCCGCAACCGTCTTTTCGTCTCTCGACTCGGTGTTTCTTTTCCGTCCGTGCAGCAGATCCTTGATCAACCTCTGGAACTTCTCGAGAGACTTTGAGCTCTGCTTGTCGCGGACGTCCTACGAAAACAGAGCAACAGAAATACTTTAAAAAAATATTTATCTTTCCATTTCTATAGCGCTTCTTCAAGTTCTCTACTCAGAGATGCTCCCGACTAAACAGCGCGGACAATGCATCGGAGTTTCAAGTCGAGCAATCACGAGTGAAGGACTTGCTCAAGGTCCCTACGCGGCGACTTGAGGTGGTGGATTCGAACCTGCAACCCTCTGGCTGCAAGGCAACGAACATGCCCACAACACCCCCTCGCCCCACATGACAACGTGACCTGAAAAATAAACTGTAAGTAGGCTTTGCATGGGATCCACCAATGCCTTGGCAATATTTAGTCAACCAGCGTCAAAAGTTCTCAAGTTAACCGACCACTGCCTGCCTACAGATGCAGTTAACCGTATTCACTTTTGGGGTTTACATTCTTTCCTTCACGCAAATTTATGTAGAGCCTTTTTTAGAGAGACTTGTTAGACGGCACTCATGTCTGTCTGGAGGAGAGATATCGGACGTGACCGCCTACCTTCAGCATCCGTTCGCCCAGCACTTTCAAGTCCTTAAGGTTGCTTTCGTTGGTTTCCGTGATCTCCAGCATCGAAAGAATCTTAACAAGAACGGGTACGTCGGCGCCGTCCGGCTCTGACAGGATCTCGTTCGCGACCTTGATGGCAAGGTCGTCATGGAAGCAGCGGTCCTGAAAGAGAAGGACCAACACCACATGATGCAAAACAATGGACCGAACCGTTTTATACAGAGATCCTTACATGGTTTGTGCTGAGATCTATCAAAGTTGATAGATCTCAGCACAAACCACGTAAATTAGTAATTCATGGAATTACATAGTGATGTTTCTTAATTTGTTTGTCTGTATGTGCACTTGTTATAGCGCCCCTTCAAGTTCTCTCTTCTCAGAGGCGCTCCCGAATGCAGAGCGGACACTGCATCAGAGTTTCACGCCGAAGCGCTGAGCATTTGTGAGTGAAGGACTTGCCCAAGGTCCTTACGCGGCGAGGTGGATTCGAACCTCGAACCTTCCGGCTTCAAGGCAACGACGCCACCACTACACCACCGCGCCCCACAATAATCAAATAATAATTATTTTGCAATTATTAATTACCTTATTCATTTAAATCAATAATAATTATTTCTTATGACAACGAACTCTTTAATTAGTAACATTGTGCAGATTTATTACCAGAAAAATTAAAACCAATAAATAATACACAGATTAATACTTACATACAAGTGCAATAAATACGTAAGAACACAGATCACACCATAGTAGTTCATTGGAAATCCATTAGCTGGCTCCAATTATGCACGTTTGGTCCGCTAGACTCAATGTAATATCCTCAAGGCCGCAGCCAGGATTTTATTTGCAGGTGGGGTAGTATGAAATCTTTTTTGTCCTTACATCATGATTGCGTCATTAAATGCATTATTTCATTACAGCATTACTTTATTTCAGAGGCGTTCGAACACCACCCACACCATCAAGCTACGGCCTAGATAATTCCAATTCTAAAGGACTTCGACTATCATATTGTCGAATTTGTTTTGCTCCTTAAGTAGCACTATGTATATGTTCGATTAGAATAACCAGCAAATATTGCAGCGTAAATGTTCGATTAGAATAACCAGCAAATATTGCAGCGTAAATGTTCGATTAGAATAGCCAGCAAATATTACAGTGTAAAACTGTAAATGTTCGATTAGAACAGCCAGCAAATATTACAGTGTAAAACTGTAAATGTTCGATTAGAATAGCCAGCAAATATTACAGTGTAAAACTGTAAATGTTCGATTAGAATAGCCAGCAAATATCACAGTGTAAAACTGTAAATGTTCGATTAGAATAGCCAGCAAATATCACAGTGAAACAAAACTCATAAATTGCATAGCTGTACAATGGTTGAATAGTAATTCCTACCTGGAGGACGGTCGAGTCATTGGTCGCAGCCGATCTCTGGTGCCTGGTGCTGGTCAGCTGAACAAGAAGCTCTGCCACTTTGATGACCTTGACCTCAATCAGTGGACTGGTGCCAGGAGCAACAAAGAGTGCCTTCAATGTCGGCATAAAGGCCTCGGCCACGACCTCCTGGTTGGTTCTGAGGAACAACAACAATTGTTCAATTCTGCTAGAGATTTCATCTATTCTACTGATAATATATGTTTGTATGTATGTGCACTTGTTATAGCGCCCCTTCAAGCTCTCTCTACTCAGAGGCGCTCCCGAATGCAGAGCGGACACTGCATCGGAGTTTCACGCCGAAGTGCTGAGCAATTGCGAGTGAAGGACTTGTCCAAGGTACTTACGCGGCGAGGTGGATTCGAACCTCGAACCTTAGGGCTTCAAGGCAACGAAGCCACCACTACACCACCGCGCCCCACAAATACACATATACCCAGCAGCTTAACCCTTTGACCCCAAGGTAAAAGTAAACATGTACGCACTTCAGATTTTCAGCATCTAAGGCGGCATGCTGGTAATGATAGATCAGATACCTAGGCTTGTTGTTGATATTCAACAGGGCTGACTTGGTCAAAATTTACAACAGGAATGCCTTGTGTCAATTTATCCTAGGACAGCTCTGCACCGCTAATAAAAAATGCTCTGCAGATTCTGATGTCTCTTGTCCAATTTACAACAGAGCTGCTATGATCCAAGTTTTCTAAATGGCTGACACATACTGCTAGGAAATGGTTCCATGGTCAATGTGTCAAATAACAGGAAGTACTGAATTGTCAAACCAATTTCTGTCCTGGCAGGGTGTTTGAACACCGGCCTCTCGCCTGCCAGGGCAGAAACTGGTTCAAGATTAAATACTTCCTGGTACATTGACCCCCATACTAACACACATTACACAAATCTTACTATGTAAGATATTCTAATGTAACTGATCCACTACTAATGTTAACAGGAAAATCTGGAAATAATGTAATATAAATACAGGTGATGGATTCCTTAACTAACGACTGAGAGGTAAAATGATTGAAAATACCTTGAAGCAAAGGCGTATTGAGGGAAGAATGTACCAAGGCACTGCCGTAGTCTGGTGTCATCCTCCGTAACTGGGTTGTACCAGTGCAAGAGGAGGCGGGAGAAGAGAGTTGGCGAGATGATCCGTCCGGCAAACATGAGCCGCGCAAATCCCTCGGCGCACACCGTCCTTATGTCGGAACCCTGAAAAGAAGGGCACAAACGTATTCAGAAGGACGTCTTAACCAATCGTTAACTCTTCCACAGGAATTGCCGATTCTACTGACAGCACAACAAAACACACTCTTCTGACCTATAATTAAAATAAGTAAGTATATGCTTTAATATAACCAATTGCCAAACAGCACTCTGGTAAACAAGTACAATATAAAAATTGACATATTGAAGACATCAAAAACCATTAAGACTAAACAAACTAATTAGTATGTAAACAACAATCTAGCTCTATATAAATGCTTTCCTCACTTGCTTACAAGTCTGCTCTTGGCAGCATCCGGTCATGGTGTCTGGGGCAATTTTACGAATTCTATTTAAATCAGTAAGACAGAAGAAACATAGCAAACACCGAAAAATACCATGTATACGTGGATTTACCCATTGGTTTGGAATTTTTCATTGGTTTGGCATTTTCACATTGGTTTGGAATTTTTCATTGGTTTGGCATTTTCACATTGGTTTGGTAAAGCTAAAATCCCACATTATGGCAATGATTTCTGTAAATATCACTTAAATTACTTGTTTGGAAGGCTTTTTCAGTGGAAACACAACAACAAAGAACGATAACTGAGAAGCACTCACGTCGCTGTCAAGCAAGTCCGTTAGGATCGTCAGAACGCTGACGCCGACTTCGCTCTTCTCCGACCTTTCCGGAACCTTCGGAGTGGCAGCGTCCTCGAAATCCTCGGCGCTCAGGTCGCTCGATTCCTTATCCTTGCTCTCGCCGGGGGAGGGAGCCGCCTTCTCGCTGAGCTCCGCTTCGATGTTGAACTCCTTAAGTCCGAAGAAGTGGAGGAGGTCGAAGAGCGACTGGATGGCCGTCACCTGCACAACCTCGACATCGACGCGTGACACCTGGAAGGTAAACAAATTCATACATTACGTGAATTTATATAGCACCTTTTCCGTGCGACCAGTTAGAAGGGCTCCCGACCCTGCGATATATGTAATGTCAAAGAGAACGTAAAATGGCTGATGTAGTCTAATGTCATGTGCCTATACGACGTCCAGTGAGATATTCAATTTATTTCAGGGAGATTTATATATTGCACCTTCAAGGCTATCTACTTAAAATAAATGTCGATGGTGCTTACTGAATGTCAAGGACTTCCTCCTCATGCAAGTCGCAGTGGCATAGAGTATGTTCGGTGCCTTGGATCCAGAAGGTTGCAGGTTTGAATCCACCTCAATCCACCGTGTAGGGACCCTGAGCAAGTCCTGTACTCACAGTTCCTTGTACGTTTTGGTGTGAAACGCCGATTCAGCTGTAGTCGGGAGTGCCCCCGAGTAGAATTCTTAAAGGAGAGCTATAACGAGTGCTCACACATACATCAAGGTCACAAACATGATGACCGTCTTAGTGAGGCATGAACCTGCAGACTGTGTGCTAATAATGAGCAGAGCAAAGTGATAGAAATAATCTTAAGGTTGATAACGAGTTCTTCTATCTTAACTGTAAACACTTAAAACAAACATTCAGATTACTTTAAATAACGTAAACATGGTTCAAACTAAACCATCTGCTTCATCTGAACCAAAAACGTAGAGGTCAAAGGTCAACAGGCTTGTCCTAACAGTACACACCTGCAGTAGCAGAAGCAGGTAGTCACGGGCGGTGTCCAAGCTACGGAGGCAGCAGAGGCCAAGAGCTTTGACAGCCAGATTTCTCACGGCTGGATCGGTGTTCTGTATCCCCGGAAGAACCTACACGCAAAGATGAGCATGTTACCGACAACAAACCTGATAAATCTCGAGCTTAACTTAACATGAGCCATTTCACAACTGTTATACAGTCAAATCTTCCACAAGATATAGTTAAGTGCTCACATATATCGACATTCTGCCAAGACTTGATGCACTAAACTGAAAACATACCTATTCAGCTATGCCTATGATTCTTAATGTGTCCTGCAGTTTGGCATCAATTTGCACTTCTGAAATTTATAAGAACTCCGCCTCAGGTTACTACTATGGAAACTGTGCAGGTCCCAAGCACAGGTAAAGGAGGAGGGTTCGCGTGGAGGGTTTGCAGCCCTTACGGGTAAAACAAACTACCGCAACAGAAACGACACAGATGCTGTGTCGCCTGATGCGCTACCAGCGCGTGGAAGGACTAAGGTCTAAGGAACTTTATAAGTAGAGCATAAATAATCAAACAATAGTGCATTATTGTGTACTGCATGCAGAAATGTAAACCAAAGTAATCCCTGTCCCATGCATAAGACAGCAAAAAATACTTGCAGACCACAAATAAAACCAAAAAGTCACATGAAACAAAACGTTAGGCACCAAGTAACCTAGGATCTAAATGTAAACCATTACACAGTCAAGGATCATGCACTAGACACTAAAATGATGCTTAAAGTATACATGGTCCGACACAAATCTACATTAGTACAGCCCAGCTGCCCAACTTCACGAAAGACTTAGTACTTAACATACACGAGTACTTTACATAATCTGAACAACATTTATGTAGCCCATATTCACGAGTACTTTACATAATCTATTTGTTCATTTATGTAACCCATATTCACGAGTACTTTACATAATCTGTTTGTTCATTTATGTAGCCCATATTCACGAGTACTCTACATAGTCTGAACATTTATGTAGCCCATATTCAAGAGTACTTTACATAATCTGTTTGTTCATTTATGTAGCCCATATTCACAAGTACTTTACATAATCTGAACAACATTTATATAGCCCATATTCAGCGATGCATTATTGGACTAAGTAAAAGAAGAAGAACGCGAAGAGACGTACGACTGTTTCGAGAAGCGACTGCAGAGTAGCGTTCAGTTTCTTGAATCTCACGTAGGATAGCGTCTCGCAGACGATGCTCAGACATTTGATGAGGGTCTGCGAATCCGACTAAAGCAGAAATCAACCACATCTACATGTAAACACTCATGGTACAACACGACACCAAATAAACCCGATAAAAAACAAAGCTTTCCATTTGAACCTTGGTCATGAACCTCATTAACCCAGCATCAGGCTTTTGCTAATATTGTGGGTCCCTCAAAGTGGAATAACCATCCCCTTCTAATTCAGAGCAGGATACTGGCGGAGATTTCACCTGATTAAAAAAAAACTATCAGGTATCATCCCAATAAGGTAAGAACAAGCTAAAAACTGTTGCCACATTTCCCTGATTCGCAGCGAAATATACCACAGCACCATGTCATCTACGTTACCAGCCATGGAACTAGAACTGGCTCCCAATGGTGTCCTGTTACACCGGGGTTGGGTCGGGAGTGCTCCTGAGTAGTTAATCTTGAAGTGGTGCTATATAAATCTCCATGAAACAAATAAGACAGCAGAGACAGCAGCAGGCTCACCTTCTCCACCCGCACTTCGTTCGGCTTTGGTGCGGACTCTTCCAGAATCAACTGGCGCGTGCTTTCCAGGCTGTTGATCCGCTCCTTGATCTCGGCCGCTCTCGCAAAGTTCTGTCTCTGAACGCTGTCGTCCAGTTCATCCCGCAGCTGATTCAGCTCAACCCTCACGGATGCCAGCTGCAAGAAAATAGAAGTCATATGACAGAAAATGCGGGAGACCTAGAAAGACCTGGCAAGGCACGGTCACGCAGGATCGGGATGACGGTGGAGTGACATTGAAGGAGGCTGAGAGGATTGCGGAGGACAGAGTTGTATGGAGGAGCTGTGTTACCCGATATGCTGGTCAGCCTGTGGAAGGACTAAGGTCTAAGGTAAAGAAAGCAGATACAGAACAATTCCTGCACAACAGGAAGTTCAGAAAAAGCTAGAAGCTATTTGGGGTACACAATTAACAATTCAGTTGACATTCCAATGTCACACCTGTAGTTCTAAGCAAAGTTGTGCAATTCAAACCAAAGAAGTATTAGTACTACAAACTAAAGAAATTTTAGTTCTAACAATTAGATTTATAAAGCACAATAATAAGAGCAAAACTATATAAACCAGATTAAATTGAATCACAAACACAACATACTACAGCAAAAAAGGCAATAAGAAAACAAAATTAAGAAAACACCAACCAAAACGAATTAATTGATACCATATTATACAATTTATACACGTGTATCATGCTTTACAACATTAGGCAAAACAACAGCCAGGCAATCGATTCAAGGCCGCAGCTAGGGGGGTGTTTTGGGTGTTTGAACACCACCCGAAATGGAAAAAGTAAAAAAATAATAGAATGCATTTACTAGCAGATGATGTAAAAACCATGAAATAAAAACCATGAAAACACCCACAGAAATGAAAAATGTGGAAAAATAGAACGAATTGGTGAAATTTTTCTGAAGATTTCGGTCGAATGACTTTTTTTTAAAAATACGTCATCAGTTTTTTTCGGATGGGAATTGGTGACATTTTCTGAAGATTTCAGTCGGACGACAAAAAAGACATGAATTTTTTCGAACGGGAAACTGAAGAATTACCCCCCTCCCGAAATCAAATCCTGGCTACGGCCTTGAATCGATTGGTCAATTACCTTGAGGTCCAGCTGTCTCTTATCTTCACGACTGATCTGGCTTTCGACGACCGTCATTGGTTCCCGAATATCGGAGATGATTTCAGCGATCGAAACGAGGCACGCGTCATTGTCGGAATGCAGCTGGAGGTACGGAGACAGGAGAGACTTAACGAGAGAATGGGAAATGCTCTCCTCAAGCAACAGGTCTCTCATCAGCTTGTCAACGGCCTTCCTATTCACAAGTTGCAAAGTAAACAATCAATGAACGAATGGAATTGTTTATTGCACACGATTCTAGTGGTAGTCATGAGCCACTAAGCACAGTGCAATAGGAGCCAAGAAAAGCTAATAGCCTTGGTAAAATTGCAGTATCGGGGGACTGAAGCATATGCAATATCTTTGGACAACATCTAATGATGACACTAACCCTAACACTAAACCTAACCGAACCTCACGACACTTAACCTGAGCCTAACCGATCCTCACGACGCCTAACCTGACCCTAACCGACACACACGGTCCCCGATACTGCAATTACACCATAGCTTTTACTAGCCTGGACCCTCTCTCTTCCATGATTATTATTCATGTATGCCTTCATATATTACTTAAATAGAACTTAACTGGTAACGAAAATAATAATAATAATAAAACAGATCATCTTCAAAGACCATCAAAGTAGGTGCCTTCTCAAAACCGGCTACAAAGTAAACAAGTAATACAAAGCACGCTTCTTCTTGCGGGGCCTTGCGCACTGGGAGCGCCTCTGAACGGTTCACCCTACTAGAGGCGCTTTATAAATGTTTATATACAATACAATACAATCTAGCTCCCATTATATCACCATGCATGTCTAGCACAGGACAGGGACGACTGGAGGCTATCCATAAAGGAGCGGCTGATGCGGGCGAAAGCTTCGCCAGGGCCATAAGTCAAAGTAAGTCAAGTCACAATCTACATAAACAGCCGCAACTGGCACCAGACAATAAAACTGTTTAACTCAGTTAAACTCCCATTATATCACCATGCATGTCTATCTGCTCTAACTACGTAGACTCCAAGAATTGTGCCAAACTTGGCAGAGCGGTTTCACCACGAAATGTTGTAAAATTATATAATCAGTATTGTGAGAGCAACAAAAGACCCTACATAAATGCCAGGATACATGCACAATCGCACGCTAGACTGAATTAAATCACGAGGCAGCGGCCAGGAACAATAAAAATTTCATACCAAGGTTCTATAGTGTCCAAAGCTGAACAATCCTTCATTTGCATAGGCTTAATCCAGCGGTTCCGAACCCGTGGCCCGCGGGCCAAAAGTGGCCCGCCAGGCCTCAGAAAATGGCCCGCCAGGCCTCAGAAAATGGCCTTCATCTCACAAAGAATTATCAAAAATTATATATATATATATAGTATATATATGAAAAAATTAACAATTTGGACAGTAGAGAACACATTATTTTCTATTGCAAATTATTTTATTTTAACGTCGATAAATAACATCAAGCATTTTATTTTGAATCAATTATACCTATTTTATATGCTTTTAGTTAATACAATTTTAACATTGTGGCCCCCTAACGTCCTTCAACTCAGAAAAAGTGGCCCTCGTGTCCTCCAACTTACAAAAAGTGGCCCTCAAGTCAAAAAAGGTTGGGAACCACTTAATCCTTAATTCACTCCAATGCCTCCTAGCCAATTGACAATCAATTTTATTCCTCCCAACTCTAAACTGCAGCCTTTGAACCCCGATGCATTTGAGTCAACAAGTCTGAGCAATATTAAAGGAATGGTGTCAGTAGCAGTAGAAGGCGCTAACCTCGCCACAATGTCTGAAAGGTCAAGGACCGTGAGAAGCGAGAGGAGCTGCTGCAGAATGAAGTCGTGTCTCAACCGAACCTCCAGATGCGTCTCGGTCTTCATGTTGTCGACCACCCTGAAATCATCATCATCATCATCATCATCATCATCATCATCATGATGACGATCATCATCATCATCACTGCAGCCACCACTGCCACTACTACTACCGATGCCGCCGCCGCCACCACCACCATCATTCGCTGACAGTTACTGCAAATTGAAATTTTTTACCTAACCTTGTAACTACGTGGTCAAACAGTTAACGTTACATAATATATAATAGCATGGGGAGAGAATACACAGATGTGTGGCTTACCTGCGAAGGTACTGGGCAAAGACAACTCCGCTTGGAAGGATCTTGTCCAGGTGTTCTTCCTCGGCCGTGCCGAGAGAACGCATGTGCTCGCACAGACAACGCCAATAGAACGCGTTCTCGCACGTCAACTTGTCCAGCGGAATGGAAATCCTGCAACGTAACGTAATGTACTGCATAGAATCAAATTACAGTAGACACACCTGCTGGACACCAAGTCACTAAAATCCTAATTTTTTCAAAGCTGTGGTTGGGCAGGGAGTGCCTCTGATCAGCTCTCTTGAAGAGGCGCTATATAAATTCTCGTTCACTGGGGTGTGACAGTAAGCAGCTCCGAGTCGACTTCATGTAGAGGTGCTATATAAATGCTCTGCAGTATTAAACAGATAATCTGGTTAGATTCAAAACAAAAATAATCAAATTCAAACTCTCAAATCACAATACGATTACATTAAATGTTTGTATGTGCACTTGTCATATAGCCCCTTCAACCTCTCTACTCAGAGGCGCTCCTGACTGCAGAGCGGACACTGCATCGGAGTTTCACGCCGAAGCGCTGAGCAATTGCGAGTGAAGGACTTGCCCAAGGTCCCTACGCGGCGACTTGAGGTGGATTCAAACCTCGAACCTTCCGTCTTCAAGGAAACGCCGCCGCCCCTACACCACCTCGCCCCACAGGAACACGTAGCAGGAACACATGAACTAATAAGTTAAACAAGAGTCGATGCTATAACTGCATGGCAGCCTGTTGGGCACTGATCCGCATGCTGAGCCTCATTCCACCAACAACTCTAGGGAGTGGAAGGCCGAGTCAACCTTATATGGCCAGCAAGCATCGAACCCAGGTCCTTCCGTTCTTCGTCGTGCCTGTGCATCACCATGCAACCATTACCCCACTACAATGGTTGCAGTTGTGGGACGCGGTGGTGTAGTGGGTATGTTCGTCGCCTTGCAGCCGGATTGAAGATTCGAATCCACCTCAAGTCGCCGCGTAGGGATCTTGGGCAAGTCCTTCACTCGCAATTGCTCAGCGCTTCGGAGTGAGACTCCGATGCAGTGTCCGCTTTGCAGTCGGGAGCGCCTCTGAGTAGCGAGCTTGAAGGGGCGCTATAACAAGTGCGCATACAAACAAACAAACACACAAACAAACAAACATACATGCATATAAACATACATACATACATACATACAAACATACATACAAACATACATACATACATACATGCACACACACACACATACATACATACATACATGACAAGCGCACATACAAACATACATAACAAGTGCACTTATACAAACAATGATAAGATACAAACAAAGGCCAGCGGAATAACAATGCGTTTCTCTTACTCCTCAGACAAGATGTCCAGGCTGGACGCTAGGTCTGCAGCCGACGTCTTCTTGAAGAGAATGACGACCATCTGCTGGCAGACCTCGGCCGAGTTCTCCACGTCCAGGCAGTTGAGAAGCTCCAACGTGTTGCCGCTGAACGTCCTCAGCCACGCCTGGAGAAGACGCGACGTACAGGTTTCACGCACAGACTCTGCGAAAAGAAAGTCGGTAAATAAACTTTTCTTGGTGATCATAACCAACTCAACAGTGCCACCACCTGAATCCGAAACGGCTTCCACTCAAAAACTATCATTATACTTGCTATGCAATCAATTCAATCAATTGTAATTTATATAGCGCCCCTTCACAGCACCTACTCAGAGGCGCTACCGGCCGAGATCAAGCGAAAAACAACAGTTTGCGAAATTGAGAACAACTTGGGAGGTGTCGCATAGTCAAGGGAAGTCCATTCCAGGTTGTTGGACCAACACACAACAGAGTTATACCTAATGCCAACTCTTTATCTAGTAAAAGCTTTGATATTGGATAACCTTAGGAGTATCATTCGTCATTAGATTAACTTAGTAGTTTCCTCTGTCGTTAGGTCAACTTAGCGGATTCCTGTCATTAAGTCAACTAAGCAGTTTCCTCTGCCATTGGGTCAACTATGCAGTTTCCTCTGCCATTAGTCAACTAAGCAGTTTCCTCTGCCATTAGGTCAACTAAGCAGCTTCCTTTGCCATTACGTCAACTAAGCAGATTCCTCTGTCACTAGGTCAAGTAAGCAGTTTTCTTTGCCATTAGGTCAACTAAGCAGTTTCCTCTGCCATTAGGTCTACCTAGCAGTTCAATCCGTCATAAGAATAACTAAACAGCATATACCCATAGCCAATAGATTAACATAACAGTTGTTCCAAGAAAAACACGGCAGTTTACAATTTTATTTTTGACCGATATACTATTATAAATGCGGGGTGCGGTGGTGGCATCGTTGCCGTGAAGCCGAAATTTTTGAGGTTCAAATCCACCTCAAGTCGCCGCGTAGGGACCCTGGGCAAGTCCTTCACTCGCAATTGCTCAGCGCTTCGGCATGAAACTCCGATGCAGTGTCTGCTCTGCAGTCGGGAGCGCCTCTGAGTAGAGAGCTTGAAGGGGCGCTATAACAAGTGCACATACAAACAAAATAAAACACAATAGGCGCACCTGTTCGATCGTTAAGTCCCTGATGGAGCAATTTCACTCGCTGGGCGATGGTCAGAGCTCGTATGTGGACCTTCTCAGCGATGATCTGGTAGGCCAGACGTCGAACGGAAGGCTCAGCATCCCGGGTGCGCTCAAGGATGGACGGAAGAGTCCTCACAGAAGCCGCGATGGACGAAAGGACTGCGCGACGTACAGCAAAGTTCTGGTCGCAGCCCAACATGAAGAGGTACGCTGAAAGAAAACCAAAAACAGTTGTTCTGAATCTTACTACGAGTGCAAATTAACAGTTAGGTTTCAGAAATGCAGTTACCAAATCTCGAACCTAGTTTAAAAAGAAACCATAATTACTAGCTCTGTAGAGTACAGCCGAGGTCAAAGGAAAGGGTGCTGCACACAAGTATAAAGTCAATGTGCAACTGTGCATCTTTCCAAAGGTAATACTGCAAGATCATTGAATGCAATGTTCATCCCCAGGGTTAAGTAGTCATCTTGGAAATGTGCAAAAGAATTGTATTTAATAGATTTATTCATTCATTAATTTCAGAGATTTATGTAGAGTCTCTTCAAGACCATGTATACTCAGAAGAAGTGCTACCAACTCAACCCCCTCGGCTAAGGAGAACAGTCTTAAGAGAAGAGTAGAGCATGGTCTCAATGGTTCTGGGCATTAGACACAGTTCCACAGGGAGCTGATTCCAGATTGCAGGACCAGCAACAGAAAAGGCACTGCATACAAATTTCGACAGAAATGCCACAGCCGTGTTGAGTCGGCGATGACACGCCGCCGAAATGAATGCTCTGAATGAGTTGACAATCACCATACTATCAATCAATCACCATACTATCAATCAATCACCATACTTCAATCAATCAATCACCATACTTCAATCAATCAATCACCATACTTCAATCAATCAATCAATCCCGCTCACGGACTGCAATCCAGCAGCGTCGTTCATTCTCTGTTGCAGGTCCTACAGCTTGGAATGGTCTTCCTGTTACACTGCGCTTAATTCCCAGGAGTCACTCCGGTCTGTTCCTTAAGAACCTAAAAACTGCTTTATTTAGCCGTGGTTGGGCCGTGAGCGCTTCTGAGTAGTCTACCTTAAAGAGGCGCTATATAAATTTCTGAAATAAATAAATAAATCACCATACTATCAACCATAATCAATCACCATACGATCAATCAATCACCATACTATCAATCAATCAATCAATCACCATACTATCATAAACTAAAATACTCTATCCAACTAGTAACCATCACCTTTGATGATGGGGCAGTCACGGTCGGCTGGGCTCTGCAGTCGAGCAAGGGCGAGCACAGCGTGTGCTCGTACGACCGCAAACTTGTCACGCAGTCGGATGAGCATGCATTCGTATATCTTATCGTAGAGTTCGTCGTCGATCACTGCCTCCTCACCCATGTCGCACAGCAGCTTGTTGATCAGGTGACAGCATCGGAAACGAACGGACTTATCGTGGGCCTTGTGGCTCTGCAGGTACCGAAAAGAAATAATTATTCGTATAGAACAGCGGTTCCCAACTCGTATGTCAAAGTGGTATGCCAGGCCCAAAAATGGCCCTTAAGCTATCAAGGAATTAACAACATACATGCTAAAATTGACAAAACAGAATTTTGTATTAGAAATTATTTTATTTGGACGTTTATCAAACAATCTGTTTTGATTCAGTGTTAATAATTTTATATGTTTTTTTAGTAAATCACAAAGTCAAGTCACGCACAAAATTTTGAATAAATTTTAACCTTGTGGCCCCTCATATCCTCGAACTAAAAAAAGTGGCCCGAGGGTCATAAAAGGTTGGGAACCACTGCTTTAGTAGTTGAAAAGTTTACTACGACCATCGACCATATGTAACAACATCAACAAAGCAACATCTGTATAGTACATAGTAGAACTGTGATACAAAATGTCTACTTTGTACTGTAGTACTAATTTACTTCAAGGATTATTTTTAAAAATTTAGAATCACACAACCCCCTTCTTTCTCTTCCTATCCTCCGTAGTAAATTACTCCCAATCGGATGACAATGACCTTTTTTGCTATTTTTAGCTGCATAGAAGTGCTTCTACAACTGCACAAATCCATTTGTAACTGTATAATTTGTGAAGAACCGCATGCTAAAAAGCCCTGATGTACAGATTATCATGCAGTACAAACATCATATAATAAACTGTGATATGACCAGTATTTAATATTTATATAGAACCATTCCATGTACACTCCACACTGACGGCTCTTAACTACTGATGCTTTCAAAGGTTAATGTAAGCAATGCAATACAATACTTATAAAGCAGCCCAAGAATTGGAAAGCAATTACATTTTTGCAATCTGAAAAGCATGTTTACAACAGAAGAACATGGAAGAGGTGAAAAAAAGCGTTTTTACAAGTCTACAGTGATCCCAAAGTGTGGAGTACACAATAACAAACAGGAATAGTTCAGTCAACCAAAAGTCTCAGGCTAGTTAACATGGGCCGCATTGGGCCCCCACGCAAAAGATGAGTATGATACATTCGTTTATTGAGTTCTTGCTGACATACGGCAAACAGTTACAAATAAGAAATGACAAAGAAAATTATAATAATTCAAACAAATGGGTATAAGTCAGAAAGAGGGGCAATGGTCGAGTATCTGTAAATGTAATTTCTTTCGTGTTCTTAATCGGATTAATTGTTTAAATTGCAAATAATTGTAATTGTTAAGACAAAACAAACACTGGATGGTACAACTAGCAAAATTTCTTTAAAAGCCAGACATTTCATCTTCACTACAGAAACAAATACCTGGAGCAGGAAACGGAAGAATCTAAGAATAAACGGATGCATGTCCTGGTCCGCAGCAGACGATTCCGATTGTTCCGTTTCTTTGTCTTCTCCACCAGCCGACGCCTGGAGCGACGTGACGAACTTGGAAATGAAGTCGATCGCTCGTTCGACGGCCGGTTCGCGTTTGAAAACGATGAAGAAGTACTTAACTAAACGGATGAACTCCTCGTAGAACTCTTCCGTCTCCATCTGTAAAACGTAAGTTTTTTACGTAAAACTCTTCCATCTACATCTATAAAGTCTAAGCTTTTTTTACGTAAAACTCTTCGACCTACATCTGTAAAATGTAAGCATTTTTACGTAAAACTCTTCCGTCTACATCTGTAAAGTGTAAGCTTTTTTTACGTAAAACTCTTCCGTCTACATCTGTAAAGTGTAAGCTTTTTTTTACGTAAAACTCTTCCGTCTACATCTGTAAAGTGTAAGCTTTTTTTACGTAAAACTCTTCCGTCTACATCTGTAAAACGTAAGCATTTTTACGTAAAACTCTTCCGTCTACATCTGTAAAGTGTAAGCTTTTTTACGTAAAACTCTTCCGTCTCCATCTGTAAAACGTAAGCATTTTTACGTAAAAATCTTTCGTCTCCATCTGTAAAGCGTAAGCTTTTTTACGTAATCATCGAATGTAAATAATTGACAATCATAGGGCATGGTGGTGCAGGGGGAAGCTTGGTGCCTTGGAGTCAGAAGGCTGCGGGTTCGAATCCACCTGAAGCCGTCTCATAGGGACCTGGGCAAGTCCTTCACTCACAAAATTTTGCTCATGTGTTTCGACGCGAAATTCTGATTCGGTGTCGGCGCTGTAGTCAGGAGTGGCTCTGATTAGAACGATCTGGAAGGGGCGCTGTAACAAGTGCACAAGTATATAGTATATACAAGTATATAGTATATGCCACCCACATTTTAATGAACCCGTCAGAAGTCCATCATAAGCAAACAACACTCAGTTCACATGCAAAATATCATACTACATAAAGTAACACTGCATATCATTCTGAAATAGATCGTATTTTCATTAGCTGTTGGATGTCAACTTCTGCAATGAGTGGGGCTCATAACCAAGGAGCACCACAGAAACTGGCAATATATTTTATATAGACATCACAACATTAAACTAACTACAGCTCTGAGTTAACGTTTACATCACAGTACTAGCATGTGTCACAGGAAACCAGGGATGTCCTGGTAAAATCTGAAGTCAGTACACGCTACGGTTGCCTGAGACTAGAGCCGATTTTTTCTTCAGATGTTTCTGATGACTTTTTAGTCATCAAAGTTTCTGATGACTTTTCTTTAGACATCAGATTTTCTGGTGACTTTTGGAATAGTATGCTTACCACAGCATAAAACAAACTAATTTCATTGATTTTATTTAATATATAAAAATTGAAAAATGTTACTCTTTGTGGGGTCAGCACAAGCTGCATAGCCGTATACCCTTGTTCACGGAACTATGTACACTAAGCCCAAATATATTTTGGCGAGTACACACCATATATCCACGCATACCCTTGTGTACAGCCCTGAAAGAAATGTCTGTTCTTGAAAGAGGTGTGAATTAATACGTGATACCTCAATGTTCAATCTGACACATAAAGGATCAGCTTACACTGTTGTAGATTTTAGTGAGGCTTTTGATAAGTGCTGTCTGGTTCTGATGTCCTGTCTGACAATCAGTCAAGATCGCTTTTATTGTGTTCGTCATATTCAACGCAATGAAATCTGAAAACACGAAAATTCAAGAAAAACTCAACAACTTTAAATGCGAAAATTTGACGTATATTATGCAAGCAAAGCTAAAGAACACTCATTCACACCAGTCCAAATATTTACGCAAGTCCAAACACAATGTCAATGTTCAGCAGGTCTGTGTTTTGATCTCCCTGAACGCTACTATATACCCAATTTCATATGGAATAATAATGTATATCAGCCTATCTATCTGATGAAAAATCGGAATTGACACTTAACATATAAGAACCAATATATTATATTTGCAAAAGCATTTCACCATTGAGATTGATGCCAGGTAGGTGTTTGATGATTTTTTAAGATGTCATTTGGCAACCCTGCTCTAAACTTGGTCTTGTTTATTTAAATGCCCGAAACGAATATAGGCCCCAAACCCGAAATAGACTTACTAAGTGTAAGACACAAAACCCAATGATTTTTCTACATTTAACTTTTGCTAGCAGCAGCACTAACAATGTCATGTACTTAATTTAAATCTTAAGTTTTCGAGGGTTCGAACGCATTCTGTAGCCTAAAAGGCTAAAACTGGTTTTTGTGTATTTTCAGCCTTTTTCTGGAAATCGGGTTTCGGGAATTCGGGTCTAACCCAAGTTATCGTAATCTCGAAATTTCTAAAGCGCTACTCGAAAGCCAAGCGCAGGACGCCAGCTTATTCACGAGCGCTGCGTTGAGTCAGAAGGGTTGTCCGTGAGAGTAGTCCGTGGGGTAACGGCCCGCTATTCCGAGGGTCCACTATTCCGAAGTGGACCCTCGGAATAGTGGACCCAAACCGTCCGTGGTGGTCCGGATCTGTAGTTACAGCAACAATTATCCAATAATTTTGCTTATAACCTCACGTTCCGTGATAGACAACAAACAAAAACAAACTAATCAAAGAGAAAACATAAATAATAAAATAAACACCAGAACAAATGAGACAAACCTGCAAATATTGATAAATTCCGCGCTTTTCTTAAATTCGTATAAACTCATTGATTCTCGTTAAAATCTCGCAGCACTTGAATTTATAGTGCGCCATTATTTTGGATGCAGGGGTCTCTTATCTTCACGAGCAAATAATAATATTATTTCAACTCATACCAGATTTAAATCAAAAGATCTTCATTAAGCTCCAATGGTTCTAAACATGTGTCGAAAGCAGGCTTTGTTATTTATACTGTGCTAGTAAGCCGATCCAGTGATCTTACCGGCTTCCTCAATAACATCGGCACCTTAATTATTGGTGCACGTTCTAATAAATACAAATGCAGTTAACGAGGTAAAGTGAAAGAATTTTGCATTACGTTACGATACCTAACGATGACACTTGTGCAATTAGGACGCTTATTAAGAAACGCTCACTGCCAAATTTCGATGAAGGATACTTTCAAGATATATTTAATATGGTCTCTTCGGAGCACAATGGCAAAAAATCGTGATCCAAACTCTGCTGAAGCCTTATCAAACTAGGTTGTGTGAATTATGTAGGCCTACAATTGTTTTGTGTCGTTTATGCGACTTCCTTGGCTGCCTGATTTAGGCCTAAATTAATGTAATATTATTTAACAATTTGCATGAATTTGTGCAACGTGATCAGAGACAGCATATCTGCCCCATCCCTCCACTATGTTTAAAAAGACGCTAAATAAATATGAAATTGTTTCACAGGTGACGGCCGCGTGCATCGATCCAACCTGGACGGGCCGATGCTCAGTTGCCGCAGCCAGATGGGATGCGGGGCAATCGATGAAGTTGACGAGATGCTGTCGTTCACGTAAGTTGAAAAATATACTTGCCCCAAAATTATTCGATCTCTGTCAGATTCAATCTTGTATGTTTTTAGGTTAAATGGTTTTTTGCTCACCCTACGAAACTCAGGTTGAGTTCTGCGCGGACTGGAGTTTTTAAAACTAATGATTAATTATCGTGTATTTATATATTTTATAATGCTGGCCTACTCATATGTTTACCCATCAGTCACGCTGAGTAGGCTACATTAATATATATATATATATATATATATATATATATATATATATATATATATATATATATATATACACATGCATTATATATAATATAAGTTGAAATACAGTTTATATAGGCCCTAAATAAAAAATGTATTCTGTATAGGCCTGTTAAGGAGACTGGCAGATGCACAATTGTTAGGCCCATGATATTATAATGTGCATTTGTTTATGTATGTATATAATCTTAATGTTTGCGTATGTGTGTAGGCCCTACATGTTTGTGTGTACATGCCTGTTCGTGACTTTACGAAAGTGCCTGCTCCTTATAGGAGGTGATAGTAGGAACTTCTGCTAGAGGTAGGCTACTGAGGTAACCCTACTACATCTAGAAGGGTTATCTCAGTAGAATTAATGCTATGGACTCAAGTTGACTTAGGAACAAAAAACCTCAACGTTGAAATGCAATAAAAAAAATCAGAGTGTTGATAGTAATGACACTTTGTAGAGTTTGTAAAGCATTGCTTCAATTTGAATTTGTAATAGACCTACCTTACATCAATGTACATCCTGTAATGCAGTTATTTGCAAATGTGCAGTACTTGTGATATCCTGTGTAAATTTATAATTCAAATTAATTAAGACAGTGTGTCATTGCTCAAAATAAATTGTAGTTAATTTCTTTAAATTACATTGATTTTTCATTGATTCACTTTGTATTGTACCTTTCAGGAGCTGACAAATTGGATATTCCATGGACTGTGGCAGATGCTGATGAGGGCTCCTGAGAGGGTCAACTAAAAGTGCTATAAAAAGGACTTGAAAGAATACATGCATGGATGTTCACAAAGGCTGATTTTCCACAAACGATTTCAAAGTGAAGCAAAAGCCAACTATCAGCTTTGCCTCCTTTAATTCAGTGGTTAAAGACTAATTTGTTTTACGTCAAGACATCCACAAAGTATTATTAAATTTCTATTAACAGTTCCACCCAATTTTTGTTACGAGGTGTCTGCGTAAAAATGTCCGTTCAACCAGATCGCACTGGTTCGGGCACATCCGGTATGCGAGAGTTCGCCACCAGGACAAAACTTCTGCTGAACGAGTCGGAGAGACAGTACATGTATGCCATACTTCGCGAGTATAGAACATACAAGCAGCTCGACGCACTGGTTCTCTGCCTTCGCTCGGTCCTTGACACCCCGGTAAAAACAGACCTTTTGAAAGACATTCGACGATTTGTTGAGCCCTCACAGTTGAGTAAATACGATGAACTGGTTCCCTACCACAGGATGGCGCACCCGTGGGTGAAGGACTCGACTCCGGATCTGAATTCCAGGCGGAAGATTCGTTCCGGAGACAGGAATCTGGTCCAACAGACGGATCTGCAGTTATCGAAGACATCAGCGAAAGGTTTGTATCTATGCATGTTTGTGTATAAATGTTTGTGTATGTATCTATGATTGTGTATGTATCTATGTTTGCGTATGTATCTATGTTTGTGTATGTATCTATATACATGCATTGTATGTGTATCAATCTTTGTGTATTTGTGTATCTGTGTGTATATTATGTGTTTGTGTATGTATCCGTGTGTGTGTGCATCTATGTTTGTGTATGTATCTGTGTGTATGTGTTTGTATTTATGATTGTGCATGTATCCATGTATGTGCTTGTATCTATGTTTGTGCATATATCCATGCATGTGCTTGTATCTATGTTTGTGTATATATCTATCCATGTTTCTGTATGTATCTGTGTGTGTATGTATATATCTATGTTTGTGTATGTATCTATGTATGATTGCATGTGTATGTATCTATGTGTGTGTATCTATCTATGTATGTGTTTTGAACCGGTGTGCATTTAGGTGTATAGAGATTTTGAACCGGTGTGAACCTAAGTGTATAAAAATGTTGAACCTGCTTCTCTCTGCCCCTCTTTACCTCTCTTTACCTCTCTGCCTCTCTCTCTACGCCTCTCTCTGTTTCCTTTTGTCTCTTTTCCACGAACACTTAAAGACCACGTTGTTCAATCGCAATTTCAAGTATGTTAAGTAAGGAGCACAGCACCTCTCTGAAAGTCACGCTATATAAATCTGTATTTACCATAACAAGTTACCATCACTGCTTTGAGCACACTCTTACCATACCATGCTTGCTTTAGCTTACCCTGCGTCAATCACCAATGTAGGGCATGTCATACACAGACCTACATTAAGAAGTTGTATAGCAAGCTGCAGCATGAATTTATTGCTCACCCTTTCTGGAAGTGGCGCTATATAAATTTACAGTTACCATGTAACAAATTACCATTACTGCTTTGTGTTCCTTACCAGCCGATGTGGTTCCTCGCAGTCGATCCTCGTCCTTTCCAAAGGTCTCGTCGCGGAAGATAGTTCGTCTCTACAGGGATCCGAGGAATCCAATGGATTTTGAGATCAGTGGAGGTTCCGAGGAAGGTCGTGGCATATTCGTGAGCAGGGTCAGAAATCGTTCAGCTCCAGGTCAGTGTTTGTTTCTTGAGGTGTTGATCAGGGACGAGCAGGGCCGATCTTAGGTACAGGCAAGGCAGGCAATTGATGGGCGCCATATTCTGGGGCCCATTTCCGCAAAAAAAGTATTTAGTAGGTTTAACTTTTAGCAATTTTCTACCAAATTGTATATTATCCAGCCTTCAGTGTACCAATAAAAATTATAACAGATTACTTAGTTGAGCGTAAAGGCTGTGGCTTGTTCATCTTGGATTATGACATGGGTTGAACAATAATTGTTCCAGGTTCAAATCCCATCAATCTGCCACGTAAGGACCTTGAGCAAGTTCTTTGCTAGCAGTTGCTCATGCACTTCGACGTGAAAATCCGATGCAGTGTCCGCGTTGTAGTCAGGAGCACCTCTGAGTAGTGAGCTTGAAAGGGCGCTTCAGCAAATGCGAGAAATAAGTAGGTAAATAAATAGGGCTACTGATCACTATGTCGACAGCTTCCTGGACAAAAAAATTTGCTTATAGGACAAACATCTTTCATCTTTGATTAATTATTTATTTATTATTTTATATTTGGTCAATTATTTATTTATTATTTCATATTTGGTCAATTAATTATTTATTATTTTATATTTGGTCAATTAATTATTTATTATTTTATATTTGGTCAATTAATTATTTATTATTTTATATTTGGTCAATTAATTATTTATTATTTTATATTTGGTCAATTAATTATTTATTATTTTATATTTGGTCAATTAATTATTTATTATTTTATATTTGGTCAATTAATTATTTATTATTTTATATTTGGTCAATTAATTATTTATTATTTTATATTTGGTCAATTATTTATTTATTATTTTATATTTGGTCAATTATTTATTTATTATTTTATATTTGGTCAATTATTTATTTATTATTTTATATTTGGTCAATTATTTATTTATTATTTTATATTTGGTCAATTAATTATTTATTATTTTATATTTGGTCAATTATTTATTTATTATTTTATATTTGGTCAATTAATTATTTATTATTTTATATTTGGTCAGTTATTCTATTATCTAAATGCGTTGTAAAGTATTATTGTTTAATTCGATCTTTGTTTAACAATTTAAGATCGTGCTGGTCTACGAGGTGGTGACCAGATCCTAGAGGCCAATGGCGTGACCTTTGACGACATTTCATTCACTAGTGCCATGGACATTCTCACTAAAGCACCGAAATTGACGATGTTGGTGCGAACTGCTAGAAAACAAGAACTGAGAAGAACAGACAGCGAGAAGATTCTCTGGTCAGTTACTTTGCTGCTTTTTTGCTTCCTACACTACATAGGTCAGTGGTTTCCAACCTTTTTTTAAAACTTTAGGACCAATTTTTCTAAGTTGGAGGACACGAGGGTCACTTTTTCTTAGTTGAAAGACATTAGGGGGCCACAAGGTCAAAATTTAACTAACTAAGTGCATACAAAACTGCTATAATTGAATCAAAATAGAATGGCTGATGTTATTTATAGACGTAAAAATACAATAATTTGCATTGGACAATAAATATGTGTTCTATTCTGTTCAAATTGTCAATTTTGTGTTATATTTTTTTTATACTTCGAGGAACGAGGGCCATTTTCCTTAGGCCTGGCGGACCAATTTTGGCGTGCGGGCCATGGGTTGGGAACCACTGACTTAGGGGGCCTGGTTAGCGGGACCAGCCATTCTTTTGGGATAGACCTAACCTGTGTAACCAGCTTTTATTATTTTTCACTAACTTCAATGAATTGCTTGTGTAATTGTTCAGATATGTGATTACCAAAGAAATAAGTAAAAAATAAGGTAATTGTGGTTATTGACTCCCTGTGATACTTCCTCTGTGGTCATTTGATATTGACATTGGTCATTATTGTGATTATAATTTGCTCCTTTTAGGATCATTCTGTGGTCGTTGTGGGCCTTGTCATGTGACTCTTTTAAATCCATGCTAAAATTATACTTGCTCGCTAGGGTTCATCCCGTGTAGCTGCTTTGTAAGGCGTCCTTGTAACGGCATGGCCGTGTAACTGCGCCATATAAATTGTCGTAATTATTATTATTATTAATGTGGTCATTTTCATGCTTATTCTGTAGTCATTTTTATGCTTATTCTGTAGTCATTTTTATGCTTATAAAATGCTGTGTCATTGCTGTGCTTATTCTGTGTTTATTTTTATGCTTATGCTGTGGCCATTGCTGTGCTTATTCCGTGGTCATTTTTATGCTTATGCTGTGGTCATTTTTATGCTTAATCTGTGGTCATTTTTATGCTTGTTCTGTGGTCATTTGTATGCTTATTCTTTTGTCATTATTGTGATTATAATTTGCTATTTTTATGATTATTATGCAGACATTGTTGTATCTTTTATGTGGTCATTTTGATGCTTATGGTGTGGTTGTTGTGGGCCTATTATGTGGTCATTTCATGCTTATTCAAGTTATTCTGTGGTCACTTTTATGTTTGTTCTGTGGCCATTGCTGTGCTTATTCTGTGGTCACTTTTATGCTTAACGTCTTAGAGATTCGTTTTTACATTCCAGGTACGATGTTGAAGAGAAGCGTCTGGTTGCGGATGCGTTCATAGAACACGACTTTCTGAAACTGTTCCGTGCGAACAGTCGCGTCTATCGCAAAGTCTCGATCCACGTTCAACGTGGCAGACGTTACCTGGGCTTCAACATCAGAGGCGGAAGCGAATACGACCTCGGCATCTACGTTTCCAGGTATACATACGAGCGGTCTTTGTAGAAACCACGATGTCTACGGTAGCAGTGGCTGGTTTTCATTTAATTGTTATGAGCATCATTTAGCACCTCCTTCAAGACTATCTACTTAGAAGTGCTCCTAATCTCTGCTGGTACTAGCCTAAATCAGTGTGGCACGGTGGTGCAGTGGTGGGTCCGGTGCCTTGGAGCCGGAGGTTGCGGTTCGAATCCATGTCAAGCCGCTGCGTAGAGACCTTGAGCAAGTCCTTCACTCGCAATTGCTCATGCGCTTCGGCGTGAAACTCCAATGCAGTATGCGCGCTGTAGTCGGGAGCGCCTCTGAGTAGACAGCTTGAGGGGCGCTATAGCAAAAGCGAGAAATGAAATAAATCAATCAATCAATCAGAAAAAAATTTCAAATAGGTGACGTGTTCATTGTTCAAAATACGAATGGTTTCAAGTATGGGCGGAGTTTGGTTCCCGTTCTTGGAAAGGCTAAAAAAGTTAGGAAGAAATTAATTGGGCTTTGTTGGGGCTGAGACTCGGTCCAGAACGAGCGGCGCCGACAAATATTTTCTTGGCCCAAAAAAGTTGCTGATTTTTTTTTTCTTTCGGAAGTGTCGCGTTCGTGAACAGGACCATTTTCCCCAAACAAATTTATGAGTCTTCGCCTTCTTGGGGGTTGGCTTACCCGGGAAGATACAACTTACACGGTCAAAAAAATTAAGCTGGGTCTTCTTGAGGGGCTTAGCCCCCCTAGCCCCTGATAAACTCCGCCCATGCCATGGGCGAAGTTTGGTTTTCGTTCTTGGAGGGGCTAACTTATGAGTCTGTGCCTTCCTGGAGGGGGGCTAAGCCCGGGAAAAGATACCATTTACACGGTGAAAAACTGAATTTGGGTCTTCTTGGGGGGGGCTTAGCTCCCTAGCCCCTGATAAACTCCGCCCATGGTAATTGCTCAGTGTAAGGGAGTTGCACGTGAAGTTACATGTGGTCATAACCAAAGTCGAGCAGTTACTTCTATGTTAGTAGTTAATGTCCTGTTATATAGACATACATAGATATAATGATGTTTGTATATAGACACTTAGGCCTATAAGTTTTAAGCCCAACTAGCCGTCAATTTGTTGACGCTAAGAAAAATGAGTTCACTAACACTTCATAACAGTTACTAATACTATTATGGGTGCCTCACTGCAGCCTCAGGTTGTCTTCGTTCTTCTTCGTCAACTAAACACATTGTTTCGTTTCTTCTCTTTTGCAATTCTTGTCGAATTTATCGACTCCAAATATCGACTTAATTTACTACCGGGGGTGAAAAATAGATACCTATTTTCACGTTTTGTATTTGAATGACACTAAAAGAAACGGTGTTTAACTTCAAGCTATCTGCGCAAGATCCAGTAGCTTAATTCAACTCAGCAAACAAAGAAGCCTTGAGATCGAATTAGCTTCGAATTTAATTTTCTAAGTTACGAAATATAGACCAGGTGTGTGTGCTCAGTCACCAAAATATGTCGTTTGTTCTTTTCATCAACAGTTTTTACCATTCTACTCGGCGCACAGTTTAATCGATAGATGGCGGGAGATGCATCGCCACAGAGATGATGGGCGTCTATGTTTTCGGGGGGCGGGGGTGATGGAATTAAAAGTCTGAATACAATGCAATAAAATAGTCCTACAACTCTTACTTGATAATACCATTACAAAGCTCAGAAGTGCACATTTAATTCGGACTACCGATTAGAGGAAGACTGAAAGAGATAAAGTTAGTTAAACTTGATAGCAAAAGAGTCTTGCTGAGAGAGTTAAATGTAATCACATATATTGTGTTGCAAACATGAGGAGAGATCTGAGTGTTCCAGATGAATGGACCAGCAAATGTGAATGAACGCCGGTTTAAAAACAATACTTGTAATCTACCAGGCATAGGCGCAACCACCCAATGGGACCCACGGGACGCGTCCCCCAACTTTTGAGTGGTCCCCTAACTTTATTATTATGGTCCCCCAACTTTTAGGACGTGATTCATTATGGTCCCCCCAACTTTTAGGGCGTGATTGCACCTATGCTACCAGGAACAATTACATACTTTCCTGCAGATGCTGACCGAAGAGATTAGCCTAAGTACATTTAGGCCTAATAGAGTTGCAAGACGTGATCAGTGACGGCGCCACAGATTTTCGCAACAAGGGCATTGACAGGGCAGTCATACCCTTTTTTTAGGGGACTTAGCCCCCGTATTGCCTTTTATAATGGGGCTTAGCCCCCCCCTTAACCCCTCTGTCGCCGCCACTGGTAGAGGAGCGTCGGCAGTCATA
Organism: Lumbricus terrestris; assembly: GCA_949752735.1. Taxonomy (NCBI): domain Eukaryota; kingdom Metazoa; phylum Annelida; class Clitellata; order Crassiclitellata; family Lumbricidae; genus Lumbricus; species Lumbricus terrestris. Next base: position 28,500,095 of record OX457048.1, on the reverse strand, counting down.
CTGCCATGCAAGCAACTAGGCTAGCTGTGTGTTTGCAGAGGACGATTTAATTACGGCCAAAGTTGTTTCTCAACAGGTTAAAATTCCGGCAGATCAGCCACAATGCAGGGCATTGTCTTTTTTACCAAACCATTTTGCCCTGGCATGCCCTGCCGTAGGCCTAGCAACCCCCCCACTGTGGAGAATCCATTGACGGAGTTTGGTTTCTGTTCTTGGAGGGGCTGAAAAAGAACTTGGGAAGAACTTGGGCTTTGTTGGGGCTGAGACTCGGTCCAGAACGAGTGGCGCCATTTTCCACGAACAAATTTATGAGTCTGCTCCTCAGTGTTATTTCTATTAACTGAAACTGTAACTGAAATAGCAGAATAACTGAAAAATCTTTGCCAGTTAACTGTAACTGTAACTGAAACTGAAAAATGTTGAATAACTGAAACTGTAATAGAAACTGAAAAACAATAACTGTATAACTGAAGAATCAAAAGGAGTTAACTTGAAAATAAAACAAGTGCTTTTTGTGCGACTTGCAGAGCTAGCCAGAACATTGAAGCCATTTAAGGAGCAGACAGATACAATGCAAACAGACACTCTTGCACTCTCCAACAAGAAATGCCTTTAAAGAACATGAGACCAATGAAGAGAAACTAGTCATTAGTTGAGCACTTACTGTCCCTTAGTGTATAGTATAGTAGTATGTTTGACTACTGCCTTTCTATAACATTTGTAATTCTGCTATTACATGACAAGTTGATTAATCACTTTGAGGGGTGTTTCACTCGTTATCTTTTGGTTTGTGAACATATGTGAATTCCATTGTTCTTATTGTAAGTTATAATATGTTGACAGTGACACTGTTGGCATGTCATGAAAGGCACTTACATATAAAATACTTCTTTAAAATGTTTTGCAGACCGAAAGTGCACAGACGCAAGTCGAGAGTGCTTTCTGGGAACTTTGCGCAATATGTGTGACTGTGATCAGTGTCTTAGTAGTTGTGACGTTTGAATATACACGTAATAACTGTAACTGAAACTGTAACTGAAAAATAAGAAATAACTGTAACTGAAACTGAAAAATCTCATCGCAGTTAACTGTAACTGAAACTGTAACTGAAAAATGAAAAAATAGATAACTGTAACTTAAACTGTAACTGAAAAACCATAACTGAAATAACACTGCTGCTCCTTCTTGGGAGGGAGGAGCGGCTAAGCCCGGGAAAAGATACCATTTTCACGGTTAAAAAAATCAATCTGGGTCTTCCGGGGGGGAGCTTAGCCCGCCTAGCCCCTGATAAACCCTGCCCATGGTTTCAAGTTCATAAGACATTTGTTTGATGCATAGGATGTGAAAGTTAAAGTATAAATATTTGTACAATTTCTTCATGTGTGTTGTTGTAGGGTGGACGTGGGTGGCTTGGGTGAACGGAAGGGCATCCGTGTTGGGGATCGGCTGATGGTCGTTAATGGGGTCAGCTTCAACAATGTCAGACATTCCGACGCTGTCAAGCTACTGCGCTCTCAGAAACGACTCTTTCTAATACTGTTGGTAAGGGTGGCTGTAGGACTAGATACATATCTTGATGATAAATGATTAGACTAGGATAGACAGTCCGAATGCTAGTAGGCCTAATAAATATTAATCACAGACGTGTATGAAAGAAATGGGTGAAAAGCCTCAGCAAAAGAGGTCCAATCAACCCTCGAGAGAAAAGGCAGCATGGATTTGAGGCGAGAGAAAGATATGGAAAGACTACCAGAGAGAAATGTGGAGCCAACGGATGGTGGAAGTCCATTCCATAGAGAAGGATGACCTATGGCAGCCCTGAGGCAGGAAACAACAGGGGCGGATACAGAAATTTTCGAAGGGGGCCCAAAATTTTCGGTGTTCTTTGCAGAAAAAAATCTGATGACCTTTTTTTAGTCGTTTGGTCGAAATGTCTGGAAAGTATGCCAGTTTTCCCTGCCAAAATAAATAACTGATGACTTTTTTAGTCATCGTTTCCCCTGGGGAACCAGGAAGGTCGAAGTAATCTTGTAATCTCTGCAAGCAATAAGATACTATGGCCTCTCTACTAGTCTCTAGTATCATGCTTTTCTCTCCCGCTGCATTGATTTAATGGCTTGTTGAAACCAAATGGGGGGGCCACGTCCCATGCACTTTTAAAAGGGGGTCATGACCGGATTGGCCCCTCTGGATCCGCCCCTGGGGAACAAAGAGATAAAACCGAGCAGAGGATCTAACAGGATACGGTGAAGATGCAGAGAAGGGAAAAGCATATGGGATCACGAAGGTACTTTGGAGCAAGACCCAATTTTGAGACTGAAAAAGTACGACCATTGTTGCCGTCTGTTACCGTAGTTATCGGTTTAAAAATAATTTTTGGTTATACAGTTTTACATTGGTTACATGTACAATTGTACATTCTATCTGGTTTTGATACTATGTTTACAGTTTGTTGGTTTCTATCCTGTCTGCAAAGAGATTTTCGATGAGCAGAGTGAGTTGGATGCTGTCAGCGTCAGGCCTAAGGATGGTATGCTTCATTTTAAAATTCTCTATTTTTTCGTTGGTTTAATCGACTTTTATTAATTAATTATTGTTTATTGGTTTACTGTTCGTTAGATAAAGTAGTACAGTGAAAGGGGAGTAAATGTTAAAAATAGAGGAGAATATGCTATTAATGAATAAATGGATGATTTCCTGTAGTCACACAGCAAGACCATGCTGATGATGGTGACGAGGATGATGAGGAAGATGATGATGACGATGATGATGAAGATGATGATGATGATGATGACGACGACGACAACGACGACGATGATGATGATGATGATGACGATGATGATGAAGATGATGATGATGATGACGACGACGATGATGATGATGATGATGATGACGACGATGATGATAACGACGACGACGATGATGACGATGACGACGATGATGATGATGATGACAATATTAAGATTTGAAGGATGATGATGGTTCGAGGATGACAACAATGATGATAGTGATGCTGCTGCTGCTGCTGCTGCTGATGATGATGATGATTATGATGATGATGACGATGACGATGATTAAAAGGTCGTTCTACTTTCTCCAAACCAGAGAGGTCACTGGAGATGGTCAGAACAGACGGCAGCCGGAAGAAGAAACCTGGCTCGCGGTTCATGGAGGACACACGGCTGGACAACATCTGGAGATCGCTCTCCGACGGAGAGCTGTGGGCGGAAGAGGAGGAGGACGACGACATATCCATCGGTTCTCTTCCACTTCACCGACTGAAGAGGGAAGTGGAAGAAAGGAAGAGGGAAGGGGAGTTGGTTCCGGTTCATCGAGCACGTAGCAACCACCTGCGTCCGCAACCAGCTGCCAGCGGTCGCAGAAGCGTGAACGTTTTCATGGTCAGCCGGGAGACGGCGAGCATCACACCGGCTTTTAGAGTTGATTATCTGCGACAGAGGAAACTGGGAGGATCCTCGCTGGAAGATCCTGACTTGGATGGAGTGCATCTCCAGGAAGAGAAACATGGCAGTAAGTGATCGTAGTAACCTCCAAAATGCAGAGGTCAATCACAAAGGTTAAGCAATAATTGTCGGCCATTGCCTACCTTTGTTTACATGTACGTAGGTGTCCCTATTAGCGGGATCAGTGATCCCTTCAGGGTCTAACCTTGTGGCCATTTCCCTATAAATATGTGTTTGCAATTGTATAACTGTCAAAGAAATGATTGGTTTCAAAATAAATGATTGATTGATTGATTGACAGGGCACCAGCTTATTTACGAGTGCTGGGTCAAGTCAGAGAGGTTCACAGGGTATAGTCCGAAGGAGGGTCGAGTCAGAGTTGCCAAAGGATCAGAGGCGGAGTAGCTGTTAGCTTTCTACACTGTTGAAGGCCTTCTTGAAATTAACACAGTTGATTAGTTCGCGATTCTTTTATTAATACAGAGTGACTGTTAGCACGGACCCATGTCAGCTTTATGGTAATTATTCGGGGTTTGTATCTTGTCAGTGCTGATTTGGATCCCGCCAGTGAAATTAATCAGTCTTTTCTGATGTTTCTTGCGGCCCAAAGTTGGTCGCTTTTGCTCCCCGTCACCAGAACTGTGATGCTTTTAAGCTGGGACGAGAGGCGCAATGTAAACTTGGATTACATTACGATTACATTTGATGCTCTTGTTACTTAAACGGTGGTGAGCCATTTCATCATTGCCCCTCTGAGAAGGTCTCTTGAAGAGGTGCTATATAAATTCCAGGAATGAATGAATGAATTTGGCTATAATGCATGAATGAATTATGGCTATAATGCATGAATGAATTATGGCTATAATGAATGAATGAATTATGGCTATAATGCATGAATGAATTATGGCTATAAAAATGAATGAATGAATTATGGCTATATGGCCATTTCAGTCTACCTCATAATTATTATCTGCCTTCAGTGGACAGGACTTTGCACCTGGTCCCTCGAGTCGAAAAGGTTATGATTTGGTTGAAACAGTTCATGACTATAGATGAAACAGGATGATGGATGCAGTGGCATAGACAAATGAAGGTTTCTGGGGTTAAACCCCCCCATTGGCCTAGGAATTTTTTTAAAGGTTATTTATCAACTTTAAAAAAACAATTGCTTGTAGTAACAATTGTTTTTCTTACTTTATTCCCTTTGTTACTTTATTCCCTTTTTATTTACTGTAATACTGTTGGGTTGGTGTCAGAAAGGGCATCCGGCCAGGCCATAAAACCCCCAACCTCACCCCCCCATCATAAATTCCTGGACGCGCCACTAGATATATGACTAGATGAAACAAGAAGATGGATGATTAGACGAAAAAAGCTGATTACCAGATGAAAATTTTGATTACCAGATGAAAAAAATTACTACTAGATGAATTGCATGTTTCTATTTGTCTTGATTGTACATGCATTAATTATTCTGTTCTTGTCCATTGTTCCCGCAGTTCGTTTGCAGGCGGTTCAATAAGGTAAATACTTACTTACTTACTTACTTATGATCTTTACTGGTTTTAATGGTCATGACACGTCGTAAAAAGTTTGGTTTTTTCCCACAGAAATTCCGAGGACTATGAAGAAGTCGAGGTCATTGCGAGACCTCTCTCGAAGCGATCGGAGACGGAGTGATGTGGAGCAGATTTTCTCTTCGGACGAAGGTTTGTGGTTTTCATGTCTGCAAAAAATAGCAAAATGGTGTCTAAGCAACATGGATTCATGTAATAAAGTAATCAAAAATTACTTCTTCATTTTTCGCTCATTCATCTTCTGAGATCTTTATCTAGAGCCTATTCAAGATAATACTATACATATATATGCAATATATATTCAATATAATGCTATATATGTATATGCAATATATGTTCAAAATAATACTATATATATGTATATGCAATATATATTCAAGATGATACTATATATATATGCAATATATATTCAAGATGATACTATATATATATATGCAATATATATTCAAGACAATTCTATATATATGCAATATATATTCATGATAATATTATATATATATATGCAATATATATTCAAGATAATAATATATATATATATATATATATATATGCAATATATAGTATCGAAATAATGTCCTAATAACATTAATTTATTACTAAAAATCATTTAATTTCTACAACTCCATAGGCTATGTAATATTTTTTTATAATTTTTGCGTCGTATCCTTCACACACCACATCAAGGCTTTATTACCATTATACTCAATGAATTACTCATGACATTATAACCTCCTCTTAGTAGCTCAAGTAGCTCATATTCATTTCCTTCCTGAAAAATCATGTGAAAACTCACTGCGTCACTTAGTACTTTTATACGCACTTAGGTATACATCTAACTGCACCTTTTCTATGTCTCAGATATTCACATGTTGGTGTGTCCACGTGCACGTTAAAAATTTATTTTAATTAATAATAAAACACCATTAATTATGAATTATTATCGATGTGGTTCTTATGTGTTTACTAGATTTGGACGATGAGCAACACGTGGCGTTGGCATCGCTCGAAATCGCTGCTCATCGACTCAATTTGCTCAACGAAGATGAAATCCAGGCTGTTGTGCGACGGACTAAACAGGTATTGTATTGTATTGTATGTTATTGTATTGTATGTTATTGTATTGTATGTTATTGAAAGGCATTGTATTGTATGGTATTGTATGTTATTGTATTGTATGTTATTGTATTGTATGTTATTGAATGGCATTGTATTGTATGGTATTGTATGTTATTGTATTGTATTGTATGTTATTGAATGGCATTGTATTGTATGGTATTGTATGTTATTGTATTGTATTGTATTGTATCTATACATTTATATAGCACCTGTCTCGGCGCATAGTAATCAGAGACACTCCTATTGCATGAGACAAAGAAAAAAACAATGGTTTTGAGACAATGAAGAGTTACTTTAATTGCCACACCAGTTAACAAGGAGGAATGAGTTGAAGGAGTAAGGAGGAAGAAGCTGGTTCCAGGGCCAATGAAATCAAAGGCTTGTGTTTCAGCTATGGTTGTCCTAGCTCGCGAGACGACAAAGAACTCGTGCAGGTCAGAGGAGAGGAGCAGACAAAGCGAAGTGGCCGAGGTGAGCAGACGGATGAGGTCACATAGATACTTGAGTTCCTTCCATGTTTTAAGCTTGCCAGACCACAAACTAAGTTAAAGTAATCTGGTGAGTGAGCTGCTTCTTCATTGATTGCATTTATTATATTCGTTTAATTTGACTGGCAATAGGCGTACAAAGTTGTGAGGGCGTGCAAACATGCAAACTGTATACGTTTTCATCCAGCTATACATTGGCTGTCATCTTTTTTTTATCTCAACCTATCTGTGTTGAATGGTTGCCCATTTATTAAGATACCTAAGCAGCAGGACTCTAGGTTAACTTTTGTGACCAGCAGATTACTTTGATTTGTTGTTTTGCTTTTGCATACATTTGGCCCATGTTCTTACATGTACATTTAGAATATTGTCTTTACGACTAGTATAGGCCCTATGGTATACTGCATATTTTACTTTGCTGTGTGTGTATGTTTAGTATATCATCGACGGTGATTTTGACGTCTACATCGAACCACTGATGGCCATCTTGGACACGCGCGACCGACAGAAACTGTTGACCGACATTCGACCATTGATACGACGTCCACATCTGACCACTTTTGACCAGTGGACGAGACCAGTTGCACGGCCACGTGGACACAAAGAAGACTGGTCGAGTAATAATTTATTGTCTTATTAATTGCTATGGTCATACATGGTGCATCATTATATTCTGCCTTTGTTGTGCATAGTTTGTTTTGATAATATTATCGTATTGTATTGTTTATATATAAATTTTCTAAAGCGCTTTGCACAGTGCACACCAATCAGAGGTGCTCCCAGTTCAAAAGACCCAGAGAAAAGAAAGTAGTTTTGAGACAGCAAAAAGATATGCTCTGGGTACCAGCTGATAACGAAGAACGTGTCAATGGAGAAAGCTGATTCCATAGTGCAGGACTGCCAGGACCAATGAAGGCAATGGCTCGAGCTTTGACCAAAGTAATCCTTGCTCGCTGGACAACGAGAGCATTGTCTGTCACGTGTGAGCACAGTGGACTAAGGGAGAATGATGAAACCAGATCACAATGATGCTTGTGCGCTAGGCCAGAGAAAGACTTTAGAATTAAAATACAAACCTTGAGATGAATTCGAGCAGTGCTAATAATTATGTAATTGTATCAGAATGCTGCTGCTACTGATTTATATGTGTTGTGTATGTACAATTGTACATGATGTATATGTGTGTATGTGTGTACAATTTTACATGATGTATATATATATGTGTGTACAATTAATTATGTGCAGCATTGTGTATGCATGTAAAATTGTACATGGTGTATATGTGTGTGTACAATTGTACATGATGTACATGTATATGTGTGTACAATTGTATATGATGTATATGTGTATGTATGTACAATCATAGATTGAGTATTCGTGACTTTTGGGTTTAATATTCGTAAATATTCGTGAATATTAAGATTTTTTAATATTCGTAAATATTCGTAAATATTCGTTAACGGATTAAGGTGAACGATCGAAACGACAATGTTATTCGGTATTAAGCAATTTAAGTTTCTGTATGTTTCTACGACATTCACTCGCATCCAGGGCAATGCTGAATTAAAACAGGCAATGCTCTTAATATGTTGAGATTGGGATAATTTTTATTGTAATCTGGCACTATTATTTCTTGCGTTGGCATTTATATTTATTCATTCTGCTACACTGATATAAAACAACTTTATCAATTTGCAGTTGCTATTATAGGCAGTTAAAACTTAGCTTATTTCTAATTTAGCCTATTATTGCTGCTACTTGCCAAAGTAGTTCTGCCATCAGTGGCTTTGCCTCTTTTCAGTTCGGGAGGATGGTCAGAAGTCAGACAAAGTGACTAACATTAAGTGTCATTAAGTATCGAATGTGACATGAATGCAGCAGCATGGCCACATTGGCCATACCCAGCACAGACCTTTAAGTTTTTAATAATAAATCTATTAAAGTTATTGTCACTAGTCTTACTGATATAGGCCTATGCGTAGGCTAACTCAATTTTGTACAATTCATTCAGTAAAAGTTAAACATTTTCATAAATAACAAAATAAGAATTAAGAATAAAGAAGTTCTTGAAAGAACAAGAATAAAGAATTTCTTGAAATAATATTATTGACATAATATTTTATGAATATAATATTCGTTGGCAGTTTTAATATTCGTTAATATTCGTGAATATTTGAAAATCTTAATATTCGTAATATGCGAATACTCAATCTATGTGTACAATGGTACATGATGTATATGTGTAGGCTATGTATGTACAATTGTACATGATGTATATGTGTAATATGTTTGTATGTACAATTGTACATGATGGATATGTGTGTATGTGTGCACGTGCATGCGTGTTGTTTTAGATACATACATGTATTGCTACTGCATTGGAAAGATATGTTGCAGGTCTTAGTTACTTTTCCGATATGTCAGATACAAGTATTGCTTTGTTATGGATAGCTTTAGCTCGTTGTAGGGAAATATTGCTATCAATGTAGATTATTTTTGTTGTTGCTTTTATTGTTGTTTATATGAAAGCACAAATTGTCATAGCTTATTACATTGCATATGCACCAAGACTAAGTACATCGCATATGCACCATATATACATTGTAAGTAAGTAAGTAAGTATATTGTTTAGTTTAACCATCTGGCAAACAGCACGCTGATGAACAAGTATCACATATAGAATTCATGTAAGTCTTGTAAGACATAAAAAAAATTATGAAGACTGAACAAGGATGGATAACAGTGTAATAATAAATGTTTCAGGATGATGTGATTTACCGTATGCGAAATTTAAACAATCTGTGTTCAAACGTTTCATTTGCCGCACACTTGATTATTTCAGGTGACGTGGATCCAGACAAGCGCTTTACCCACGAGCGAAGTTCTCCAAGGTCAAAGACCAGTGAAAGGATAGAGGTCAGCCACCACAGACGAAGTTCCCCAAGGTCAAGGACCAGCGAGAGGTCGGAGGTCAGCCACCAAAGCAGACGACAGGTCACAGTGCCGTCATCGTCTTCGTCATTCGCTCTCCATGGCTTCGAGATTCCGCCGCCGCCACCACCAGAGGCCAGCACTTACGAATCGGAGCAGAGCGACAGGATACGGAGCCGGTCAGCGGAAACCGGTCGACGGTTTTCCGAGGATCTCAGGTGGAAGTCGAGAGTCGTGGACAGATCCAGCATGACCTCCGACCTGCCCTCCTTTTCACCGTCCAATCCCGTTGCACCGCACCACGGTCGTGGCCGGTCTAGACCGTCTGGAAAACGACGAGTGGCGGAGGCTTTGTCCTCCCCGGAGTCGGCCAACGGGGGGGTACGGGCGCCGGACTACTTTCGAGACGATGGAGAAGTAGTCCGGGATGTTTCCAGCGGACTGCCGTCCGACGTTGATCGTCGGGATTGGATCAAGTCGATCAGCGACAGACGCTTGCCGATGATCGACAGTCCGTGGCATCTGGGCAAGGAGGAGGAGGGTCACAGAGGAGGAGGAGGTCAAGGTCAGCGTCAAGGTCAAGTTCGCTCACCAGGGATTGATCAAGGAGATTCTGGTCGAGAGCATCGAGGAGGTGGTCAAGGTCAACGTGAAGGTCAAGTTCGCTCACCGGAAATTGATCAACGAGAGCATCGAGAGGATTCTAGAGGTCGTCGTGAATCCGCCGTTGATTTGCGCGAGAAATATTTTGGAAGACGACAGTCAGGGACGGACCTGCGTGACAGAAGTTCTTCGAATTCTAGGTCAAAGGTAAATTCGCCGCCGAGCGAACAAAACGAAGGTTTCAGCAGTCCACGGTCGACAACAGCTAATCTGCGAAATGAAGTCGATGAAGATTTCAATGGTCCACAGCGGTTGAAAGGTGATCTCATTCATAATGGAGATCGTGAAGATCGAAGCGGTCGACAGTCGAGAGTTAATCCACGTGACGAAAATAACGAAGATCTCGGTGGTTCGCAATCGAAAGTCGATTCGCGCAATGACGATCGTGAAGGTTTCGCAAGGCCGCAATCTGGAAGACGGAGAGGAACGCAAGAATTGCAACAAGCATTTGTGGAAAAGGGAGGTGATTGGAATACGGATGGTAGTGGCGAGCAGAGAAACAAGCTGAACAAGGAAATTGAACATTACCGAAGAAACGGTTCGGTTGATGTTGGACCAGCGAATCAGAGAGGAGGTCGTCAAATGGGGGCAGGTCATGAGGTCAGGTCAAAGGTCAATCGTACGGGTGATTGGAGTGATGCGGAGGGTCATGATAATGTGAAACTTTCTCTTGTGGATGGAAATCATGTGCCAGGTTCCGTGCAGACCAGGAATAAGGGTGGGGTGGAAGGCTTTGGCGGTGCTTCAGACTCTCCCACTAAGCAGCCGCAGTTCTGGAACTGGACTAGAGAAGACGTACCTGGTGACAGGTAACTGGTTAAAACTACAATTAATTTTTAACAGATGACCTGAGGTGATATTGTTAGAGACATATCTATATATCTATCGCTCTTTAAGGGATTAGGATTTCCAATGATACCTGGTTGCACATTTTTGCATCTTGCAACACATTTAACTCTTCCTTGCAGAATGTATATTGTTGTGTATTGTTGTATGTTGTTGTATGTTGTTGTATATTGTTGTATGTTGTTGTATATTGTTGTATATTGTTGTATGTTGTTGTTCTGCTTGATTGTCAGAGTTGATAGATAGAATTGATTGTCTGTTTTTTAAGGCTATTATATTTGGGTTGGCGCTGGGTATGAACGAAAAACCGAAATTTCGTAGGCAACGTCGCGGTTTGTATTCCAGCTAGTACACTGATAATCAAATAACAAGACAGTGTCTTTCTTGGCTGCCAATAAAACAACATGCAAAAATATTTCAGTTTTTTCTTTAAGCTGTTAAACTTCTAAGAGCATTAGTTGAAATTTTCTTTACTAGTTCGGTTATTTGTATAGCCTATGTTTATAGTAATAACAATAATAATAATAATAATAATAATAATAATAATAATAGTAATGATATTAATAATAATAATAATAATAATAATAATAATAATAATAGTAATGATAATAATGATAATAATAGTAATAGTAATGATAATAATAATAATAACAATAATAATAATAATAACAACAACAATATGGCACCGTAACACGGCCATGCCCTTACAAGATTACCTTACAAAGCAGCTAACAGGCGGGATAGGCCCAAGAGAAAGTTTGTTATTAGTTTTTAGTATAGTTTTAAAAGTGTCCATGTTCATTTACATAGCAACATTTTCATGAACTCTTAAAAAACACCTTGAGACTTTACCACGATTTTTTTTTTCCAGCATGCGTGGAAACGAAAACGCCGCCTACCGAACCGACTCCGTTCCTTCCGTAAATTCCGCTCTCCAACTTCTTGATCGAGTTCTGCGTTCAGAAGACGCATCGGTCAGCGACATCCGACCAAGTCGACAGCGCCAACCGTTGACGCTGCCAACCAAGTCAACGACGTCAAACCGCTCGACGTCGCCAACTTCCGACGTCGCGTCGTCCGACAGCAATATGACATCGCGACGCGGGTCGTATGACGTCACCGTCCCGTCGCTGAGGAATTCCGTGTCGCAGACGAACCGGAAGTACGATCATTCTCTGTCGAAGTCGTCGTCGTCGCGGTTTGTCGACTCCGGAGTGGCCTCCGACTTTCGGAGTAGTACTCCGGTGCTCGCCGGGTTTTCCCTTCATCGGGACATGCAGTTGCCCTCGTTCCACGACGACAATTCAGTTTCGTTGATGTCGATAAGGCACTTGGGGGACGAGTACCACCCCGAGCAAAGGACCGCGGGCTCGCATACGGATTTTTTAGATGGTAAGCGATCGCAGTCTGACTTGCGTGGAGAGTTTGAGTCTCGTGGTAAACAGCGTCTGAGTTCGTCTGGCAGTCAAGGTCAAGGACCGAGTCAAGGTCAGTCTGCTGGGTTTTCGGGGAGTGCCGTGCCGTTGGGTTTTAACGTGCAGAAACGAGGGTTCAATGAACGTCAGACAGGTTCGCCGAATCGGGTGGAACCGATGACTGTCTATCTGGATAAATCGCTCGAGAACCTGGGTGAGTTGGTTTGACATTTTGAACTGGTAAATGGTAATGGTTAAATTGGTATGTATTTATTTATTTATTTTTCGCATTTGCTATTGCACCCCTTCAAGTATATTTAGCGCGGTTTGATATTTGGACTGGCAATGGTTAGTGATAGATTTAGTATCATTTGAATTTTGTACCAAGAATGGTTATTAGTGGATTTAGTATGGTTTGGTATTTGGACCAGGGATAGTTAGTTAGTGGTAGTTTTAGTATGGTTTGGTATTTAGACCAGTAATTTTTATTGGTAGATTTAGTATCATTTGAATTTTGTACCAAGAATGGTTATTAGTAGATTTAGTATGGTTTGGTATTTGGACCAGGGATAGTTAGTTAGTGGTAGTTTTAGTATGGTTTGGTATTTAGACCAGTAATGGTTATTGGTAGATTTAGTATCATTTGAATTTTGTACGAAGAATGGTTATTAGTAGATTTAGTATGGTTTGATATTTAGACCAGTAATGGTTATTGGTAGATATAGTATTGTTTGTTTTTTGATCCATGGTAGCTTTTGATAGATTTAATATAGTGTGGTATTGGACCAGTAATAGTTATTTTAATGGAGCACTCCCGAGTAGTTGGCCTAGCCTTAAAGGGGCGCTATATAAATCTTCAAAATGAATGAATGTTATTGGCAGATTTAATAATGGCTTGGTATTTGAACCAACGATAGTTATTAGTAGACTTTGTATGGTTTGATATTTGGACCAGTAATAGTTATTGATATAATATTTATTATGGTATTTCAATGATAAAATTATATTCAGCAATCAGGGATGTTTGAACATGGCTTCCGAGATTTTTTACGAAGCATAGCTAAGGTTCATTTTTATTATTGTTTAATTTGATAATAATTCTCTTTATTCAAACCATATAATATAATAAATAATAGGCCTGATTATAATAATTTTCGTTTATTCAACAATCCGGTTGACAGACCGCAACTGGTTACTGTGTACAATAATTATGTAAATTGAAACAATTCACAGGAACACAAATCACAGAATAATTAACTAATAACAGAACAGACGGCTTGCAATACATGCAACACATGATACCTGTATATCTTGTGACTCAGAGTACACTGTTTGTAGGTTCGAAATTATCTGACATGGCTATTTTTTTTAATCAAGTCCATAACATACAACAGCCTTGCTTCTTTCTTTGTTCTCATGCCCAATAGTTTATGAACATGCTGTATCTCTGCATTTGTCTAAGCATTTTTATTGCCTTTTAAATACCTCCTGATAGGGCTTCCTGTTAGACTAATTACAATAACGGCTTGTTATGATTATCACTAATTATGATATGGGCACTTTTGAACAATCAGAGCAGGCACTATAATGACATGTGTTTTTAAACAGAGCTGTAGCAAGCATGCTTGAAGCTTACTAAGCATGGGCCACACATCCTGCAGTTTTATTATTATTATTGTTATTTTAATTATTATTATTATTATTTTATATACAATTATTATTATCATTTTTATTGTTATTATTATTATTATTATTTTATAAACAATTATTATTATCATTATTATTATTATTATTATTATTATTATTATTATTATTATTGTTATTATTATTAAGCTGTCATTTATAATGTGCCTAAACAAAAGCGAATCTTGTATTAGACTGCGTAAAAGGAAAATATATTCATAACAACCCTTAAACAAAATAATAAGTCTTCAGGTTTTTCTTGAATCTTGAGCAATAAAGAAGATGATTTGCAAATAATGTCTTGATGTTTGTTCCATTCAGTTGGCCCGGCCAGTGCAAATGCATACCAGTTTCCAAATTTTCTTGCTGAACTTGTGACAACAAAGTCACCTTGAGATGAAGATCATAGTCCTCATCTGTATTGGAGAAATGAACAGGTGTTACAAGTGTTATAACACATATGATATTAAATGTTTTCTGCATTTTAAGCAAGGCCATAGCCAGGATTTCATTTGGGGGGTGGGGGGGGGGGTTTACTCGACCTTGAGCAAGCATGCAAGCAACCGAATCAACTGCCTATAGGGGTTTGGAGGAGGATTTAATCTATTGCAAAATGCCACATAGGAATAAAAGCTTCAAAATGAAATACCCCTTAGTCCTTACATCAGGATTGTTTTAGTAAATGCATTATTTCACTGTAGCATTATTTTATTTGGGGGTGTTCAAACACCCAAAAACTTCCCATAGCTACCAAGGCCGTAGCCAGGATGTGATTTGGGGGGGGGTTCACCAATTTTCCTTTCCAAAAAACTGATGACCTTTTTTTAGTCATCCGACGGAAATCTTAAAAAAATGTCACCAATTAATTAATTAATTATGTTTTTTTACATTTTTCCATTTCGGAGGGTGTTTTCATGGTTTTATTTCATGTTTTTTTTACACAATGTGCTCGTAAATGCATTCTATTATTTTTCACATTTTTCAATTCGGTGGTTTTCAAACACCCAAAACCTAGCTACGGCCTTGCTAGCTACGGCCTTGATTTTAAGAGCATTGCTGTGGATTTTTTTTCTTCTGTTAGGGCTGAGCATATCCGGTGGTTCTGACAGTCGACACCAACCGAACATCATGATCGAGAACGTCATTTCCGGTGGTGCTGCAGACATCGAAGGGACCCTAAAGGTGTCCACACCCATGTCAGTTTCAGTAGGCAGTTCAAATGAAGTCTGGTAAAGGCAGACTGGGCAT
This sequence comes from Lumbricus terrestris, assembly GCA_949752735.1. Lineage (NCBI taxonomy): Eukaryota > Metazoa > Annelida > Clitellata > Crassiclitellata > Lumbricidae > Lumbricus > Lumbricus terrestris. Next base: position 28,484,664 of record OX457048.1, on the reverse strand, counting down.
AGATGTTATTATCATGTCGGGTGATGAAGTGGAGATTCTAGGCTTACACTTACAGTAGGCCTATTTAGCTCATGTTGAGGTATTTCCTGCATCGTGTCACTCTCTCGCAGTGGCGTAGACAACAGTGGCGGAGACCTAGGGGGGGACAGGGGGGACGGTCCCCCCCAATAAAAGTGTTGGGGGGGACGGCCCATGCATTTGTCCCCCCCAATGTTTGAGCGTCAAGACTTGTTTTGGCGGCGAAAATAGAAAATTTCTTCGGGATTTGGGCGAGATTTGGCCGGATGACTAAAAAGAAAAAAAAAAGAAAAAAAAAAGGTCATCAACTTTTTTGGCGGCGAAAATAGAAAATTTCTTCGGGATTTGGGCGAGATTTGGCCGGATGACTAAAAAAAAAAAAAAAAAAAAGGTCATCAACTTTTTTTGCAGCGAAAATAGAAAATTTTCCGAGATTTCGCCGGTCGTCAGAAATTTTCGGAAAATCTCGCGTCTTTCCGTCCCCCCCAATTCTCGGCGCAGGTCTCCGCCTATGGTAGACAAGGAGGGCTTCGGGGGGTTAAACCCCCATTGGCCTAGAAAAAAGTTTTTTTAAAGGTTATATATTCACTTAAATAAGAAAAACAAAACAATTGCTTGTAGTAACAATTGTTTTACTTACTTTATTTCCTTTTTTACTGTAATACTGTTGGGTTGGTGCCAGAAAGGGCATCCGGCCAGGCCATAAACCACCGAACCCTTCAACCCTCCCCCCATCATAAATTTCTGGCTACGCCACTGCTCGCTCATGATATCTCTTTTTCCCTGGGGCTTCTGTACCGAAAGCGTTTCTGAACAACAGTCTATGCAAGAGGTGCTCTGTGAATCTTTAGAAATGATACAATTATGAGAATTATGTTTGTTGACTTCAGAACAGCACTATACCATTGGCTAACTAACAGACATAGACAAATGTGTTTTAAGACATTTCACAAAAATTTAATGTGTTGTCTTTATGCGGTTTTTCTTGCTTACGTACAGGGCCGCATTAAGGCTAGTGCGGACCCGCATACTGTGACTACCTTTCAATGGCGCCCCTTCCAACAACCCACCGATCTACCATGCACCTATTTATAACTGCAGGATCCTCAGAAACTGTGGGCCAGGATGCTGCAACGCTCAGCACCCACCTTAAAATGGGCATGCCTAACTATAGGTTTTTGTCTTGTCTTTGAGTAGTTTTGTCTCCATGTAGATTTTTGAGTAGTTTTGTCTCCATGTAGTTTTTGAGTAGTTTTGTGTCCATGTAGTTTTTGAGTAGTTTTGTCTCCATGCGATTTTTGAGTAGCTTCCGGGCTTTTTTAACGTGCAGTTGTACGCAAAATGTGCAGTTCTAAAGGGATTTGTGCAGCTGTAGAAGCACTTCCATCACAAGTTCTGTGCAGCTATTTCTTCATTTAGATGCAGGTAATATGCTATCACATTGTGTGCTTTATTCGGTAACTAATGGAAAGACAATTAAACCAAAATATGCTCATTATTACTGCAACTGATTTTTGCTAATAATATTGGTAATAATAATATTGGGAAATTGGTGAAACACCCCCAAAATCAAATCCTGGCTATACGGCCTGGGTAGCTGTGCTGATTGGCTGTTTGTGGAGATCTTCTGGTCCCTTGCTTCTGTACATCAAAGCAACACACGTGTGATGTTCTCTCCCTGGAATAGTAGTGTTTTCTTCATGTAGTTTTTGAGTAGTTTTGTTTGTGTGGTTTTTGAGTAGTTTTGTCTCCATGTGTTTTTTTAGTAGTTCGGTCTCCATGTGGTTTATGATTACTTTCGTCTCCATGTAATTTTTGAGTAGTTTTGTCTCCATGCAGTTTTTGAGTAGTTTTGTCTTCATGTAGTTTATGATTACTTTCGTCTCCATGTAGTTTTTGAGTAGTTATGTCTCCATGTGATGTTTGAGTAGTTTTGTCACCATATAGTCTGAGGTGAGAGACTCCGGCTGTATATTAAATATTGTGTTTTGAGTAGTTTTTGGTTGCCTTGGAAGTTTTTCTTGTCCATGGGTTGTATTTAACTACTTTTGCCATGCCTATCAAAATTGTTTTCTAGGCTGTCTGGGTACCGGTAGTTCTGTCTGACCTACAAGTTATTTCACCTGGACTCTTGAATATTTTTGTCTTGCCAGGCTGGTAGTTCCGTTTGGCCTACAAGTAGTTGTATCTGGTCTTTAAGCAGTTTTTCTCACTGTAAACATGTACAAGTCCTTTTTATTACCTCTGTTATTCATTGGCTTGCCTTTATGTAGGATTCTTGTCAACAAATACTTTTTTGTCTTGCCTCTCAGTAGTTTTATCTTTAAGTTGTTGTTTCGAGTAGGTTTTCTTGCCTACGAATAGCTTTTGTCCGAGTAGTTTGCTCTCATATTTTTTCTTACCTGCAGGTAGTCGCTGTCTTAACCTTTAAGTAGGTTCCTCTTGCCTGCAAGTAGCTTTCTCTCAATAGTTTTATCTTTAAGTGGTTATTTTGCCTTTAAGTAGGTTTTCCTGCCTACAAATTACAAATAGCTTTTGTCCAAGTTTGCTTTTATATTTAAATAGGTTACTTTTGCCTGCAAGTAGCTTTTGTCTTGCCTTTGTGTAGTCTTTGTCTTGCCTTCTGAGTAGTTTTTGTCTTGCTTTTGTGTAGTTTTTGTCTTGCTTTCTGAGTAGTTTTTGTCTTGCTTTCTGAGTAGTTTTTGTCTTGCCTTTGAGTAGTTTTTGTCTTGCCTTTGAGTAGTTTTTGTCTTGCTTTTGAGCAGTTTTTGTCCTGCTTTCTGAGTAGCTTTTGTCTTGCCTTTGAGTAGTTTTGGTCTTGCTTTCTGAGTAGTTTTTGTCTTGCTTTCTGAGTAGTTTTTGTCTTGTCCTTGAGTAGTTTTTGTCTTGCCTTCTGAGTAGTTTTTGTCTTGTCTTTGAGTAGTTTTTGTCTTGCTTTCTGAGTAGTTTTTGTCTTGCTTTCTGAGTAGTTTTTGTCTTGCTTTCTGAGTAGTTTTGTCTTGTTTTTGAGTAGTCTTTTGTCTTGCCTTCCGAGTAGTTTTTGTCTTGCCCTTGAGTAGTTTTTGTCTTGCCCTCTTCTAGCATTGTATCCATGCTGTCTTAGCCTTGTCTTTGTGCTTGTGTTTCAGCCCGGAATGCAAATACTATCGATCAACGATGTGAGTCTGCGATCGGCTACACACCAAGAGGCGATTGACATCATCCGATTAGCCTTCAAGGACCGATCATTGCCAGTGATGAAGATCAGGGCGCTACCATGACAGCGCACACACACTACGTGACAACGATCCTCACCACGACAACGCTCGTTACCACGACAACGCTCGTTACCACGACAACACTCATTACCACGACAACGCTCGTTACCACGACAACGCTCGTTACCATGGCAACACTCGTTACCACAACAACGCTCGTTACCACGACAACACTCGTTACCATGACAACACTCGTCACCATGACAGCACTCGTTGCCTTGACAACACTCGTCACCATGACAGCACTCGTTGCCTTGACAACACTCGTTACCATGACAACACTCGTCACCATGACAGCACTCGTTGCCTTGACAACACTCGTCACCATGACAGCACTCGTCACCATGACAGCACTCGTCACCATGACAGCACTCGTTGCCTTGACAACACTCGTCACCATGACAGCACTCGCTGCCTTGACAACACTCGTCACCATGACACCACTCGTTGCCTTGACAACACTCATCACCATGACACCACTCGTTGCCTTGACTACAGTGCATCGTATTGTTCTCCGTGTCAGTGACACAGGGCACAGTGCTCTCATCCTTAATTAGCAACGTCGTATCGCGTTATTCTTCGTCGTAACGACAGCGTCACAGAATTCCATTACGCTTGTGACATGGTCTCACGCTGTGCGTTGCCAACTGTAAAGGCTCTCTACGACCCGAGAGGCATTTGTGCAATGAAACGTGGGCCCCTAACGAAAGAAAACATGCTCAACTGATTCATGGGTACAGACTTTGCATGCATAACAAGTGCTTCAATTAAATATATTGTAATTATCTGCTAAATATAAATATTGTCAGATAGGTTGTAGTTATCAGAGAATTATCTGTCTTACTTGCAAATACTAGCCTGAATGGGAATCAATGCAAACAGTCGTTAACGACTTTTGGGGTTGGGAAATGGGAGCGCTTCTGAGTAGTTGCCTTGAAGATGTGCGTTTATAATCCTAGTGAATCAGGGCTGTTTTTGAGGAAATTTTAGAACTGCACAACTCTTTCTTTCCTTTCCCATCCTCCATGGTAGATTACTTCCAATCGGAGGACAATGACCTTTTTTGCTAGTTTTAACTGTACATTTTGTGTAGCCTACAACTGCACGTTAAAAACTGAATGAATAAATAACAGTTTGTCACAAGCACTATACAGGGGTGGTGCAGCGTGTACTAAAATTCATTGAAAACATATGTAGCTGGTTGCTAAAGGGTTAAGAGCCTGTAGCGCTTTGCACAGACAGCTCTGCCAAGTGGACGCTCCATGGTTGATGCATGCATTCAAGATATACACACATCAACACCAAATACATTAGCATTTGTAGCATGCATATGCTAACGTATCATAGAGGTTGAAAATAGCTCGGTGTCTTAATTCTGAAGAACAATGTGCCGTCTTGTTATACTGAGTCTGCATTTTGATGCTCAATGTGCATACTTTTGTCTAAGTTCTGTTGTTATCTACTGCTAATTACGTTGTAAATTTGTTACTCATTTTCAGATTCTTTACGAACACTGTTTTGCTGTAGTTTTCTCGGATGTAACTTAAGAAAATCTTGTATGTACCGTCGTTCTGCTGAGCAAGCAATAATACTTGTACGAAACATTTTTTAGCTAATGTCACGTTGCTCAATAACATTGTTTTTATGCAATTTCTTACCAGTATTTATGATCTGCTGACAAGTAACTGTGAATCTGCGATGTTTGGACATTTTAGCGACAATCTGCAATGGTTCCAGTCACCGTTTAAACAGTCTCGTCATTAAAATGTGTTCAGAGCATTTGAATGGTCACCAATATTATTTTACTGTCGCAATTCAATTGAAGTGAATGGTGAACTTACTTGATACCAGAGTTCACCGTACTGAAGCAACTATTTCGCCAAATTCAGAAGTGAACGTCAGAATAACCTTTTTCTTTAGGGAGACTCCTTCAGAGTCACTATCAAATCTACCCCCTCCCCCCATCCCTATAGGTGATACTACACAGTAAGCATTGAGACTAACCCCTTGCTTTTCAAGACCATCCCTCCCATGAGCACCAGCACATGGGAGCAAGACGGGGCACTTGCAATCCCCCCCCAATTGACACCTATTGCTTTTAAACTACTACTTCTTGGTTTTAAACTTATTTCTTTTCATTAAAGCACTAATCGATACACAAAACAACAGTTAAAAATTATTTACATTTAGAAATTACCTCCATGAAAAATAGCGTTGTTCTAGATTTCCTGCTATTGCATTTTCATATTGTAGGTTAAAAAAATCTTGGCACAATCTTCCAAGTTTCGCGCTGAAAAATTTATGCCTTAATGTTCATTTCGATTCCTCGATTATCTTCATCTGTTGTATATCTCTTAGCAAAAAAATTGTGTTTTACCCCTACAGCAAAAATACCTGCAGGCTCCCATGATTCATCTCCCCCCCCCCCCTCTTCAGGGACATACTTCAACGATGACCGCTGCTGATGCACCAAGATAATTAAGCAATTCAAATAGAACCTTCTACAATCCTTGTCCCAACTACCCAAAGATAAAAGCATTGCCTTACCCTCACCTTCAACCCAGTACACCAATTACAATTCACTCCAATTAGTGTGCACGGCTAAGTGTCCACAATAATTGCGAGGCCTGGGTCACAATCTTGGACTGCTTGGGTCTGGGTCAGAGGCCTAGCCAGGAATTTATGATGGCTGGCAAGGGGTTTGGGGGTTTTATGGCCTGGCCGGATGCCCTTCCTAACACCAACCCAACAGTATTACAGTAAATAACAATGGAATAAAGTAAAAAATGGAATAAAGTAAGAAAAACAATTGTTACTACAAGCAATTGTTTTGTTTTGACTCATTTAAGTGGATAAATAACCTTAAAAACCTTTTTCCTAAGCCAATGTGGGGTTTAACTCCCGAAACCCCCACTTGGCTATGCCACTGGTTTGGGTCAAAACCTGCAATGCAGAGCAGGTCCACTCAAAGCTCGAATCATTACGGGTGGGGGATAAATGGCTCATAATATAATCTTGCAATCTAAAATTTGAACTGCACCAGTTTGTATTGTACAGGTAATGCACACCTGTATGGCAATAAAGACTAAAGAATGACAGGATGCTTTTGCATCCTTAGCTTACCAGTTGATTGGTAAATTCAATTGAATGCAGGGCTTAAAGTGTGGCTGGACAGTCATGGAAGGCGCCCATGCACTTATTTTAAAATCTGAACGCCGTCCAGCCACTTATTAGCCAGCAATGACTGGAAAGGTAAAGGGCGTCCAGGCACTTCTTTTGGAAAGATAAGGTGCGTCCAAGCACTTATTTTTTCCACACTTTAAGCACTGATTAATGACAACACCATCAATGGAACCATAACAATTACCACAGCATTCGACTCTTTTCAATGGAGAGTACATTTATTCGTTTAAGTACCAGTATTCGCAATTCATCATCCGCCGATACAACACACGTCTCCGCAAACTTTGGCCAATCGCTACAAAAACCATTGTTAAGTTAAATAATAGCACAGAAGCACTATTGGCGCAGGCCTGTAGGCAACTGCTGAAACAGCACCCCCAGAATATTACCTAGTACAAGCCAGTCGCAGAAAGAGGGTCGCAGGCGCTGTCCAGCACAGGCCTTCCGCAGATAAAGCAAACTCCGGCAATGCACAGGCCTATAGCCAATAGCACCAAAGAGCACAGGCTTGCCGCGGAAACGGTACCAAAGCAACTACGCATAACAGGCCACCTGCAGAAACGGCGTTAAAGCATAATTTCATAGTTCGCACAAGTTACGCACCTCCTTGCGACGCAGTTACGCTTGCCTAAATACTGCTGTTGATCATGCAAAACAGCGGACTGCCTACGCACTCGGCTCAGTGTAACACCAGACTGCCCACACACCCAACCCAGCATAACACCAAACTGCCTATGCACCCAGCCAAGCAACGGACTGCCTACGCACCAAATCCAACATAACACCAAACTGCCTACACATCCAGCCCAGTATAAAACCTCCACACCCAGACCAGCATAACACCAGACTGCCCATGCACCCGTTTGCCCGCTATTAAAACGTTGCCAAGAAACGACACTGCGCTACGCGAAGAAAAAACGCCAGCGACACTGGAAGACAAACGAGAACGTACAGAAACAGCGGCCGCGTTTCAGCAGCGCACGCCTACCACTCGTTTTACGTATGCCTATCTACAAGGAAGCGGACAAACAGGAAACGCGAGACCATCATCACGTCCAACGTTAAAGAACAAGCTACAATGCAAAGGACAGAAGAAGTATCGCTTAAAATACAAGACAGCGCGCACGAAAACGAGCATTTCAAGATTCTGGTGCGAGCGTCCAACCTTACAGGCGCTAAAAAAGAGTTGGTCACACACAGGCGGAGCGAGCAATTACCGTGCCGTTCATGGAAATGAAACCGTTCCCTGTGGTGGAATGGTCCACGGAATCGGCTGGCATGGTAGCGGAGCCTTTCGGGAGCAACACAGCCAACGAACAGGTCAGTAACACGATGAAGCCAGGTCAAAGGAAAGATGGGTTTCAGTTGAAAACACCAAGCTATTATTTCGCGATCATTAACGACAGTATACAATGGTATAGTAATTCTACATATATGTGCAAATATAGATATATATGTTAACATATATTCAAATTATACATAATAATCTTACACATATATGCAATGCATATGTTAACATATTTAACAATGGTACACACAATGATCTTACACATATCTATATATATATATGCAGTGCATATGTTAACATATTCAACAATGGTATACTTAATAATTTTACGCCCATATGTACGTGCATATACATATGTTAACATATCCAATGTTAATGCGCGTATGTCTAAATGCGTCTACAATACGACGCGCCGTGATTTCAAACGTCAAAACGGACCCCTGGGTAACAATCAGACGGTGGCAAGCAGATGTGGTACAGTCACAGAACAAAACCTCTTAATCGTCGTTAACGAACAGCTAACTAACCCATCAGAAGTAGATAAATGACTTAGGCAAAAACACACACACGTTAATTTTACATACACATGTGCACAGTCACATATATGTATGTTTACACAAACATACAACATAGATGCCATCCATGACCGTCCAGCCACACTTTAAGCCCTGCATATATGTAATCATGCATACATACATATGTATATGTACACACACAAACACTGCTTCAAAGCGAACATGGTATTAATTGCACCAAAAGATCACTTTGCTAGCTGAAGTGAGAGTAAAAAGTACCCAACTGTGCAAAACCCTATAGATATTTGTCAGACTGTGTATGACACACACCTAGGATAAACACATACATGTAAACAAATAGCGTTTCCCCGTATATATACAATGTGTGTGTACTCGTACATGCATGCATTTACACATATATATATTTATATGTGTAAATCTATATACACATACATTAATTCTAACAATCACCCAGGTTCTATTTATCGCACAACGTACATTCTCGACGTAACTTGCCTGCAATCGAACCGGCAGTCGCCACTCCGCCAAAATCCTTAACGCCTTACTTCGAAAACCGTCCACTCCGTCGTCGGAACAAACAAACGGAACACGGCAGTTACGCTGCCTCTAAGCAATCTCCCGGCGACGAATCCGTGGGGGGCACCCGCCGCGTTTCAGCCACCACGGCCGCCATATTACCAGAATGAGTACAGTACACAGGAATTAATACATACACATTAATCGTCAATGGTACAAACAGTGCGTTTCGTTGTTGCTGCCGCTGCGGCGGTCGACCGACGAACGCACACGCGCGTACGTACGTGTGGAACGCACCGGCACCTTCCCTCCATCGCACATCTTCGTCAATTACGGGTAATTCATTACCTAAGTAATACTAAGAGCTAGGTCGACGGCGCGGCTAGTCTCGACTTTGGAACAGGTAGAAGTTATTGGTGGCCGCCAGCGAGACAACGTTCTCCGTCGGGTGCCAGGCCGTGTGCAAGATCTTCTTGTTAAAATCTAGACAGTCTACGCTGATCTCGTCCTTCTTTCTCTTGCCGCTCGTGCAGACGCGGCGCGGCTTCAGCAGCTGGCGCGGCTTCAGGCTCTCGCGGTTCGCCTCGAGCGTCAGGTCGCGGTGCGTCTCGCGGTCGAAGATCCGGAAGAAGTTGTTGTACGACCCGGTCATCACGTATCTGAACGGAAAAAAACTACATGTCACAGGGTTGTTTCTAAGGAATTTTTTTTAGAACTGCACAACCCCTTCTTTCCTTTCCCATCCTCCATGGTAAATTACTTCCAATCAGCTCGGACAATGACCTCTTTTGCTAGTTTTAACTGTACAGAAGTGCTTCTACTACTGCACATTTTGTGTACAACTGCACATTAAAAAAAGCCCTGACGTGTCATGATTGCTATTATTTTACTGTTATTGACATAAATAATAATACATCCTTGCTTATTTTCAAACCGATCATGAATCGCAGAATAACTGCAATCAGTTTGAACGAATGATAAGTTATCACAGGAGTCGAATCCAACTGTGCAGCAGCCATGCAAGGCGCCCATAACGTCAGACGAGTCATTTTATCGACGCCATCTTGCCATCTTCCAAATGGAAGGTTGAGTTGATGTTTAGGAGGGTATAAGGAAGCAATCTTGTGTCTGTGAACTATTCGTGACAAAGTGTTACTGTGACCCTGAACCACACCTCTCACTATTATTCGTTTACAAGAGGAATCAAGATTTGAGCTTTTAAGGCGATGGTTCATAATTGCACAAATTCTGGAATATGGAAGACGATGGCACATACTGAATTGCAAAGCAGTCAGGGCTGAAGGGTCTTGCCGGCAGCAAATTGTTCACAGAGGGGCTGTTTTTGTAAAAAAAAAAAACATCAGCCATGGCGTGCAAAAAGTTAAAAAATATCTCAATCATTTACATGCCTACATAATGCTAAGTTTTAAATTCACTTCATAATGAATCGAGAACCGAGCTAAGAGAATAAAAGTCCTATAGCTAGTGGCAGCGAATTTCATTGGCTAGTCTTACAATACATGGTATGGAAAAGACTGACATTAACCCATAAGATGAAATCTTGTAATGCATATAAAGATGAGGTATATATGTCTGAGCACTTGTTATAGCACCCCTTCAAGAATCTACTCAGAGGTGCTCCTGATTACAGCGCGGACACTGAATAGGAGTTTCACGCCAAAGCGCGTGAACAATCGTGATGGAAGGACTTGTCAGGGTCACTACACAGCGGCTTGAACTGGATTCTAACCTGCAACCCTCCGACTCCAAGGCACCGAATATGCACCTATGCCACCGCACCCCAAGATATCGGGGTGCGGTGGTGTAGCGGGTATGCTCATTGCCTTGCAGCCGAAGGGTTGCAGGTTCGAACCCTCTCAAGCCACCGCGTAGGGACCTTGGGCAAGTCCTTCACTCGCATTTGCTCAGCGCTTCGGCGTGAAACTCCGATGCAGTGTCCGCTCGGTAGTCAGGAGCGCCTCTGAGTAGAGAGTTTAAAGGGGCGCACAAGTGCACATACATTCATCTGAAAACAAAAAGCACATGTTAAGAGTCGAGCGGAAGACTTGGCTGGGTCGTATACCTATCGTTGCCACTCCAGGCACACTCGAACTTGTCGAATATGCAGTCGTTTTCGTAGAGCGCGCACAGCTTGCTGCGCAGGTATTCGTGCACCTGGTACGTCTCCACCGGTTTGCTGTCCATGTGCAGGTCCCAGACTTTCAGCGACAGGTAATCTCTCGTCAGCAGGTAGCGTCCGTTGTGGCTGAACTTGACGTCCGATATGCTCGAGATGATCTCCGAGAAGAAGCTCCGGTTCGCCGGATCCTCTGGCTCCTCGAACACTGCAACGTAACATGACCGTCACCACCACGACTCACCACAACACGACCGTCACCACCATGACTCACCCCAATAAGACCGTCACCACAATACGACCGTCACCACCATGACTCACCACAGTAAGACCGTCACCACAATACGACCGTCACCACCATGACTCACCACAATAAGACCGTCACCACAATACGACCGTCACCACCATGACTCACCACAACACAAGGGACATCAACGTAGTTCATTTATTTGTTTCGAAAGTTTTATATAGCGCCTCTTCAAGGTAGGCTACTCAGAAGCGCTCACGGCCCAATCACGGCTAAATAAGACAGCTTTGATGCTCTTAAGGAACAGAGTGGAGTGACACTTGAGAACACGATCATTAACGCAATTCAGCTTAAACACAACATGATTCATTCATTACAGGGAAGCGCTCCCGACTCTAGCACAGCAAAAAAGCACAGAACAATGGTCGTTAACACGATAATAACAGTAGAAAAATAATACTAATTAACATATTATTAAAAATAATAAAATTAATTAACATAACATTAACATAATAATATTAATTAACATACCATTAACATAATAATAATACTAATTAACATATCATTAACATAATAATACTAATTAACATATTATCAACATAATAATAGTGCGTCTCAAAAAGCAGATCTACAGAAATGCTGTGAAGCGGGTTCCTCTTACTTTTGGCATGTTTGTCGCAGAGCGCCTGCGACCTCATGTCGCACAATCGAATTGTTCCCTTGCTGCTGCTGTAGACGAACAGGTGGCACTCCGTCGGGTGGAACTCGGCCGCCGTTATGACTTCCGTCAGCTCCTCCATGTTGGCGGGTTTGATGTCGACAATGTCTGGAAAGGTCATCGTCACGGAAAAACTGCCTCTGACAAATTTCCCGACAGCTTACATGCATCTCTATAAAGACTGTTCTCTTTAGCTGGGGTTGGGTCGGGAGCACTTCTGAGTAGCTCTGCTCTTGAAGAGGCGCTATATAATTCAACGAATTAATCTCTTCCTATCTGCTTGCAAGTATGTGTCTAACTACTGAGTATGCTGTACATTCTGTCTGTCCATGAAGACCTCCATCCAACAAATTGGAATGAGCTTCCCTTGACTACACAACAAATCCCAAACTCTTCTCAGTTTCACCAACTGCTGAAGACCGCTTTTTTTTGCTGGGCCTGGGCCAAGATCGCCTTTGAGTAGTGATCTGGAAAGGGCGCTATATAAATTCTGATAGATTAGCCATACTTCGTGTCTCTGTCCATCCCCTCACTCTAAGACTGCATTCCAGCCATAAACTCGCTTGCACTGCTGTTCATTTCATCATCCTCGCACACAAGGAAGAAGGCTAGTCCCATCAGCCAGACTGTGACAGCAATGGATCCAAAGAGTAAACTTCATTTTCTAAGTCAGTCCTCTACCTCGTCAGCTGATCTTCCCATCATATTGCATGGTCATTGGTCAGTGTACTCGCTGAGTTGGTCACATGGCGCAGGCAAGCAGAAAACTGAAACAAATTCTGCCCTAGCGGGGTTTGAACCGCCAACCTCCTGACAGACAATCCAAATCCAGCAGCTAACCAGTAACCACTCCACCATCTAGGACGCACTTCAGTGATCGTGCTTTCTCGGCCCCTGGTCCTCGTTGCTGGAACAGACTTTCTCTCGCTATTCGATCGCCCGGGTCAGTGGACTACATATTTAAATCTATGCTTTAAAAAACCACACTTCTTCTTCTCCATGGCTCATCCCATCAGTTAGCCGCTCTGTAAGGGACTCTTGAATCAGCATGGCTGTGCTACAGCGTCGCATAAATTGTCATTATCAATAGAATTATTATCATTATTGTTATTATTATTTATTTATTTTTAATTATCATAAGACATTTATTTCTTCAACAACTGACAAAATCATTTAGACTTGCAAAAATGATCATTTATTATTATTATTATTATTATATAAACCATCATTTATTTCCATTTCAAACTCTGCAACACCAATTGGCTGTGCACGATGAACAGTGAACGCCTGACAAACACAGGCATAATGTGCCAATTGTTTCCCACAACTAAAACTAATGTATATTACTATTATTATTACAATTATTGTTATTATAATAATCATTATTATCTAGCGTGGTAAAGGATACTGAAACTCTGATCGGTGACCTCCAGGTGCCAGAGGTTGATGCGAAGGTCATCGGCCGACAGGAACGTCATCCAGTCGCTGTTGACGGAAATCGAATTGATGTGATACGTGTGTGCGTTCGCAAACACCCGCCTTGGACTCGCCTCGACCATCAGCTCCATCGGCTTCACGACGGGCACACGTAACGACGTTATCGACGAGATGTCGTGCATCGGCGAACCGGACTCGTCCCTGAGGTTGAAACCCTCCGCCCGCTTGCGCTTCTCCGAAACCTTCCACAGTTTGACGGTCTTATCTGTGCGACCAACGAACATATTAGAGAAAAATGATCAATGCGTGTTTCTAAGTATGTGTGTCTAATCAATCAATCAATAAATCAATCGTAATTTATTTAGCAGCGCCCCTTCAAGGTACCTACTCAGAGGCACTCGCGGAGAGATCAAGCGAAAAAACCAGTCTTCAGTTTGTGAAATTGAGGACAGCATGGGAGGTGTCGCATAGTCAAGGGAAGTCCATTCCAGGTTGTTGGACCAACCACAGAGAATGAACGCCTCTGCATTGTTGCAGAGCGAGTGAAAGGAACCATTAAGTCACCATGGACAGCAGAGCGCAGTTTAAGTATGTGTGTATTTAAGTATACGTGTGTTTAAGTATGCATGTGTCTAAGTATGTGTGTATTTAAGTATGCATGTGCTTAAGTATGCCTGCATTTACATATGCATGTACTTAATTATGTGTGCGTTTAAGTATGCATGTATTTAAGTATGTATGTATGTATGTATGTATGCGCACTGTGGCTGAAAGAAATTTTGGCTGAAGCACACAAAGAATGACATTTGAATGATGGGGAAATCTTGCCTGATGGGAAGATGGTCTGGTAATGATTGGTGCAACATAGGGGAGGTGATGTTCAGCAATCTTTCCATCTATGAAATTTATATAAGTACCACTATTTCAAGACAGCTACTCACAGGCCAGATACTGACACATGCCAGGATACAGGTCACTGGCCCATTGCACTGCACGACTTGCCATTAAACAACAACAACCCAGCTTGTTGTTATTCACCAAACATGTTGCCTGATGACAACAGCCAAACATCTTGTCCAGAGTTCTTACACAAGGTAATATATCTGCTTACGAATGCATGGTTCTGCTTGACTAGCCCACTGTGTAACCAATACAGCAGTGCCCTCCAACCCGCGGCCCGCATGCGGCCCACGGACTGATTTTAAGTGGCCCGCCAGTGAAATTTTTACAAATTATGAAACTGAAGAAAAAACAAGATCACATGCCTTAGGATGCCTATTTGTATAGCCATCACTTTGTAACCTAGCTTATTATATGACAGCGCGTGAGCACAAAATTCAGTTTCAATGTTGCATTCATTCAAATTATTCCATAGTACGCCTAAATTCATTCAAATTATTCCACAGTAAATTTTAATACAGTTTATAATTCTCAATAAATTTTAATTGTTGCTTTTAAGCTTATCGGTGTGGCCCGCGGCTTTAAAAAAGCGTTTTTGTGGCCCGCAGCGTCAAAAAAGTTGGACAGCACTGCAATACAGGATCCATTCTTCAAGGCAAGTCACAAAAAACCAGCGTGCATCGGCTCACGCTGCATGTGAAGCAAGGTAGATTGAAGTTAGGCAAGTACACACACAGCTTGGCCAATGTGCGAGTATATTCAGCATGACATCATAATAATAACAGTGACCTCCAGGGGTATGCTAATAGACATCAGTGGGAATGAGTGCGGTAGTTCAAGAATGGCTGTTAATCTTCAGATAGCTTCTTAGAACCAGAGTGATCAGTTCCACCTTGAAATTTTTACAAATTATGAAACTGAAGAAAAAACAAGACCACAGGTAGTTCAAGAATGGCTGTTAATCTTCAGATAGTTTCTTAGAACCAGAGTGATCAGTTCTACCTTGGGTGAAAAATAATAATTTAAAAATATTATCAACACCGATAACAATTATTGACTTTTTGTGCCACAATCGATAGCCGATAGATTCTACTGTTATCCTGACCGTTAGTCGACAGAAGGAAGTGAGCCGCGTTGCAGCGCTTCAACCATCGTATCTTGTTAATTTTCTCTTCGATTTCAAGACTCTTCAGGTAGTCGAACTCCGGTTCGTGGCTTTGGAATGTGCTGTAGACGCTGTACTCGCCCGACCGTGGTACGTCGGTCCCCTTCCCCTACAAGTTACGCACACAGCAGGGTATGTAAACGTAAGGTAAGTCAAAGTTCACAGGGGAGGCTAAGCCTTTTATCTGACAAAGGTCCAAATCCAAAGGTCCTGGACATGGCACTGCTGCACAGCAGTACCAGCTGGTGCAACAGGTAAAATACGGTTATGTAACAGAACACTTGTATAGTGCTCACTGTGTACGAAGTCATCACTCTGGTACATTGCTTGAAAGCCTTCTTCTCAGAGTGTTTACGCTGCAATACCTTTGAATAGTCACTACTATCAGAGGTGCTGTATAAATTCCCAAATACAATACAACACAATTTACAACAATACCATGACCAGCGAAAACAAGCAGCAATGCATAAGACCGGCATCAATAGCTTTCTTTAGCTGTACAAGCTGGATAGAAACCCAGTAACCAATCCTGATAGTGTACCAGCCTAAGGCAAGCTTCAGCTAAGCAAGTTATGGCAACTGCCACTATAAACCCTAGAGCCATAAACTATGGTTGTTAGTAATGATAAGATTCCCAATGGTCAAACATGCAGCAAAACTGGTTGGCTACAGATACCTTTTGCTTAACTTTTCAAAGATACATACATCAAACAATATCAACAAACGGTTCCAAAAACAATACGAATGTGACTACCATACACATATATGTAACCAGTTCATAACTCAACTAGATTTCCTTTTCAATCCTCCATCTGGTAAAATTGAAACATGCTTATAAATATATGTTTAAAATGTATACATTAACAACTATAGCCATAAATAAACTTATTAAAAAAATTTAGATAATTAGCCAATTCAAATTTAGATAATTAGCCAATTCAACACTTGCTTTTGAAATGCTTGTTCTACGCAGCGTGTAAACCCATTCGCATGTCATCTAATTAGACTTTCACGGGAGGAGGCCATCTATAGGTTAGTACAACCCGAGCCTTGTTGGCCAACTGCTTAAAAAGCCGTGACTATTTCTAAATTCTTGCTACACTTTCTCGGACCAGTGAACAAATGCAATAAAACAATATAAGTATGACAGTGGCGCAGCCAAGGGGGTTTCAGGGGTTAAAACACCCCCAATGGCCTATGAAAAAATTATTTTAAAGGTTATTTATCTACTTAAATAAGAAAAAACAAAACATTTGCTTGTCGTAACAATTGTTTTACTTACTTTATTCCCTGTGCTGCTTTATTCCCTTTTTATTTAGGCCAAAAAAAATAATGCTGTGTTTCCGGTAACAGAGCTAAAAAAAATTGGGTAGGTAGGTCGAAAAATATTTTTATTTTGGTAAAATATTTTTATACAGTGACTATACGAAAAATTATACCGAAATACTCTTTTTTGCATATGGGTACATGCTGCAACAAAGTACGTGTTCTAAGGAAGTATAAACTTCCTATTTCCCGACTGTCTGTGCCCAAAATTGCTCTAGAAAAAATTCTATTAATTTCATTTTGTTGACATCTTTTCTGGTAAGATAAAGTGGGAAGGGAATGGGAAGATGAGTGCGAACAAAACATCACTGCTAGGGGTCGTTCCAGACTGACCGAGCCAGTGACTAGTTACACCTAGAGGTTGCTAGATTTATTTTCCCTAGTCACCGTTAGAGGTGACTCCAGTGAGAATGATAAGGCTAGAGGTTCTCAAGACTGGTAACCAGGAAGTAGTTACGCAGGAATGAAACTCTAAGGCAATGCCACTGTAAATAAAAAAATTTACACAAACTTTTCCGAGTCGCTGCAATAAAAGTGAGTTGGTTGGGTTACCGGAAACAGAACATTTTTTAGCCTAAGATCCAACTCTATACGGAAGGCAATGTCACCGTATTATGCCCCAAAAAATGTGGGAAAAATTTTTTTTTTAAATTTTTTTAATAAAAAAAATTTTTTTTAATAAATTTTTTTTTAAAATAAAAACATTTCACAAAATTATTTGAGTCGCGGCAATAAAAGAGGGTCGGTCGGGTTACCGGAAACACAACATTATTTTTTTTTGGCCTTACTGTAATACTGTTGGGTTGATTTCAGAAAGGGTATCCGGCCAGGCAAAAAAAAACATGAAAAATTCTTGGCTACGTCACTGAAGTATGATACCCTGGGTGCATTAATGACAATAACTTACCAGCTGGTCTCGCTGAAAGATGACGACTCTTCCTCCCTTGTCACCCGTCGCGAGTAGCTCACCATCGCCGTTGAACTCCACGCAGGAAATTATATCAGCTAGAAAACAAAAACACAAACTCCGTCTACACTGCAATCAATTGTAGGGCGCGGTGGTGTAGTGGTGGTGTCGCTGCCTTGAAGCCGGAAGGTTCGAGGTTCGAATCCACCTCAAGTCGCCATGTAGGGACCTTGAGCAAGTCCTTCACTCGCAATTGCTCAGCGCTTCGGCGTGAAACTCCGATGCAGTGTCCGCTCTGCAGTCGGGAGCGCCTCTGAGTAGAGTGCTTGAAGGGGTGCTATAACAAGTGCACATACAAACAAACAAATCAAACAACACTAAAACACTTGTTCCAAATTCCGTTAAACATCTTCTATTATGCTTCAAAAAGTCAAATCTATTTGACAGTACATTGCTGCTCACAACACACTTTAAATGCGGCTCAATAATATGCTGGCACACATTTCGCTAGTACTGCACACATCTGCTTCAGAGAAGACAGTCAAAATGGGAACAAAGTTCTAGTGCATATTCCTGCCATTGTGGGGCGTGGTGGTGTAGGGGTATGTTCGGTGCCCTGGCGCCGGAAGGTTGAGTGTTTGAATCCATCCCAAGCTGCCGCGAAGGGACTGTGAGCAAGTCCTTCACTCGCGAGCGCTCGTGCGCTTTGACGTGAAACTCCGATTTAGTGTCCTCGCTGTAGTCGGGAGCGCCTCTGATCAGAAATCGTGAAGGGCCCTGTAACAAGTGTTCATACATACATTGTAGAGACTTAGTAGTTGTAGCGTGAACACAGTTTCAGCTTTCAGTACTTATGTATCCTGCATCTATCTTAACCAATGAGTTCTGTCAATCAGTTAAGTAATGCGGATACATAAAGATTAGGAAAGCATTTGGTGACAGCACATATCACACACGTGTAAACTCTTGAGTGTTTCAGTTTGAGTACAGCACCATTGTCAGCGAGTAATTACGCATGAATATTCAAAACTTCACCCACACAACTCATTTGCACATAAGCGGGTCCGTGTACATGACGACCAACACGTTCCGCATGATTAAAAGCATGTTCCGCATGATTAAAAGCATGTTCCGCATGATTAAAAGCTTCACCTGTAACCAGATGCAGAGCTCTGCTTCATATGTTACTTCCTCACAGGATTATTTAGATGGGCCCAACCCCATACAGAATTGTGCTCCTAGAAGGCCCTAGCTGGCAGACTTGTGTTCAGGACCCCAAAACTGTGGGCCAATAACTATGCTAACATTAATATTCGGCACAGCCCTAGTTAACCTTTATTAACCAAGGGTATATGATTTCCCAGACCATTTACTACATTTTGGTCGATAAAGGGTTAAAACATGATAGTCACTTCCGCCTTCATAGCCCCTGCCTATGTGGGTGGGGGGGCTAGCCCTCTCCGTCACAACCTACAGAAAGCTTATGGTCAATACATGTATTTCAGTAGTTTGCTAGGGGTCCAATTAGAGCTAAAATCCCATGTAGACACATTTCTGGTAGGAATTTGAAGCCCAATAACAACCACTCATAAAAGTAACATAAATTAAAGTAGTTCATCAACAGAAAATACACAATAAACTCTGTTCCCGCTAGTCGCTGTCCAGTAAGCTTTTATTCAGCTTTTATGGACTTCAGTGGAAGGAGGGGCCAGGCTCGGTAGTTCCAGAAAATGGCTGTTAAGCCTCTGATAATTAATTTCTAAGAACCTAGGTTACAATCGTTTTTACGTCGGGTGAAAATAATAACAATAATAAGTGACAATAGAGTTTAAAGATTCCAACACATTGTAGACATCACCTACGTAGTGCATTTGTGGGGCGCGGTGGTGTAGTGGGTATGTTCGTTGCCTTGCACCCGGAGGGTTGCAGGTTTGAACACACTTCAAGTTGCCGCGTAGGGACCTTGGGCAAGTCGCAATTGCCCAGCACTTCGGCGTGAAACTCCAATGCAGTGTCCGCGCTGCATTCAGGAGCGCCTCTGAGTAGAAGGCTTAAAGGGGTGCAATAATAAGTGCACATACAAACAAGCATAATCCGAATGAATAAGCACAGGAACCAACCTTCAGTGACATCCTCTTCAACAGTTCCCTTGACTTGACTAAAGCACCACTGCAAATCTCCACTGTTAGCTACAGAAACAACAAAACAAGAAAATGATAGGCCTATTACAAAAACTTGAGCACTATTGTATTGTATTTATAAATTTATAAAGCGCCTCTCACATACTATGGTATCAGAGGTGTAAGCAGGACACGATTCTGAGTTTCTAAACAACAGATCTTAACATGTTTATCTTTAGGGTCATTTATCCACTGGCAAATCCATCATTTGTTGAGTACCACAGGGCTCAATTCTGGGGTCATTACTATTCTAATCATATATTAAATGACCTGAGGACTATCTCCACTATATATTGTTTGCCGATGACCAAAATGCCTTCATATATATGACAAGTCAATAGAAACATTGTTCGCTAATCATGAGCTAACCACCATTTCTTCCTGGTTAGAGCTAACAATTTATCGCTTAACATTGATAAACCAAACTTTATTCTATTTAGACAATCCCACTGTAAACCGCCACCAGTTTGTGATCAGACTGCGACAATGGATGGCCAACTGATTATGTAGGTTCATGTAAATTCTTAGGTGTGTATTTGGACCAACACCTCACTTGGAAAAAAACACATCATGCTATTAATATCAAAGAAAATAGCCAAAAAATTAGCATACTATCAAGAGTCCATCACTGTCTCCCTAAAACTTACTTTACAAGGCCTATATAATTCCTTAATTTTCCATACTTGTCATATTGTATCATTTGTTGGGCCTCAACTTATACTTCCTATTTGAAAGAATTGGAGATTTTACAAAAAAAGTGCCAATCAAACTACTTTCATGTTGCACAGGTCTATCAGTACCAAACCCATTTTTCGAACCCATACGGGGTCATTGAATAATAACGTAAAACTCAAGAGTGGATTGGTGTGGGGTCATCGAAAACATTACGAGGCGTTACATGGGTGTATGGATGGGGAGTTGACCTTTGTCTGTCTGTCTAGATTACCATTCGAACATTCATTCATCCATTTCAAGAATTTATATAGCGCCTCTAGAAGATGTCCACTCAGAGGTGCTCCCAGCCCAACCATGGTGAAACAAAAAGGTCCTAAGGAGCCTGTAAAACACTGACGAGTAAACCCTCTAGGTAACAGACGTATCTCCAGTGGGAGACTATTTGAGACAGATCAACCTACAACTGAGAAAGCACATGCATGCCAACAGATTGAGGTTCTAACACAGGGGAACAACGGTTCAAACACGAGGGAACAACGGTTCAAACACGAGGGAACAACGGTTCAAACACGAGGGAACAACGGTTTAAACGCGAGGGAACAACGGTTCAAACGCGAGGGAACAACGGTTCAAACACGAGGAACAACAGTTCAAACACGAGGGAACAACGGTTCAAACACGAGGGAACAACAGTTCAAACACGAGGGAACAACGGTTCAAACATGAGGGAACACCGGCTCAATGCTACAGGCAGAGATCGGGTTATTAAGGGAGGAATCCGTGAAGCAGCCAATCCTTGACTCAAGGATGTTTGAAGACGACAAGATCAAGAAAAACACCACAGAGGCACTTTCGACCTGACAGGGCGTGACGCTTGCGGAAAAGGAACAAAAAAGAAAGACCTAGCAGTTCACTGCAAAAGTCGCTATAACAAAGACTGGCTGCATACGAATTACTGAGCAATATGCTTAAAATCACAACATTCTCCCATCAGTTGTGTCAGAACCGGGTCATACAGTGTAACCGTTAGTTCAGAGCTGTCGTGAACTTAGTTCATTTGGTCAACCCATGTAGATTGACTAGTGTTTAGTCTGTACAAGCAGGGCTGCAAATGTCCAGAATATGTCCGCATCAGTCAGGCATTGACTGTGCGATTTGAATAGCGGTTAACCAGACAAAAAACTTGTATATCCACACATCCCTTCTGCACATCGTTATAAGAGCACTTACTACTCTTTCGGGTGGCTCTTAGAACTATCTCGTTTAACGACAAGCTTTTAAGTCACTGTTAATACTCGCTTGTTATTAAATGGTTAAATATTGCATGCTGCTTCAAAATCCTATCAGCTCACTGCACATGCTCCAATCTATTTAACATTTAAGTGAAACTTATTTCTAAAGATCATTCAGATAGTGATGCAAGCAGATTTAGGATGGAACTTTATGAGTGTTTTGTTACATCACACACATGAAATTGGACCATTTCAACCAACACCATACCCAGCCAGTTTGAGCCTAAAGATCCTGCTCGCAGATCATAATTCTGATAATAAATTTTTTATTCATTGCACACACACAAATTAGTGACTAAGTTTACATCCCTGAACACATGCACCAAAACACTATATGATGGTCAGGACTACAAAAGAATAACTTGAATGCTAAAGGCTAGAAACACAAAAGGATCCACTTTGCCCCAACAAACGAGTGGTTAAGTGGGGTGTCTCGGACTTAAGATCCTATTAGGTGAGATTCCAGCAAAACAGTTATTAAAAACGCTAGAATTCCCCTCGGTTATGTGGTTTTTCAACGGATTATTTATTAATCCTAACATATAGGGTCTATTATAGTCGTTTTAGGTCATTCTTATAGCAACATCAAGGTTTACAATAAACGTCCGGGTTACATTGCATTATTCTCGCCGATTTTAGCCGCTGACGCTTCCCGATAGATGGCGATTGCCTGTCAATCGATAATGCCAAGGTTGTTGAGATTTTTAATTGTTCATTCCGTGCAAGCACGCATTCCGTGACCAGTCCCCGTGGTCAGCAACACAACCCTAACCCGGATTCAATTCCTGGCAGGAATCATAATTTATAGCTGGGTGATTTCCACGCCATAGGATCGTGCACACCTTACAACACGAATGAATAGGTGCGGCCAACGTTTTCCTCGCATTACACTCAATAAAACCACTACAAATATTAAGGGATTAGTAGAATGAAAACGGCTCCAGATATAGTGACACTGAAACCGGGGTAAGCGGAACATGTAACGACGGTAGTTATCGCCTGCCCTAGAGAAGCCGGACGGAAGGGACCCGCATCCGACGACAAAAATCGCATAAAATACCTGCTGAGTCCATGTCAAAACGCAACCTACGGCCGATCTACAAGTCTCTTAATTCTAAAAAGGTTCAAATAACTAAACGATCGATTCCGTGGCGCCAGATGCCATTAGATTAGAATATCGCCAGCTTCGCCGAATCAATTCTCCATCAGTTCAAGATGGCGCACAGCTAAACCAATTATGACGTCACCGCCTACCATCTTGCCGCAATGGATTGTGGGCGCGCACTTGAGGGTCATCCGGGGTCAGTATCGAAAAAGCATTTTCAGCGTCAGAGTGCAGAATATAAATTAAAAGCTTACTCGGTTTTTATAATATAGCGATCAGTGTATAGCCTCGACCCTGAAAGTCTTGGTCCACGGTGCGTCAATAACTACGAAACTATACACACAGTCTACGCTTGAAACCGGTTTCAGTTGGTTTTTCAGCCTTGCCTTTAACATCAAAAGTTCTGTTGAACAATCGCGTTGAATCATTGGCAGCATGGGCGCAAGGGAAATAATTAATTTGTTATCGTGTACATTTGAAAGTAACTGTGTGTGTCTGTGTGTTTCTGTATGTTCCAAGTTGGAGTGATTAAAAAAATGTTAGACATTCAGACGTTTCGAAACCAGATATAGGCCTAGCTAGGTACCAATAATATTATGACTAATCCTAACACAGTCTTTGTCTATCGGTGTGATCTAACTGTCTGTCTGTGTGTATACATGTCTCTCAACAGTCTATGTGTGTAAGTCCGTCTGTGTCTGTGACAGTCTGCCTATATATGTAGGCTATGTACGAGTGTTTGACCCTCTGCCTTCCTGCCTGCCTGCCTAGCTGTCTGTCTGTCTGTCTGTCTGTCTGTCTGTCTGTCTTTGTCTCGCGTACGAACTCGATGCCTAATGACCTGCTAACGTGGTTAATTAGGCGTGCACATTCATTTATAGGCCTATAGGCCTAACGGGAAAACAGACAGCCTATAGACCTATAGGTCTACGCCATATAGGATGCGTTAACTTCAAGGGCCGTGACAAATTATCAAAAGACAAGGACAATTCAATTTAGCTGTTGGCTAACAGCCTAAATTAGGCTTACACTGAACTCTACAGAAATAAACGTAGGCCTCCCATGTATTGTTGTACACGATAAGTTTCCAAGTATAGTTATCGCACGACACTTTTGGCCTGAGACAATCATCACGACAAATATGCAAATGAAAGCTAGGCCTATTTAACTCCTGTCACGACGTGTACATTAGGCCTTTCTATAGGACTATATTCGACATTGACGTGCAAGTCTAGTTTTCAAACAGGCATAATGGCCTAATTAATCATTAAGCTTAATCAGGGTGAGACTTTCCAAGAGTAGTTGGGGAGGTTTCAGCCCCAAGTCTTTTTTAGTGTCCCGGCCATAGTTAAGTAGGCCTTCGTCGTCCTTGTACACCTCCAAGTCCGCGTGGATCATAGCCCCCAGTTATTTTTCTACCACACTCCGACTGTTATTAGTAATAAGCTGCAGGCAAACCGTAGTAAAAGTAACCTTATAAATTTTTAGGTAGGCTATATATAGTCTTGCCAGGGACTCCATTCAATTTCAAAGCACAGTATGTTAGCAGTGCCCCCAAAATAAACACCAGCTTACCTGCCATATGCTTTTAAACTTTCAAAAGTTCATGATCGTTATAATCCGTATGAGCACTGAACAGATAAATAGGTCTACTGAAACTTTTAACTCTACACCTGCAGGCTAGTAATGTGACCGCTTCGACAATTAGTCGTCTGACATAGCCTAGTTATTATTTTCGCCACTAGACCACAGCGACTCTCAACCAACAATCTATCACTCAATTCTTAAACAGACGTTGAAATTTAGACCATTATGTCACATATGCCTACGTACGCCTATCTGGGAACAGGCCTGCGCCGCACTTGCAATCTTATCGATTGTACTAATGAACTATAACACAGGCCTAAAGAACATTTTGTAAATTGCACACGTACTTCGCTTGGCATCTTTGCGCAGTATAAACATAACGGCTATAGATATGTTGATATGCTAAACTCGTCTACTGTAGTAGTTGTCACAGATGATCAAATTCCGTTTTGCAGGTCATTGGAGATCAGTCTAGCGGAAACTTAGCCTACTGTGTTATACAGCAGACCGATCTGTATAAGCAGAGTTCGTTCGACTACTACCGGTATAATAGCCAGCCACTCGATCGACTACTAGCGACCGAAGCCCGAAAGCGTAGAGATACGTACGAGCCTCCGTAATTATACCAGCGTATAAATAACGTAAATGACAGTGGCGTCACCTACCGAATGCGATGCAACACGCAGCGCAAACATCGACAGTTGCGCCACCTCGTGAGCGTAGCATTCATCACGCAGTGCAATGTGGGCATAGACCCAAAGCTTACCAAATCCTAGCGCCACAAACTCCACCACCGGTTGCACTCTGCCAGTGCCAGTCCCAAGCCTGGATAAAGGAGGAGGGCGTCGCTAATGATACCACCATGCACCTAGCGCCATTGCAAAGCCGCGCAGATCAATCACTCCCCCGTCACTATTGTATTGTATTGTATTGTATTGCATCGTATTGAATTTGACAACTTTTAAAGCGCTTATTGCAGCGGGTGCCTTTCAGAAGCGTTCCACAGTGCTTGCAGCCTAGAGAGAAAAGGCAGGTTTTGAGACGAAAGATGACTACATGTATATCCTGCCAGTTTGTTGCCTTTATAGTTTAATCGTAATCGTAATCGTAATCTCCTAATTTC
This sequence comes from Lumbricus terrestris, assembly GCA_949752735.1. Classification (NCBI taxonomy): domain Eukaryota; kingdom Metazoa; phylum Annelida; class Clitellata; order Crassiclitellata; family Lumbricidae; genus Lumbricus; species Lumbricus terrestris. Next base: position 28,459,067 of record OX457048.1, on the reverse strand, counting down.
TAAAGCGCCACTGGAATGCCAATTAGCGCGGGGCACCGGCTTATTCACGAGCGCTGGATATACCTAAAACATTTTTACTCGGGGAGTAATCTTCGCACGCATCAGTAGCTAGGGACAACAGATAGGCCTGCCGCCTTCTCTAGTACTCTTTTTCTGACTGAAGCACATGCCTTTATTTTAGACAGATTTTGTGTTCAAACTTCAAAGCAGCAGTGGCGTATAGACAAGAGGGGTTAGATGGTTATAGCACCCCATTGGCTTAGGAAAAGGTTTAAAAGGATTATTTATCCACTTAAATAAGAAAAAACAAAACAAATGTTTTGTAGTATCCATTGTTTTTCTTACTTTATTCCCTTTGTTACTTTACTCCCTTAATTTTTATTTACTGTAGGCTAATACTGCTGGGTTGGTGTCAGGGAGGGCACATCCGGCCAGGCCATAACCCCCCCATCATAAATTCCTGGCTATGCCACTGCAAAGCAGTAATTTCCTTTAAAAGCGAACTGGTCTGCGTTCATCTAAACGCATACACATTAATATGATGATGAAGATGATGATGATGATGATGATCATGATGATGATGATTATGATGGTGATGGTGCTCTGCCCGAAGGCAGGTTCATTGGCTTTACGCCCCTGGGGATGAGATGAGTGAGGTGGTTTCCCGTTGCCTTCCTCACAGACAATGATGGGTAAGCAACTTGACCAAGGTCGCTCCGCAGGAGCTTGCGCCCCTGCGTCCCACACGTGCAAGCCAGAGATATCTAAATCTCTGAATGTCAACTACCAGCCCGGGGCTTGAACCGCAGTCCGTTGCAGCCAACAGACGAATGCCGCTCTCGCTTACCGGTGTAGCTAACTAGGCCACTTAATCTAACCAATATGAATTTTGTTTAGCCTATTAAGTAGGCCTGCTTTATTTTACCAAATAAAACCTACGTACATCCACCCTATGATATATCCGTCTGTCTAACTCGTCGCCTGATTCTCCGAATCTTGACCGTTGCCTATATCCACCTCTGTTTCGATTGAGCGCCTGTGAATAAGCTGATTCCCGCGACTTAGCTTTTGTGGGCGCTGCAGAGGCTCCGAGTTTACAATTACGATTACAATGCATACATAATTATATATAAGCCTACCTTCTTCTCTGTACCTTTGGCGAAATATAAACATAATCCAGATAAACAGCTCAAAAGCATAGCAAGCCAGAACTTCGAATATCTAGAAAACTTCATTAGTGCACCACTCCTTCGATCCTTATAGGATATGGTGATGTGCACTCGACAACGTATAAGGCAACCTACTGCAAAAGGGTGTCGGCCCGCTATTCCGAGGGTCCACTATTCCGAAGGTCCACTATTCCGAAGGTCCACTATTCCGAATATCTGCTATATTTTGTTCGTTACCCTTGGTGGTTAGCCAGGTTAGGGTTACGGTGGGTTAGCCAGGTTAGGGTTGGGTTAGGGTGGGCTAGGTTAGGGCTGGGTTAGGGTTAGGGTTGGGTGGGCTAGGGTTAGGTTTAGGAATAGGGTTATGGTTAGGGTTGGGGTTAGGGTTGGGGATGGGTTAGGGTTATGTTTGGGGTGAGGTTTAGGGTTAGAGTTATGGTTAGAGTCATGGTTAGGGTTAGGGCTAAAGTTAGGTTTAGGGTTAGGTTTAGGGTTCGGAATAGTGGACCTTCGGAATAGTGGACCCTCAGAATAGTGGACCCAAACCCTGCAAAAGCCCTATACTAGGACGCGCAGGATTCAAGTAACGGAATTTCTAGTGCCACTGTCTTTGCGAAAAAAGTATACAAGTAAGAAAAACAATGGTTACAATACAAACAATTGTTTTGTTTTTTCTTATTTAAGTGGATAAATAACCTTTAAAAAAACTTTTTCCTAAGCCAATGAGGGCGGGGTGGGGTTAACCACCTAACCCCCATTGTCTACGCCACTGCCTCCGACTGCACTTTGTCAGTGCCAGTCCAAAGCACGGGTAAGGGAGGAGGGCGACGCTAATAACGATGGTCGTTGTCACACGGTGTGGTTAGACTTGAAACTACTATGGCAAAATAATTGCTGATAACGAAAGCCAGAATGAGAATTGTAGAAAAATAAGGTCGGGTGAAGGGGGGGTCAAGATTATGATCCACGTAGAGTTGGGGTGTGCAAAGACTTGACTTTGTGGCTCTAAGAAAGACTGGGAGGGTTGAAACACCCCAGCAATTCTCCTCAGCAATTTTTATTATGGTAGGTCCAACAAAGAAAGGAAGATGTCATACTCTGTACCGGTACTAGTCTGAGGAAGCATGGAGATTGCCTAGAGAATTAAGGAAATTATGCAAGGAACGGTTCCGGGAGCAAGAGCAAGAGGAAGACATAGTAGGAGGTGGCTGGACGACATGAGTGTATGGTCGGGTTTGGGTTAACCTATCCTCGGTTGCTGAGAGCAACCGAGGATAGGAGAGGATGCGACCAAATTAACCCTCGTGCCGAGGACGGTTGAAGGCAAGGCACGGTCCAACAATAACAACACAGACTTGGACCTCCGTTTATTTGGCATCTCTGACGGGAACCACATGGGTCTTAAACGAGGGGGTTCATTGGAGAGCATGGGTCCAATATGGATGCTATATAAGTAAGTAAGCTACGCTGGCAGAGCCGTTAAATTCCCGTTACAGGGTGATTTTCTACCAGGTACACTTTAAACTGCTAGACACAATCATCCCAATTGAGAGTTTCTAAAAGCAACACAAAACAAAATCATTGAAAACTTCAATTACTTGTATGGTATTTTCATTTTACAAAATCTGATGCAAGAATCAACCTATAATATATATATATATATAAATTATATACATATATATATATATATATGCACATACATTATTTTATGTACAATATATTATATACACACATACATATAATGTAGATAATGCATACATGATGTAATGCATATGCATATATACATGTATATATATATATACAAATTAGTATAATTATATATACATATGTCATATATATATATATATACAACTGAAAAAAAATCTGCAGAACATTTGGCAAACTGAAATGACTATATTCCTCAAATAAAATCCTAATGAATTATCTTCATTGTTTGACCTCCACATAACAACATCAAAAAACGTCAAAAATACTAATCGGCAGAATTATTATTGCATTGTATAGTCTGTATTCTGGACACAAAATTCTGCGTTTCTCACGTGTTGCCTTAATTGGTAGGCTTAAATGTTACATGTACATGTTGTATAAACCATGTGTGCTTCTGAAGCAATATAGAATGTGGACATTGTAGATTTTCAGCTGCCTAGAAAGTGGCTATATCAAACTTCATCGTATGACTTTCACTGTCATCACCTAGTCCACAAATACAGCATTGTTAAATGCAGTTGCCACTAAATAAATATCACAATGTTCAGAACGCAGTACAATAGAACAAAGAGCAGAACAGAAGACAATAGAATGTGACATCAGAAGACAATAGAATATGATATCAGAACGAAATACAATAGCATGCAGCATCAGAAGACAATAGAATAGAATGTTACATCAGATGACAATTATAATGTGACATCAGACACAAAATAAAGTGACATCAGAACACAGTACAATAAAAATGTGACATCAGAAGACAATACAATAGAATGTGACATCAGAAGACAATAGAATAGAATGTGACATCAGAAGACAATGAAATGTGACATAAGAAGACAATAGAATGTGACATCATAATACAATAGACTGCAACATCATAAGACAATAGAATGCGTCAACAGAACAATACAATACAATAGAATGTTACATCACAAGACAATAGACCGTGACATCGGAAGACAATGCAACAGAATGCAATATAAAACGCAGTGCTGTACAATTATTGCATTGTGCTGCACAGTAATAATTGACTATTCAAACTCTACTCTGTTGCCGCAGGTCAACAGCTGGAACCGAGATGCATTGTGTCGTCTCAAAATGATCCTGATTAGAAAAAAACTTGCTTTAGAGTTCTCAAAAAACTGGACGGGTACAATGATCATCATCATCATCGTCGTCGTCGTCATCGTCATCATCACCATCATCGCTCGAGAATTCAATATCTTTCAAGACTTTGGATGCGCCAAGAGTGACACGCGAGGTATGGCAAGATCGTCTCTCACACATTGTACGGTACATGCCTCTCTGTCAACAGCTGTTGTTTACAGGGGCACGCTTGGTCTTAGGTAAGGTATTAAAGTGTCTATCCATTTTGTATGGATACATGCAGAAATCCAAACATTGGCACCATTGCATCCCTGTACACACCCCACTTGCACACGGACGCTTTACACTGTTGAAACGCCCCAGGGGCATAGCTACTAAAAAAATTTGAAGGTTCCCAATTTGAGAAGGTCCAGTGAAAATGGCTGCAAACTGCGCAGAATTACTCAGAATTAGTTTAAAAATTTGGAAAATATTTAAATGGGGATTTGAACCTGGGAAAAATCCTAAATACGCCCATGCACTCAACTGAACCCTTTAGAACGATCGATATACATATCTTTAAGGTCCAGTAAATGAATCTATTAAGGTGATGTAGGGGTATCAACCACATGCTAGTGAAAAAGTCCATTGCGAAGAAGAGGAGCACCCTAGAAACGATACCACATCTCACATAACTAAATGACGGAATTCGACAGGGTGGATCGGGATTCAAACCCTGAACAGTGGGGGAGAGAGACCGACCAGAGGGGCAGACTGGTGGTCACCATGGCAACACGGTCGACCGGCTAGCAGTCACCACAGCTATAGGCTGACCAGGTAACAGGTGGACACCAAGGCAGCCTGCAGGCCAACTGGTCTCCATGGCAATTGTCCTGTCAACCAGTTTCCATGGCAATTGTCCTGTCAACCGGTTTCCACGGCAACTGTCGGGTCAACCGGTTTCCACGGTAACTGGCCAGCCAACTGGTTTCCATGGTAACTGGCCAGCCAACTGGTTTCCATGGCAACTGCCCAGCCAACCAATTTCCATGGCAATTGTCCTGTCAACCGGTTTCCATGGCAACTGTCAGGTCAACCGGTTTCCACGGTAACTGACCAGCCAACTGGTTTCCACGGTAACTGGCCAGCCAACTGGTTTCCACGGCAACTGCCCAGCCAACCAATTTCCATGGCAATTGTCCTGTCAACCGGTTTCCATGGCAACTGGCCGGCTAACTGGTTTCCACGGTAACTGGCCAGCCAACCGGTTTCCACCGCAACTGGCCGGCCAACTGGTCACCACATTAACTGGCCGGCCAACTGGTTTCCACGGTAACTGGCCAGCCCAAAAATGGTTTCCACGGCAACCGGCCGGCCATCAGATTGTGGCCAGTGGACGAAGGACCGGGTCGATCGAAGAGCCAGCGTCCACGAAATACAAAACAGATCCGACTCGCAGGCGCCTCATTCATCGTCCAAATTCCAGAATAATCATCAGGTTTCTCGCGAGTCGCAGTGCTGCGCCAGAACCTGCGCAAACAGACGCTTGTCGATCTCCGTGGAAACGGTCGCCGTGCAACGGAAGAGGTCGTCGCAGGAAACGTCGCTAGGCAACCGCGTCAGGAATTGAGCGAGCTGAATGAAGTCGAGGTTGAGGAGAATGTCTTCGTGCATCTTCAGTATCCCTAGGCAACGGAAAAAACAAGTTATCGTAATTTTGACTTAATATGGTGTATGTCGGTATCCCTAGGCGACAGAACAAGGCACAGCATCTTAATTTTGATACAAAGACAAAATAATTATGCATAGACTAACCAATTATAAAAAGACTAACTAATAATACATCTATAGGCTAACTAATTATACATAGACTAACTAATTATATATAGACTAACCAGTTATGCAAAGACCAACTAATTATGCATAGACTAACTAATTATACATAGACTAACTAATTATACATAGACTAACAACTAATTATACACAAACTAATTATGCATAGGCTAACTAATTATACTTAGACTAACTAATTATACATAGACTAACTAATAATACACCTATAGACTAACTAATTATACATAAACTAACTAATTATACAAAGACTAACTAATAATACATAGACTAACTAATTATACATAGACTAACTAACAATACACAGATTAGAAGATTAAGTTGAAAGGTCACCAACCAAGGGCGGTCCGGAAGAGGAATTCCTCTCCGTCGCGAAAGTAAATGTCCCAGACGCGGCTGACAACATCCAGCGACAAAGACTTTGTGTACAGAGTGAAGAGCCTGTACACAAAACAAAGCAAACAAACAGTTACTATGACAACTGGTAAACGAATTGAAAAAAAAGACAATAAGTAAAGTACAACATAAACTCATGAATGACCAGTACGATAAATTATTGTAGAAAAATAACATGCAAGGCGCCTATGACGTCCTACTACTCAGTTTACAAGCGCCATCTGCCGAGGAATGGAAGGTTGAGTGGACCTTCGGGAAGGCAGCGGGAAGTGATTTCGCATCCGTGCACTCATCTCGCTCACCTTAAACTTACCATGGCAATTGCCCTGTCAAATGGTTTCCATGGCAACTGTCAGGTCAACCGGTTTCCATGGCAACTGGCAGGCCAACTAGTTTCCATGGTAGCTAACCATGGAACCAGTTGGCTGGCCAGTTACCGTGGAAACCAGTTGGCTGGTCAGTTAACGTGGAAACCAGTTGGCCTGCCAGTTGCCATGGAAAGCTTAAACTCCCTCCCCATCAGCCAAACCCAACCTTAACTTCATCCGCCCCCTCATGCCCCCCATGCCCATGACCGCACACTCAGTCGACAGCCGGACTTGAAAAATATTCATCGTACCCATTTATAACTGTGCTTAATAGGTTTCTGTATGTCGAAGTACGATTAGCAACCGGCTAAATACAGAATGTACTTACTTACTTACCTATTCAATTCAATTCAATTCATAAGCTTTGTTGATCACCAAAATACAACCGCATTTACATGCGTTGCAACAGTCCATGTATGTCGAATGGTAAACAATAAAAAAGGGAACAATACCATGCCGCTAGCAGGATCGACCCTAGTTAACTCAATTCACCACACGCCAGTAAGGAAACGAGCGAACTTGTTACCAGTCCAGAAGGTAAAGATCCGGGGTGAGGTTTCTGTCTTGCAAGTGCTGGTGAAGTAGCGGCAGATTCGCGTGAAAGAACTCGTCAAACGTATCGAAATATGCGTCCATCTAGAAATAAGAAATAAAACTTTGTAATAAATTTTTTTAAACAATGTCACATGGTCAGTGTTGTTATTAGTAGATAACTCTTTTCTCTTCTCCGTTAAGCACTTTGCGCTAGCAACTGGCTTAATACATTAATTTATAAAACTAATCGTTTCACTTTCCTTCAATGTGAGCCTTGTCAAAAGTAGTTTCTCTTAATTGTAATGCATATCTACTAATATGGACTGTGGCTTCAGATTTATGAAGTTTTGGGCGGGGTTCCAATAAAGTTCTTAAATCTGAAGTCAATGTTGGATAAACCTACCTATAAATAACTTATATCAGGGCTTTTTTAACGTGCTGTTGAACACAAAATGTACAGTTCTAAATGGACTTGTGCAGCTGTAGAAGCGCTTCTGTCACAAGTTCTGTGCAGTTAAAACTGGCAAAAAAGGTCATTATCCTCCGATTGAAAGTAATTTACCTTGGAGGATAGGAAGGGAAAGAAGGGGTTGTGCAGTTCTAAAAATTCCTTAAAAACAGCTCTGACTTATATCATATTTAAATTGAGTGAAACAAATAAGCCTCACCAGCGAGCGGTCAAGTCGAAAGAAAGCGAGTAGGCACGGCTTGTTGAGAAGGTTGGCGAAGCAGACGAACGCATCGGCAACCTCCATGTTCAGCAAAAGCATCGCAGCTATGAACGACATTCCCTGCACCTGCAAAGAATGTACCACTACCATTATTATTATTGTTATTATTATTTTTTAAGATAAAAATATTCTTTAATATACCAATTGGTATCCGCAGACAAGGTATAAACAGGGATCCTAATTATCCTAATAGGGATCCTATTATTATCCTATTAACATTATTATTTTTTTACCCGAGGAACCTAGGATCCCTCGAGATTTCAAAAAATTATGCTTCGAGCTGTTATTCAATGTCTGGAAATTCAGGCCTCGTCCTCCACAGCATTATTAAAAGTACCACGAAAAGCGATGGCATTGAAGCGCTGAATGCAGATGGAAATGCGCTGGATAATTATTATTATTACAATTATTAATATTTTTTAATTTAAAAATTACAATTTTTTTTGCCCGAGGCATTTAGGATCCCTCAGGGACTTAATTACTAACTACTTGTTTAAAAACCAGTCCAGAATGGCCATAATCGTCGATTTTTATTATTAGGCCTACAATCAGCGGCGCCCGCAGGCGTACGCACTTACGCAAGTGCGTACAGCAGCGGCGCCCGTAGACGTACGCACATACGTAAGTGCGTACAGCGTGATGACCCAAAAGGTATGTTTTTGGAAAATTCTAGGGTTGATGACTAAAAAAAAAAAGGTCATCAGTTTTTTCGGCAGATAGAAAAGGTATGTTTTTGGGAAATTCTAGGGTTGATGACTAAAAAAAAGGTCATCAGTTTTTTCGGCGGATAGAAAAGGTATGTTTTTGGGAAATTCTAGGTTGATGACTAAAAAAAAAAAAGGTCATCAGTTTTTTCGGCGGATAGAAAAGGTATGTTTTTGGGAAATTCTAGGTTGATGACTAAAAAAAAAAAGGTCATCAGTTTTTTCGGCGACCTAACAATTTTTCCCTGTTCGCCCCTCCATCGAAAATTTCTGTGCGTACAAGAAAAAAATCCTGCGGGCGCCGCTGCCTACAATTATTATTATTTTTACAATTATTATTATTTTTTAAATTAAAAAATGACCCGATGTAGATAGGAACTTCAATATTATCTATTAAAAATAAAAAATCTAGAAAGGCCATATTCATATTTGCTATCTCATCTTCCCATAGTTCAGTGTACTCAGTGCGGCTCGCACCATTAAAGATGCAAAGTTGGCATAAGTATTTTTATTATTTTCATTATTTTTATTATTTTCATTATTTTTACTCTTATTTTAAAAATTATTTACATTATTTTTATTATTTTCATTATTTATTATTTTCATTAATTTTATTATTTTTATTATTTGCATAATGCCTTTTGTCCCTCTGTTTGCTACACACAGTTTTGTCTCGCAGTCTCTCTTCTTCCTTCTCTCTTTTCAAAAACAGCTTCTTCTCGCGGGGCATTTGCACTGCGAGTGCTTTTCAATGGTTCACCGTATACCCTACAAGAGGCACTTTGTAATAATTGCTTAAATGCCACACAGTAGAATACAAGACGTTTGGTGCATCGGCAAATGACTGTGCAGTGCAACCAAAATCTGATAACGCCCCATTACAAAGCTCATATAGGCATCAGGCACACACACATTGCTCTAGCTTGACGATGTTGACAGACTGTCATAAGCAACAGAACAATTTGTCAGTTAGCAAATATTGCTCATGTAGACTACAGTGTTGGCCTGACTAGAAGACTCACCAGTTACTTAATGTTATGAGATCGTATCTGCATAGTCTAAAGCTGTCATGCAAGTCTGGTATACATACACAGCATTTGAAGCATTTGCAGTGATAGGTCCCTCCACATACAATGGCCTTCCCCTCTAAGCTCATGCCTGGGTTCTTCCCTGCATCCTCTCGCTCTATCAAGACGTTTCTCCCTCCCTGGCTTCCGTGCTGAAAGCGCCTCTGAATAGTCCATGCTGTGAGAGGCGCTATATAAATGTTTGGATACAATACAATACGATAGCACTTACGTAACCGACGTCTGGTCTGTAGCAGGCGTATGATCCGAGCAAACCCTGAAGCAGGTCATGGTAAGGTCCTCCCTGTTCAACGGCAAAATATGAAACTATGCTTGTTATCACATATTAAGTTAATTCGCTTAATTGTTAATGGGTCACAATCTCCATTGTATAGGTGGAGAGAGAAAGCAGAAACTATGATGATGATGATGATGATGATGATGATGATGATGATGATGATGATGATGGTGGTGATGATGGTGATGATGATGATGATGATGATGATGATGATGATGATGATGATGATGATGATGATACGACTATGATGATGATGATATGACTATGATGATGATGATGATATGACTATGATGATGATGATGATGATAATGATGATGATGATGATGATGATGATGATGATGATATGACTATGATGATGATGATGATGTGATCGAAGAATGGATGACACAATGAAACAGTTACAGTACTGTTGATCATTACACGATCAAATCATGGATGACATGATTGATGGATGAATGATCATGATCGTCGTCATCATCATCATTAATTTATTCAGCAGTTACGGTGCTGAGCAACTGCGAATGAAGGACCTGACTCTCAAGGTCCCAACACAGCAACTCTCATGGAGGGAGAGGTTTGAATCTCATGTTACATGGACAGAGTTTCTGAAAATTATCAATACGGTGTTAGCCTCTCCAAGAACAGAAACCAAACTCCGCCCCTAACTGGATTTTCCAGTGGGAAAACTGACTGTATATAATACTGAAAAGACCGTCCAACAAATACAACACAGAACACCGACCTTCTGGAAAATACAGAGATTTGGAAACGTCCGTGATACGTCGAGTCGAATGAGTTCGACGCTCGACTCCCGCGACATCGTTGACTCTGGACAAAAAAACAATGACGTGAATATATATATATATATATATATATATATATATATATATATATATATATATATATCACCAAGACGATTGGAATCCGCAAAAACCACAGCAGCAGAAGCAGCAGCAGCAGTAGTAGTAGCAACAGCAGTAGCAGTGGCAGCAGTGGCAGTACCAATAACAGTAGCAGTAGTACAAGTGACAGAGCGACCCAGATGCTTCAAGGTGTCATGATGTGGAGCAGACATGCACAGGCCGGTCAGGACAGACCGGTGGAGAGAGTCGGGGGAGAGCGTGGGACACATACGGGCATTGACCCAAGTTGTCCTTCATGCCTCTCTCCCAATATTCTCTTAATTCAGACAAGGTGGTCTAGCTGCTCCAAGATGTTAATGGTATGGAGCAGACCTGCTGACTGGACCTGTTGAAGCTGGGCAGCATGACGCGAGACAGACTCAGACAGAGAGTGGCGTCGGACTCTTACGGGCATTGAGCCCAATGATGTTGATGATTGATGATATATCACCTGGTCACCTGGTGCCGTCAGCTCTTGGGAGCTCTGGCGACATTCTTGATGTATCCTCTCCAGTGTCTCCTCTCTCTTGTGTTATATATATAATATATATTTATTTATTTATTTATTTTTTCCTCAACCAAAACAACAAACAAACATGTACAATTATGGCATTGAATAATACATTAACATAAATTTGGTGAAGAAGGGGAGACCCAGAAGGGATGGAAAATCCCGCTAATAGGGCCACCCATAATTCATGTAAAATATAAAAGAAAAACATGACAGAACATTCAATTGTAGGAATAAAAAAAATGATGAGGGAGAGAGAAAAAAAAATATTAAGCAATCGACATTAAATTTTCTGTATATAACGAGAAAAACAACTCTTAACTAATGACTTAACTAAAGACTTAACTAAGGGCTTGGCGAAATCACTGAGCAGAAACCATAGCCATTACATATCAGGAAGTGTTTTAAGTAGATAAAGGCGAAGTTTATGCTTAAATAATCTAGTGTTAGGTTGGGAATGAAGATATGTAGGGAGAGAGTTCCAACATTGGGAGCCAGTACATTGTATAGAGAATCGACGTGTGTTAGTATGTGCGTAGGGAAGGTCATAAACAGTTAATTTTCTAGTTGAATAAGAGTGGCGATTAGAGGTAAGGTTAAAGAAATCATTAAATACAAGTGGTAATAGGCCATGGTTATAGCGGTACATAAACTCTCCTATTTGCAAGTGCCTAATTTGATATAAATTAAATATAATTAAATATATATAAATTTATACATATAATATATATATATAATGTATACATATATATAATTATAATATATATATATATATATATATATATATTGATGAATTTAGATAGGCTCAACAAAGATACTGATAGTTTCATGACCGAATAATTTATCAAGCAAAACAGTGACTGGTGGGTTCCTGGAACTGAACTTTCTTTGTCTTAGTAATTGCCAAGTTGCAGATTAGGTGTTTGGATAACACATAGGATGGGCAGATAATTAATTGGGCATAAATAAGAAAAGCAAGCAATATTTATGATAAGATTATCTGGTATACATATATTAGCATCACTACCGATGGCTAGGCCTAGTTACATGTAATTAAGCTGCCATAAAAGATCTTCTGGCCTATTTGGATTCCGGTTGGTATTTGCCCATCAACCGACCTTCTGCATGCTCCTACTGGTGAATACAGAGCTTAACATCCTATGACATGGAGCGATCTCAGGGGCATAAGGGATTCTTGCCCACCCCATGGAAATATTGCACCTATTTTTTGAAGACTACTTTTCTCATCTTCGGTGCTGCATAACTGTATACTGAAACCGGTTGCGAACTGTCAACTGGATTATTGAATAAACGAAAATTTCTTACTCACTTACTTACTTACTTGGTTACTGGTGTTTAACAAATAAATGTCTTTGCACTGCTGAGTCTGCTGCTACTAATGGTATACAATGTGAAACTGAGGAAGTTCAAATCTAGAGACCTCTGTCGTCATAATAATTAAATACGTTGTTCATTTCCTTCTCTGCACTTTTCAAGCTCTTGATAAAAGATTTCGCTGTGACCACAGCGTTTTGCACCACCATACTAAAACATCTGCGGGAGCTCTCCCATGTGACTTATGGCAACAAAGGCCGTTCACTTCAACAGAACTTAATATTATGAATGGTTTCATCCGTCTGACAGACTACAAGTTTCCGATTGGTATCATCATTTGATTAAAAGTAGTAGTAGCAGTAGTAGCAGCAGCAGAAGCAGCAGCAGTAGTAGTAGCAACAGCAGTAGCAGTGGCAGCAGTGGCAGTACCAATATTATAACAGTAGCAGTAGTAGTAGTAATAATAACTATAATAATAATAAAAATAATAATAAGCTGATAACTAATAACTGAGCAAAACAATTAAATAAGTATATAAATAATTGCTAAATAAATGAACTAATCAATAAATAAAGAAATGAGTATCTGATTAATAAATAAATAAATAATTATATAAGGAAATAAGTAAGCCTCTGATTGATCAATCAATCAATCAATCAATCAATCAATCAATCAATCAATCAGTTTTTTATTGGTCGGTGTGTATCAGGCAGACTAAGGCAGGAATAAGGTTACACAAAGCATCACAAGTATCACAAATTAATAAGACAATAATCAAAGCGAAAACTTAATTAGTTAACGAAAGTTATATAGTCATAATAAATATAGTATTAAAATAAAATAAATATAGTATTAAAATAAAATTATAGTATAATAATAAATGAGTAATTAACAGCTAAATAATTAAATAAATAAATAAGCATCTGATTAATAATACAAAAATAATAATACAAATAAATATAAATAATAATAAATAAAATAAATAAATAGTTGACCCAACCTGTGAACGATGATAGACTGTCGGTGTCAGACCCGGTGTCTTTTGGAATCCTCAGTCGTTCCTTCGCTCGCACGAGACAGATTTCGTACAGTTCTACAGCGCAGAGGAGACACTTAATCAGTTGACCTCGTTGTATAATGATAAGCGTCGTTGATAAGGACTTATTTAAGGTATTACCGTTGGTGGGAGTTAAATACTTAACAAAAAAGAAAACTGGTTCAAGCAGCTCAAGGCATTTTAAGCAAATGCAGTAATAGTTTAACAGTGCAGAACTGAATCCTACCTGCAGTTATGTTAAGCCGATTCCTGACTATAGCTATGTTAAGCTGATTCCTACCGGAAGTTATGCTAAGCCGATTCCTACCTGCAGTTATGTTAAGCTGATTCCTACCTGAAGCTATGTTAAGCTGATTACTAACTATAGCTGTTAAGCCGATTCCTACCCGAAGTTAAGTTAAGCTGATTCCTACCTGAAGTTATGTTAAGCTGATTCCTACCGACAGTTATGATAGTTATGAGGTAATTTCTACCTCAAATAATGTTAAGCTCATTCCTAAATACAGTTATGTTACGCCGATTCCTACCTGCAGTTATGTTACGCACTGATTCCTAACTGCAGCTATGTCAAACTGATTTTCACCACAAATCAAACATGCAAAGCTGATTTCTAACTGTAAAATCGATTTCTGCCTCAAATCATGTTAAGTTGATTCCGACATGCTGTTATGTTAAGCTGATTTCTACCTCAAATCATGTTAAGCTGATTTCTAACTACAGCTGTGTCAAGCTGATTTCTACCACAAATCATGTTAAGCTGATTTCCATTTACAGCTATGCTAAGCTGATTCCTACGAACAGATATGTTAAGCTGAATTCTAATTCTATCACAAATCATGTTAAATGGATTACTACCTGCAGTTATGTTAAGTTCATTGCCAATTGCCATCTGCCACACCCGGCCCCTGATTCGCGGAGGTATGCCATTCCACCAAAGATCTCTCACTCTCTTGGAATTCTTCCTACAGTTCAACAATGCAGTAACATCATAAGATAATGTGCGGCATAGTAGACAAAACAGCATAAGGTAAGGTAATGGTAAAAAAGTGGTAAATGAATGCTCGTCACAGTAAGGTATACCACGTGGTACAAAAATAATCAACAAAAGGTAAGGTAACATAAGGTACAGAAATGCTGATCAAGATAAGGTAACACGATGTACATAAATGCTCATCAAGGTACGGTTACATAAGGCAAACGAATGCTCAACAAGGTATAGGGTAAAGCTCATGAATGCTCAACACGGGAAGGGAAGGATAATAGATATTCATCAAGGAAATAAGTAGGCTATCAAAGAGATGATTCATTATAAACGAAATAATGTTCGGTTGTTCTCCAAACACCAGGGCTGTTTTTAAGGAATTTTTAGAACTGCACAGCCCCTTCTTTCCCTTCCCATCCTCCATGGTAAATTATTTCCAATCGGAGGACAATGACCTTTTTGATATAATTTAAACTGCACAGAACATTTGTAAAACGTTTAAACTGCACAGAACTTCGTTTAGCAAACCTTCCATACTAGATCAATTCATAAATGGTTGATACAATACAATACAGTACAATACAAATTACAATACAATACAATGCAATACAATACAACAACAAAAACTACTTGGACAGAATCTTCAAATTAGCCAAACCCACCCTACAACCAAACTCCACAATCAGACGGTCTCACTGTATACATAGACAATTTAAAGGCCAGTTTGTGGGAACATTCTAGAACCCCCCAAACGTCACTTAGAACTCCCCAGCGATCGAAAGTTTTATGGCCGCCGAATGTCCGTCCATTCCACGGTCGCCCTCATTCCACGCCTTTCCAGTCGTTCACGGAAAATGCCAAAGCACGGTCTCCAGCTAAGCACTCGGTGGACAGATAAACAACGCCGTAGACCCCGCCATGTCGGCACCGAGTGTTCCTATTGTCTGGTCACACGAGACACTACTGTGTGTATTGCCAGGTCGATGAAAGATATAGAAAGAGTCTGGCAAGAATCGTTACTGACAGCCACAGAAACTGTGCTGTGGTAGAGGACAATATTGCCGAGTCGGTATACAGATTATATAAAGCATACATTATGCATATATATACACATATATATATATATATGTGGTTCATTGATAAATATATATATATATATATAAATATATATATTGCACATAAATTATATGCACATAATTTTATTATAATGAATTCACAATCAAAAGAAACCACAGTCTTTGATATCGTGCACGTTGACCTAAATAGCATGCACCAAAATAAAGCTACATAGTACATATACATAATATATAAACATATAAAAATATATATATAAATAAAATCAATACATATATATATATACTACACAATAATATTATATAGGCCTATATATATATAATATATATATATATCATTTATTCAAACTGAACACAAAGCGGCCTTAACATTATCATATACATATATATGTATGTATATATATATATGCGTGTTGTAAACCATATACATGTATTATATATACCGGTAATAGATTACAACATATAAGTATATATTGTTTTATAGCAATTCTACTGTATCTCTTATATAGCGCCATTTCAGACCCTGGGCACTGTAGTATCTGAGCACACACACTTCGTATGCAAACAACGGACAACCAGCTGACAACATCAAAAGCAACAGAGGGACAAGAGGGAGGCAGGCAGGGAGGGAGGGAGGAGGGAAGGGGCTGTCCCATCGATTCCACATCACCCCCTCTGCACAATCCAATGTCTCTCTTTACGCCGACCGTCAATCGCGTTATACGTGGGTAACGAACGTGACTTGACAAACATCAGAGACGCATCTTTGCATATATATTTATATAATAATTATAACATATATATTCGTGCTAATATAATTGTTATATAACTTGACAATAATATATATATATATATATTCGCGCGTGTATGTATATATAAATTATATATATGTATATATATTATATATGTATATAATATATATACATATATATATATGTATATATATATATTATACATATATAATATATATATACATATATATACATACACGAATACACACACACACAAACGCACACCAACACACACACACGACCAGACATACATATGCACGAATACACACACGCAAACACGCATATATATACACGCGAATAAAGAGCACACAAAACACACACACATACGAATACACACACGAATGCACACACGAATACACACAAGCGCACGCACAAAAACACACACGTACAGGCACACACACACACGAATACAAACACTCAACCAAACACGAATACACACACACACACACGAAAAACACGCACGCACAAACACACACACGTACAGATACACACACGTACGAATACACACTCACAAACACAAACCTATGTGTTTGCAAGCGCACTGCAAACACATAGGTTATCAATCAGAGTGGTAGACATGTAGTATGCAGGGCACTGGGTTCAGTGCCCGCTAGCCCGTGAATGAACTTGACAAATGAAGGAGGACAGCAGACATAATTTATTCGCACCCAAAGCCGCCAAACGGATTGCGTCGGGAACTGATGACGATGATGATGACGACGACGACGCGGACAACGACGATGATGATGTTGATGATAATAGAGCAATCGTATTATGGAAGTCTTGATTCTATAAATCTTTTGCATGCATCAATCGAAGGGACGGAGGCGTGATGTCGATGTCTAGTCTCATCAGCAACCGTTGGGGTGGGGGAAGATCCGACACGCCCCCCACCCCTATATTACGCAACATCCGGTTCGGGAGGTCACATGATGCGAGAATGACCTCTGACTTTTGTGTCACTAAGAATCATGTTCCCTCTAAACTTCACATGCTGAAGAAATTCACACAATTTTAGTCAACTGACAACATATAGCTGACAGACAGACAGACAGACAGACAGACAGACAGACAGACAGACAGACAGACAGACAGACAGACAGACAGACAGACAAGAATCTACAAGCAGACAGTCAGGCAGGTAGACAAACCGATAAGGTTGCAGGCAGATAGACATGCAAAAAGGAAGACAGACAAGCAAACAGACAAACAGAGAGACAGACAGTCCGGCAGGCAGGTAGGCAGACAGACAGATAAACAGACAGACAAACAAGCAGCCAGAGACATACTGACAGGTCGGCAGCAGATAGACATGAAAGCAGACACACTAGGCAGATATATAGGCTATACACGTGCTGGTGTCACAGGATATTCTAACCCCCTTAAAGCCATCCGGGGATGGGGGATGAATTAATTTATCACCCCCCGGAGGAAATATACCCGTCTAGACTATCCAGGGGGGGGGGAAATAAACCATACTATCCCAATTATTGAAAATTGCGAATGATTGAAAAATTCATGCTGTAATCAAAATATAAAGTGACTCTGTCTTAAGTGTCCTAAGCTATGTTCAGAGCTATAGGCAACTCGAATTTATTTAGTGACTCTGAGTGTTCTTAAGTGTTCTAAATGTTCTAAGTGCTCTAAGCATAGCTATGAGTGTCATTGATCAAAACAAAGCAAATAGAAGTAAATAATTGCAAAAATAAATACAAGCGGAAGTGGCTTTTTTCAACTTCTCTTCATCTGGGTGGGATACAAATAACACGGGGATACTCTATTTCGTGACACCGACGGCATGCAGGAAGATAGACAAAATTAGTTTGGCAGATGCAACCCATACATGTACATTACGAAAGACACTGAACAGACGACAAAGAGACAATACGACAAGAAATACGACAGACAAACAGACAAGACCAGGTATATACAAGAAGACAGACGAGGCAGGCCAGACAGACAGACGAGACAGCGTCATATGATGAGCCCCAAACGAGACGTAATCATCGTCATCGTCGTCGTTGTTGTTGTTGGCCATAAACATTTGATCAGATCCTCTTCTCAATCAGACATCTCACCCTCATCTGCTGGTACAACTCCCTTCCTGTCGTTCCGTCTGTCTTTATCTGTCTGTCTGTTTGAGTCTGTTTGTGTCTATCTATATGTGCTTATCTGTGTCTGCCTGTGTCTGCCTGTGTTAGTCTGTGTCAGTCTGTCTGCGTCTATCTGTCTGTATCTGTCTGTGTCTGTCTGTGTCTGTCTTATTTTTATCTGTTTGTGTCTGTTGGTCTGTGTCTATCTGTTTGTCTGTGTATGTCTCTGTCTGTCTGTGTCAGTCTGTGTCAGTCTGTCAGTGTCTATGTGTCTGTGTCTATCTGTGTCTGTCTGTGTCTGTCTTATTTTTATCTGTATGTGTCTATCTGTTTGTGTCTGTCTGTCTGTGTCTGTCTGTACCTCTCACTGTCTCTGGACATATATATCTTTCCTTATCACCTCTGTCTCTCTCTCTACACATGATTTTGTCTACGTGTGTCTGTCTGTCTCTGTCTGTTTCCTGCATATTTGTCTGCCCCGCCCCTACCCCGCATCTCTTCCCCTAACTGCAGCCCCAACCACCCACCCCGGCGCCCTTGTCTTCCACCCGATCCTAGATCACGGGAAAAACTGATTTGGAAATCTGAGCGGAGACGGAAAGGCAGGGGAAGAATCGGTTGTATCAATGTCACCTTCATCCCTCTCCCTCCCTACCTCTCCCCTCCCTCTCTTCCTCTGAAATCCGATCCGACAGATCATTTTATTGCATTCATCATCTATCCACCACATGCGCTCACAGACATACACACAGACAGACACACACACAGACAGACACATACATGCACAAACACTTAGACACACACACAAACACAAACACACACACACACATGCACAAACACTTAGACACACACAAACACAAACAGGCACGCACGTACAAGCACACACATAACATATATATTTGATATGCAATACATGCATAAAAAATAAGTATGTTTATACAATCATTTATTTATTTACTCACACTTGAGTATAGGGAGGTAGAAGGTTGTTCATAGGGTATAGTTACTGTAGTAGATTGGATAAAGCAAGGCAAGCACATTGCAATATTGCCCCTCCCCATCTTCAGGCTAGGAACTGGCACCACCACAGTGGATGATGTTTATTGATATCAATAAGCTTTAAAGCAATGCTATATTGTGAAGACTGAGAAATATGTATAATATATATATATATACACCTATATGTATATATACATGTATATATACATGCATATATATATATATATTATTACCTACCTGGACAGTGGACACCCATGCATACAAACCTTCAAGTGCTATAGGCGAGTAAAGCGCAGTATAAATGTCAGAACGCATTAATACGCAGTCAGGCTGGAAATAAGGAAGAGAATAGCTTCTTACACTGTCTCCCAGTTCGGAAGGACCTCGGTCGTCCAGATTCTGAGAGCAGTCGCCGTTGCTGCCTCGTATTTGAGCTGCTCCTTCATCTTCTGCTTCTGTCGTTTCGCATCCTTGCGCTCTGTAGGAAATAACAAACAGACATCGTCCAGCGGGTGCACCCAAAGGCCCGGGTACCCGTCAGAGGTCGGGCACCCCAGGGTACCAGCACAGTTGTTCTCGGATGCCCCTACGCAGTAACTCAGCCCAGGCTGTAGTCGTCACCCATCCAGCTATATCTGGCTCATAAGGCTACCAGGTAGTCAAGTAGGAAGACCTGCAGACCAGACCAGTCAGATAAAGAAGGCAGACCAGGCTAGGCAGACAAGAATGCAGAAAAGACCAGGAAGACCAGGCCAGACCAGGCACATAAGAAGGCAGACCAAACAAGGCAGACCATGCCAGGCAGATAAGAAGGCAGACCAGACCAGACCAGGCAGACCATGCCATGCAGATAAGACGGCAGACCAAATCAGGGTGACCTGTCAAAAGACAGACCAGGCCAGGCAGACAAGAAGGCAGACCATGCTAGGCAGATAAGAGGGCAGACCAGACCAGGCAGACCAGGCCAGGCAGACAAGAAGGCAGAAG
This sequence comes from Lumbricus terrestris, assembly GCA_949752735.1. Lineage (NCBI taxonomy): Eukaryota > Metazoa > Annelida > Clitellata > Crassiclitellata > Lumbricidae > Lumbricus > Lumbricus terrestris. Next base: position 28,438,423 of record OX457048.1, on the reverse strand, counting down.
AGACCAGGAAGACCAGGTCAGGCTTCATGCAAAGTGAAGAAAAAAACGTAATGACCGAAACTTGTCTCATAGAACGTAGGTCTCAACTCACCACCTCATCTGGGGTGCTATTTATTCTTGCAAAAAGAAATAAAATTGTTATCAGTGACACGACGATAGTCAGTCGGGTGAAGGGTAGTAGGGGGATGGGTAGTAGAGTGGATGGGTATAGTACGGGAATGGGTAGTAGAGTGGATGGGTATAGTAGGGGAATGGGTAGTAGAGTGGATGGGTATAGTAGGGGAATGGGTAGTAGAGTGGATGGGTGTAGTAGGGAATGGGTAGTAGAGTGGATGGGTATAGTAGGGGAATGGGTAGTAGAGTGGATGGGTATAGTAGGGGAATGGGTAGTAGAGTGGATGGGTGTAGTAGGGAATGGGTAGTAGAGTGGATGGGTATAGTACGGGAATGGGTAGTAGAGTGGATGGGTATAGTAGGGGAATGGGTAGTAGAGTGGATGGGTAGTCGAGTACCCATTCAGAACGAAATCGAGTACTTTTGCTAAAACATTGGACCCTTGAACCGACAAATGCCAAGAAGTGACCAGCCGGCTACATGTCCACTGGATTCTTTGTGCCCTAAAACCCGCCATCATAGACCCTCATCAGTACCATACCCTTATTGCAGTGGTTCCCAACCTTTTTTGACTGTCGGGCCACTTTTTCTAAGTTGGAGGACACGAGGGCCACTTTTTCTTAGTTGAAGGTCATTAGGGGCCACAAGGCTAAAATTTAATTAACTAAAGGCGTATAAAATTATTATAATTGAATCAAAACAGAATGTTTGATGCGATTTATTAACGTCCAAATGAAATAATTTGTAATAGAAAAGAATTATACATTCTATCATGTCCAAATTGTCAACTTTTACATATATTTTTCGTAACTCATTGAGATGCTGCGTGCCATTTTTATAGGCTCGGCAGTAGGGTGCTCCAGATTGCAATGCATTTTCAAAAAGTTTCTCAAAATACTGCTCCCTGGGAATTTTCCCATTCCATTGATCATTTTGTTCAACCGTACCAATTTTCAGACCAATTGAAAAAGGTTAAGCCTTGCCACCGGCACAAAAACTTTACAATACGAAAATACATGGGAATTTTCTTAAAAATCGGCAATTTGGAAACCATGATGGGAATTGGTGGAAAAACTTAATTATTTCATGATGATTAACTTCTTTTACAAGCTTTTGTATGTGCCTGACAATATTTATTATGAGAAATATTAGGTGCAGTGGGTGCAGTATGAGAATTTTAGAAAATAGCTGCATGTGAGTCAGACGTTGATTTATGTGGAGTTGCGTTGTGCAATGAAAACTTTACTGTGGATTTTAAGAACGACTATGGGGTTGACTCTCAAACCAGGAGATTCTTGCACTAACTGGGTGTGTATAAGATTGTTTAATGAACATGGTTGAACTATTTTTGAGAAGTGATGACAAGCTATATGGCTTGTTGGGGGCCAATTGTCCCATTGCCAGACAATGGAATTTCTATAAATGGAGATGTTCTGCGTTTGTTCATTTATCTGAAACGATCCAAATGTTCATGTTACTGGAACGATTCCAGAAGCAGTGAAAAGCAATTAAATAGGTTTGGGGTTGTCGAACAACGAAAGAAGAACGCCAAGGCCAATATTCTGAATTTCTACGATAATCTTAGAGTCGTGTTTGCACGTTCAATGCCTTTTTTGTCAAGGCTTGGCTCTTAGCGGTGTCTACTGCGGATGCACCTTTAGGTTGCCTGTAGTTCTGGACTGATCTCAACACGACTGATTCAGACGTTGCATGCAGGAGCTGAAGTTACTGTCCTTGACATTTATATCTTGCAGAAGAAATTGTGCCATTGATCTTGAACTTGGTTTATGAATCCTAAAACCAACAAAATAGCTCGCCAACTTCTGACAGTGAGACAAACAGAACCACTGGAAACCTCATTTCAGCAGGCTATTTCCGCAGTTGAACGCATCTTCAAAACTGATTCATTTGATTACCAAAAAGTCAGTGCTTATTGTTCAACTTACTTAAGTTAATACTGCAACTGATTGGCTCACCTTAGGCTACTACCAGCACAGTGGAAAGCTGTTGACAATTTCCAGCAAGCAGCACTACTATAGGCTATATGTCTATTTGTTCGTGAATGGAAAAAGTGATGAAACTAATAACAGACTTTGTAAATACAGTCATAAAGGATGAATATCAACGATAGTCTACTCTAGCCTACAGGTGGTTAAGGCTCATTGACACAGATTCCGAGATTTTAAGCACTGAGGAAACTCTTGAAACAGTACATGTACATTTGTAACACTGTAAGATCTGCAGGTCTGTTGGAATGAGAGTGGAATTGCAGTAGCAGTTTGTGGATAGAGTTACATTTGTCTGTTGATATTAGAGTCATGTTCTGATCAATAAAATAATAAACACATACTAGTTTTTTCATGTATACTTGCATACTTGCAATTTGTATTTTCAACCAAAAATAGCGGTTATTGTAAAACTTCACCGTGCTGGTGGCAAGGCTTAACCTGAATGTAGAATCCTAAAATTTGGTTTTTTAGACTCATCTCTATGAGACGCATGGGAAAATATCCGGGGAGCTATGAATTTTCAACTTTTATTTTTTTGGAGCACCCTACTCGGCAGGCCACTTTTGGCCCGCGGGCCACGGGTTGGGAACCGCTGCCTTATTGTTAGAATTTCTTGACAGAAACCTTAATAGTTGCCGTGAACTGACCTTTCTGCTTCGCCTCCTCAACCATCGACTGGTATAGGGATCGATGTCTCGCCTCTTCCTCCGGATCCTTTGAAGGTAACCCTCTACAGCAGAAGATACCAAACGCACATGAGACACACCTCAGAGGTAAACCTCAGAGTTGTACTTCAAGGTAAACCTCTAGGTACACCTCAAGGTAACCACAAGGTAAGATAAGGTAATCGAATGATGAAAAAACGCACATGAGGCACACCTCAGGCTCAGAGGTACACTTCTAAGGTAAACCTCAAGGTAACCACAAGGTAAGATAAGATAATCAGATGGTGCCAAACGCACATGAGGCACACCTCAGAGGTACACCTCAGAGATGCACCTCAGAGGTACACCTCACAGGTACACCACGGTCCACCGCAAGGTACACCGCAAAGTAACGTAAGGTAATCAGAGTTTTCACATAAGGTACAAAAACACAGGGTATGGTAGGAAACTGAGATTTCTCATATGCAATCTTATCTTATCTAATCTAATCTAATACGAGCATTTGTAAAACCTTTCTTACAGTAGAACTATTCAGTGTGACAGGCCCATGAAAAGAGAGAGGTCTTCAGGCAGTGAAAAGATGCGGGTGAATTTCCTGCCAGAATCCTGCCACGAATTCCAGAGGGAAGGTGATTCCACACTGAGGGACCCACAATAAAAATTTTCTATGCACTACTGTGACTAAAGCATTACAATGATACTAATCAAGTATGTCAATCAATTATACTAATTAAGTACGTTGATTAATGATACTAATGAAGTACGCCAATTAGTGATACTAAAACTAAAATAAAGCTGAGACATTTACATTTAGAAATCTCTACGAATAAATCCATGTTCTTCGTTTCCTGCTTTCATTTTTCATGCTCAATTGCTAAAAACCTTAACCATGTCCACTTTGTTTGCTCCGCTCCCCCCCTCAAATGTATGCTGGCGTCCATGAGCCTAAGTGAACGTTGCATATAAAAAATTGTCTACATCATTACGCATATGCTTAATCATTAATTATTAGTCATTATTATTAATCACTATTATTAATCATTATTAATCGACTCTAATTTATCACAATTTATTATTAAGCCCTTCAACATTATTCAACTACACCATGCAAATCGTTATCGATAATAATTTTCATGCATTATTATTAATTGCACCGTTTTCCATACCAACGTTCTGATTGGTTCAGTCCGTACGTCATATTATACACCCCCCATCTCGACTCCTACCATCCACCACCCCCCCTGCCGAGCAGGCAACCAATCTCCCCGAGGGAGGGCAGACGGACGGACCGTTTTGTCATCTTTTTTCCAAGCACTTTCAAACCAGATTTAACAATTGGACCCCCTAGCGGTTTGACGGTGTGGAAGTGGCACTCTCGCAAATTCTGCCTTCACTCCCCCCCCCCCCAGACTTCTTCCCAACAGCATCTGTAAGCGAACCTGAGGTCGCAACTATTATAAGTACTAATGTGGGCGCTGCTAATGTAATCTCTGACCACTTCAGATACCAATGTACACGAACCGTATACTTCTTAAAAGTGCGATTAGCAATGTCAGTCAGTAAAGGATATATACACACTACATATTTACATGCATGCCTGTGTAAATGCAACACATGTAATGTAATGCAATGAACCCAGACAGTCAGAGAAAGTGACTTTTACGCACCCCAAAAATATAGCTATGCTTGTTACAGCAGCTGTCTGTAATACAGGAGTTGTTTTGGCTAAGAGCCTGACAATAATGTGGCCTATTCGAGGGGAGTGTTAGCATTGGATGACACACTGGAACGGAGAGCGAAAGAAACCAAGATAAGTGGAACCGAGATCGCGCACCGTAGGACGGACGTGCTTTGTAGGCTGCCTTTAGAGCCGTGTATTGCAGGCTGTCTGTTCCGTTAGTAGTTAGGATATATATGTCTTCTGCATGTAATTTGCGTTTGTGTGGATTATTTGGATTGCATAACTGAAGGCCTACACAGTAACCGGTTGCGTTCTGCCAACCGGATTGCTGAAATAAAGAAAAATTATTATTATTATTATTAGTCAGTCAGAAGGTCAGTGTGAATGTGCTTTACCAGTAGACAGTTTGAATGCGCAGAGCTATTCACCACAGTACAGTGTGAATGTTGGTCACCACCCCCCACTACCACCATCACCAACACCACCACCACCACCGCCGCCACAGCAACCACCACCACCATCACCATCACCATCACCATCACCACCACCACCACCACCACCACCACCAACAACAACAACAACAACAACACCACCACTACCAACACCACCAACACCGCCACCACCACCCCACCACCACTACCAACACCGCCACCACCACAACCACAACCACCACCACACCATGACTTTCAGCATCTGGTGGCAGATTTAATAACGATTTGCACTCGGTCAAGTCTTGTTTTGTTCTCGTTTTCAGTCCCCCCTCCTCTCCAAAAAGCCTCTTTGTTATTCATCTTCAATCTTTACCACAGCAACAAAAATGCGATGTTCTAGGTCGTCGTTGCACCAGTTTCCACCACACCAATGTCACCTCATGACAGACATTTTTTCATGGAGCGTTCTGTTCAGTTTTCAGTGCATGGCAATAACTCACAAGGCCTTAGTTTATTCATATATAGAATTCCATCACCAGTGCTGCATCCTGTTCCTACCCTCCCTACCTGCCTCCCTCAGCCCTGTACCGTACGACCTACATGTATAGTAGAGACGCATCATCACCCGGACATAGCGGTACAGCCTGCCATGTATGCCAATCTCTTTTTCTGTAACAACTATACGTCACCAGAGATACAAGTAAACCACATGGTGTACTTAAGGCCGCAGCCAGGATTTTATTTCGGGAGGGGGGGGTGTTTACATGACTTGAGCAAGCCAACCAGCAACTGAATCAAGGACTAAGGGGTTTGGAGGATGATTTAATCCGTTGCAAAATGTCACATAGATAATAGATATAAGAGTTTATTTATCTTGTAAGGCCTATCTTTCTGTTATCATCATCATCATCATCATCATCATCATCATCATCATCATCATCATCATCATCATCATCATCACCATCACCATCACCATCACCATCACCATCACCATCATCATCATCATCATCATCATCATCATCATTATCATTACTATTATTATTTTTATTAATTATTATTACTATAAATTAATTATTATTATAAGTATTATTATTTAGACTCAGTAAGGTATAACTACGACCAGGAGAGATGTAAAAACTGACTGAGGTCTCGGTTGTAGGATTAAGGCGGTCGTAGACTTTTCGACGTCGCTTTTCTTGAAGACGAGGCCGCGTCTGGACGGACTGGACGAAGAAGTCTTCAACGACTCTTGCTTCTGGTCTTTCTTCGCAGGCTGGTTCCCTGATCCACTGTCTCCTCCTACTCTCGTCTCGGTCTTGTCCGATGTGGGTATGGACTCCTGCTGACTTTTGCCCTTTCCACCGAAAAGGGTGCTGAAATTTTATCAGTAAATATATAATATATATTTAAATATATAATATATATTATGCTATGGCATTATGTAACAGTTGTATAGTATATAGGCTGATGTTGCCTTGCAGCCGAAGGGTTGCAGGTTCGAATCCACCTCAAGCCGCTGCGTAGGAACCTTGAGCAAGTCCTTCATTCGCAATTGCTCGTGTGCTTCGGCGTGAAACTCCGATTCAGTGTTCGCGCTGTAGTCGGAAGCGCCTCTGAGTTGGGAGCTTGAAGGGGTGCTATAACAAGTGCACATGTATACATGTACATACGTATAACACAGCCCTGTCGCTCACAAAAGCTATTATAGGCCTACAATTTCACCTGCAGGTCGCTTCAGGGTCATGGCATGCAGTCATTCCACGGATCGAAGAAATCAAATGTAACGAAGATATTACAATTCCTAAGAATCACAAGGCAGGTAACAAGGCAGGTTAAGTGTAAAAATATTATAGGCAGTATATTATATACGTCAAATGGCCTGCTAATGATGGCATGCCACTGCATATTTAACTATGATGCACAGACATAGGCGTACGGGACATTTCGGCAGTGGGGGGCAAAAAAAAATTTTTGGCCCGAAAAATCTGACGGCCTTTTGTTTTAGTCATCCGCCCAAAATTCATAGGATTTTCCGGTCCGAAAAATCTGACGACTTTTTACCCCTGCACGCCCGAAAAAATCCTCCCGAACCTGTTTTGCCCGAAAAAACATTTCCGAAATTTTTTGGCCCGTCCATGCCTCTTTTGCCCGAAAAACACATTTGCCCAAAATTTGGGGGGCATTTGCTCCTCTGGACCCCCGCCTCGTACGCCTATGTGCACAGAGATGAGAACATTAACGAGAGAAAACTCATTGTCTTTCCTGCAGCTGAGTTACCTCCCAATTCGTTCATTCATTCATTCATTCTTTAAATCATTAAATCATTTCTTTAAATCATTCATTCATTCTTTAAATCACTCACTCACCCACTCATTCATTCATTCGCTCATTCACTCACTCATTCATTCTTTCATTCACACAATCACTCATTCATTCACACAATCACTCATTCATTCATTCATTCATTCATTCATTCATTCATTAGGATCTTATATAGCGCCCCTTCAAGGAAACTACTCAGAGGCGCTGCCTCCCGATTTCAGCGTGCCCCCAAAACAGTTATTGTTATTGTTACGCCAATTATACAAATACGCATTTCTACGACCACAGCCCTCAGAGAATTCAGACATGTTCATATATATTATACAGCATCAGCCCATGGAAGTCGTTGACCTCTTTACCTAGTTACATAATAATTAATCGCAGTCAGACGTCATTCTGAACAGCCATCGAATTGCAAATCGTAGTCAATTGGACGATTTTTGTTAATTAAATCACGGGATGTCTCATTGGTTCGTGTTGTTGATCGGCCTCGATCTGGAGCCAGTTATACCGACAGCTAGAGTTCATCTGCACCCACATACCATGGACGGAGACCTATGGGGGGGAGGGGGGACGGTCCCCCCAATGGAGGTGTTGGGGGACAGCCCATGCATTTGTCCCCCCCTCCCAATCGTTGAGCGTCACGACTAAAAAAGGGTCATCAACTTTTTTTGGCGGCGAAAATAGAAAATTTCGTCCATATTTTGCCGGATGACTAAAAGAAAAGGTCGTCAGTAATTTTTCGGCGACACTCCGTCAAAAAATCTCGCGTCTTTCCGCCCCCCCACCCCAAGTCTCCGCCCAGGTCTCCGCCCATGCCACATACAACCGTTTCGATTCACAAAATGGACACGTGGGGCGCGGTGGTGTAGGGAGGTATGCTCAGTGCCTTGGAGCCGGAAGGTTGCGGATTCGAATCCACCTCAAGTCGACGCGTAGCGACCTTGGTCAAGTCCTTCACTCGCAATTGCTCAGGAGCTTCGGCGTGAAGCCCAATTCAGTGTCCGCGCTCTAATCGGGAGCGCCTCTGAGTAGCGCGATTTAAGGGCGCAATAACAAGTGCACATGACTTTATATACAAGCATACAGAGATGTATAGTGGCGAGTTCTCCATTTAAATCGGTCAGTACCATTATGGGGGTGGGAGTGAAGCCCAATCCTTTCCCCATGTAGCATGGGGAAAGGATGAGGGCAGTGTCCACGGTTTTGATGTCCTTGATACGCTTACTGGTAATTTACTGTTGTGGTCCATTGGGGGGAGGGGAGGAACAGCTCCATTCCATCACAGAGAGGAACAGGAATTATAGAACAAGTGCAAATGCAAATGTAAGCTTACTCGATTTTTCTATATAGACCCCTATATGGCCTCGACCCTGCTCTATTTTCGATGAATAAATTGATCGTGTGAGACCTTCACCATGCACTGCTGATCGTTTGAATGGACGTGGTGGCCAATGCCATTTAGGTCCCCGTGCACGGACCGTGATATATATATCTTGTGATTAAGATCTCAGAAATAAGCCACCTTCTGGAAGCGAACCGCCGTCAGCACGATTTCCAATACAGAGGAGTATAATATATATATATATATATATATATATATATATATATATATATATACGGGACTCCCGTCTAGCCTATATATATATATATATATATATATATATATTTATATATATAACTATAGGCTCTAGATCCAATATAACTATGTAGGCCAGAACAAGAGAGAAAGAGACAGACAGACAGACAAGCAGAGGTAGAGATACAGAAAAACAGACAAAGGCAGAGACAGAGACAGGCAGACAGAGAGACAGAGCCGAGGGATAGGATAAATGGGGATCAAGACATCCTCAAAACTTGCCATATTGGTCATTACTATATTTTCAAATTTTTCATAGCTTGTGAAGCACCTGAAATAAGCATCCTGATAAATACATAGGCCTACATGCATACATGCCTCATTAGTCCACTCTGTTGCAAGTATTGAAAATGCCAACCTTGTGAAGAAACTGGCAAACGTTCCTCTCCTTGTCCGTTCGGCTGCCTGCAGTTGTCTGCCTACGTCCTCATCGCCAGTGCTCCCAGGGGTCACGGGCGCAGAGGTCAAATCGGTGCATTCACTAGGTACCGCCGAGTCACTGGTTACGGATAGCCCCTGAAGATCCTTTCCTAGCCTATCGTCTTTGGCGCATACGTCCTGGGTGGAAAAACGCAGTGACGGTGGTTTAGGAACGTCCGCAAGGTCGCAAGAGGACAGCGGACTGGAAAAGGCTCCATCCTCGTGAATGGAGGAGACCTCCACTTCCCCCTCCCCCTCTTCTTCTTCCACGTCACCCTCAATGTCACACTCGAGAACCTCTCCGCTACAGATGCTCGAGTTCCTCTCCGACTGCGCCCCCTCTCGCGACAGACTGGCGTCCGAGTCCCACAGTCCCGGGTATCCGGAATCCTCGGAGATCTTGCTCCCGGCCAGGTTGCTCTTCGTACAGGAACTACAGTCGTCCGTGAAGGGAAACTCCGACGTCGGGAGATCGGAACAGGAAACCCGGGCACCACGGACAGAGGGACTGGTCGCCGACGCTGCGGCGGCGGCATTGGTCCGCTGCAGAGACCACGGAGCGGTGACAAGCTGCTTCGTCTGCGGCAGGTAGACGAGGGGAAGGCTTTCCAGGGCGGCCGAGAGACAGAGGGTCTTCGGGGAGGTCTCCGAGGATGGATGTTCGGACGGTGGTGGTTTCACCATCTCACCCGGATGGTGTTCGACCATGCTTTCCATTACCGCTTAATGTGCGCCATGATATAATTGGGACGACGGCGGAATGTCCTGGAAGAGGTTATCGACAGGAAAATTATTGGTTCTCCTCCGTCTGAACTGCAGGCTCTGAAAGATGAAAACGAAATTCTTCAGACAACTCAAATGAAATAATCGATTTATTTGCATCGAATCGTCATTATATTCAAGTTCATTCATTCATTCATTCATTCGTTCATTCATTCATTCGTTCGTTCATTCATTCATTCATTCGTTCGTTCATTCATTCATTCATTCATACAATCGTTCACTCATTCATTCATTCGTTCATTCATTCACTCATTCATTCACTCAGTCAGTCAGTCACTCATTCACTCACTCACTCATTCACTAACCTACTAACTGACTGACTGAGTCAGTCAGTCAGTCAACTCATTCATTCACTTATTCCATTTATTCATTCATTCATTCAAGTATTTATACATAGCCCCTCTACAAGTGAACTACGCAGAGGTGCTCCCGATTCCAGCACGGCAAAAAAGAACAGTTTTCAACTTGTCCCATGGCATATGCATACCTTGCAGGGTAGTTTAAGAGACTTGTGAGCAAAAGGGAATTGTTATTCCTTCCTTCCTTCCTTCATTCATTCAGTTAGTCAAGTTGTATAGCACCTCTTCAAGGAACTACTCAAAGGTGCTCCCGAATCCAGCACGGCCAAAAAGAACAGTTTTCAAGCGCTTATAGAATGCGTGAGAAAGTGATCTAGGGAACAGGCGCAGATAAAAGATGGAAGTCATTCCATACCGCCGGACCAAACACATATAAAGCACAGCTTTGCATGATGGAGGTATTTAATATACATAAAAATGGAACTTTCTTCTCAACCCGACAGGCAAAAGAACGAAATGAAATGAAACAGAATGCTTTTCACACTAAATACGGAAATGGTGGAAAGACCATGTGCACACAGCTCGGGGAATAATAAGGCATCTTATATAGCCATTTTCAGCAATTAGTTTTAGTCATTTTTAGCAATTAGTTTTAAAAGTCATTTTTAGCAATTAGTTTTAGTCATTTTATAGTAATAAGTTTTAGTCATTTTTAGCAATTAGTTTTAGTCATTTCTAGCAATTAGTTTAAGTTATTTTATAGTAATTAGTTTTAGTCATTTTTAGTAATTTGTTTTAGTTGTTTCCCTGTGTTTGTCTCGGTCATTTTTATATTCACTTTTTCAACAATCAATTTAAGCTATTTTGAGCATTCACTTTCAGTTTTTTTTCTTCTAGCAATCAGTCTAAGTTATTTTTCAGTAATTGGCTTTAGTTATTTTTCGCACACATGGCCTACCTAATCGGCAGACACAAAGTGTTGTTCACACCACACTATAAATAAACATCGTCCTCATCAACAACATCACCATTGCTGATCCTTATTCATTTTCATTAGTCATGTGCAGAGCATCTTTCAAGAGAGTCTCATCAGGATTTCTCATAAGCCACATGTGAATATAAGATGGCTTCTTAATTAATTTTACATTTCGAACGATGATCAGAGACTTTCCAATTTACCTGTGTCCCAGCAGCAACATGCAAGAAACCAATAATATTGTATTAGTTAATTAATTCACTCACTCATTCATTCCGAAATTTTATATATAACGCCTCTTCCAGAGAGCTGCTCAGAGGTGCTCCCGGCCCAGCCACAGCAAAATGGACAAGACTATGCACCACCAGCATCCATGTGTATCAGTGTATTTTGCGGAATCGTTGCAGAATCGTGAATTTTTTTCCAAGGAAGCAAGTATATTTTTATGAACCAATTACAATTATTGCACTTTAGTGTATATATATTGTGTTGTTCAGTTAATAAATAGAGTATTATAAACATAAGATAAACACTATATCAGTGTGTTTTTCTTACTTACACATCGTCATTCTATACACATGCATCAGTGTGTACAATACATTCATTCATTCAAGTATCTAAATGAATGAATGAATGAATGAATGAATGAATGAATGAATGAATGAATGAATGAATGAATGAATGAATGAATGATTACAACAATATTTCAAGGTTCAACCAAATCACACCTTCCTGGTCTTCACGTGAACACACGAATATACATACACCATAACATTTGAGGGAGGTCTATGTGAACTTTCTTCTGAGATTCGATAATGAAATGACTGAAGGGAATCACGTATAATATGCAATTTATTATACATCTTCTAAAATCTAAATATTATAGTTGCATATAATATTTCTGTAAACAGCTGCAAATTGGGGAATATTTTCATTATCATTTATAATGTACGCTAGTCCACGTTAGCTACATCGGTAAGAGAGCTGGCGGCCGCGCGGTAGTTAGCGTGAGGGTCGCGGTTCGAATCCCGAAGGTGGCTATTTCAGAGATTCAAAATTTCGGGCTAACACGGTCCGTCCACGGGGACCTAAATGGCGTGGCGTCCATTCAAACGGGCGAGCGGTGGTGAAGGATCTCACCCTCAGGGTCGAGGCCATAAGACAGCCGCTATATAAAAATCCGATTACATTTACATTTATATCTATTCAAACATAATATTCAGGAATATATATAATTATATAAATATATATATATATGTGTGTGTGTTTGGTATGTATGCATATCTATATAATATACATCCCCTCTCCTCCTCTTTATCCTCTTCCATCTCCTCCTCTTCATCATCAATCTTCTCTTTCAACTATTACTCCTCCTCCTCCTCATCACCATGACCATCATCACCATCACCATCACCACCACCATCATCATCATCACCACCACCACCACCACCACCATCACCACCACCATCACCATCACCATCACCACCATCATCAGGTAGCATACAATAAATACAATAATCCACATCATCTATATGGCCGGGGTGATGTTCAATGTCCCATCCCTACGCTTCGTCACACAACACAAATCTATTCACGCTACTTGCTTCATGAAGAAGAGCAGTACCTTGAGCCACAACCCTAAGGCAGCATCCACGGGTGGGAGGCATCAGCGACTTCTGTATCTTAGCACACGAGGGTGGGCGGGCGGGTGGGCGGCCAGGCCTGTCACTTGCCGTCTGATCTTCCTTGCGGGATCGAATCCACTTCAAGCCAACGCGTATAGAACCTCTGAGCTAGAAACCTAGTCCTTCACTCGCTATTGCTTCGGCCGATTCAGTGTTCGCGCTGTAGCCGGGAGCGCCTCTGAATGCAGGTCCTGAAGGGGCGTTAGGCCTATATAACAAGTGCCCATACATTAACACGCACACTGAACCGCATATAAAAAACAAACGCTTACCCAGAAATCAACGAACACTGAGCCGCTGCTTCGTCTGTTACATAAGTCGAATAATGTCAGTGATTGTCGTCAATTGGCAACGCCACCGGCCAGAGTAGAAGCCAAAGTGCAACTCCACCCCCTGAGATTAACCTAGCGATCTAAGGCCAAGGCAACATCGAGGTCTAGAGGGACTAACACACGCAGGAGCCCATGGCCAAGGCCAACCAACCTCCACGTCTCTCCCACCCACATTCCCGTGGCTTGGAAGAACTTGGAAGGAAGCCAACAGCGACCCGAGGTCACAAGTTCCTCTAACCCCACGATGACTCAGCGTCCGCCCTCTGCAACAGTAGTTGGCCACCAATTCAACAGGCCGTTGGCTGCAGGC
>OX457048.1:28394757-28419757 GCA_949752735.1 Lumbricus terrestris | reverse complement strand
GTCGACGGTCCATTCCAGGACAGAAGCCATGCCGACCCGGGTAAACACACGCCCAAGCCAGTCAGCCGTGCTTCGAGCGACGCGAAGTCTTGCGACGACGAGTACGCGCTGGCTGGTGTGTCCCGGCTCGAAGACCCTTTCGCCCCCAGATCGCCTCCCTCAAGTATGATGGACTTCCCGACTGGCCACGCTTCGCCGCCTGATGCGCCAGTCGTCGACCACAGTCCATTGCAGAAAGAGGTAGAGAGCCCTTCCGCTTTCAAATCCCGGTCTTATGCACCGGTAGAGTCGCCCCATGCCAAAGACGTTCACCCTGATTCTGTCTGTCCTAGTCTGTTTCGCTGTGCCCCCTCTGGACTGTCAAAAGTAGCTGTGGCTGACAAGTCGTCGCCTTCGACGTCAGATGAAACCATAGCCTACACCGCCCAGCCAGAGGTCGACCGCCGCACCGATTCAGATGATGGACAGCAGCATGACGACCGAACGATCACCCGCGACACATCGCCTTCTTCCCGGGATAGTTTCCTTGTTTTCTACCCGGCGAAGAAGCTGTGTGTGAGGCACCACACCACAGATCAGGACGACACCTTCACGATCGTCGACGTTGCAGCAGCCGCCGAAATCCTGTCCACCGAGGAGGAAACTGCTGCACAGGTGGAGGATCATCCAGCGCTCGACGAAGAGCGTCCGCCGCCCTCTCCAGTTGAGAGCACCTCGTCATCCGCTGGAAGCGCCAGCCCAAAGGGAAGCCGAAGGGTTTGCTGGGGCAGCCAGCTATCAGTCCGGGTAATCGAGCAGCGTCCGGACGCTGACCCGGACATCGTTCTGCTTCCGCCACCGCTGCCAAAAGGATCAGGTCGCCGCCGACGACGACGACGTCGCTCGCGAGACCCGAACCCTGGTCCTCCGTCCCCATCTGAGGTCGAACATTCCGCCTCGCCTACGGAACCCTCCGAAGTGGATGACGTCACCGTCGCCGTTCGAGTCGTTCCACCGCCTCTTATGGGACCATGCCCTGCAGCCAGCGCCGTCTGGTGCTGTTGTTTGCCACTGTCGTGGAAGCCCCGGTTCTTCCACCGCCGGCGCTGACACGTAGGACCAGACAGGACGAGGAGCTTGCCACCGTTTGAGACGGCCAATGTCCGACCTGCATGTGTTCCCACCGTCGAGGCAGCGCTGCCTTCAGACGAGCGTTACTTCTACCGCAGTCACGTCGTCGTCACCAACAAGACGGAAGCTGAAGGAGCTTCGTTGATGGACAGCAGCGACTGAGAGCCTGCCACCCTCTCACCTGCCACCAGGACACTCGGGTTCTCACCATCTGGTTCTCGCCTTCCACAAGGAACCTTGGGTTCTGCATGGCCACTCGCCATCGGTCAACCGTCTCAGTTCTACCCGACAGCGTCTACTGCCGCCTGTTGAGTAGCAGTGGACCGGTGCATCTGTCCAGACCACTTCAGAGACTGGAAGCAGTTCCAGCTGCACAGTCACCGCCACCTGTCCCACAGCACAGGGTCAGCGCCTTCCTCTTGTCTTCTACGATAGAGGAAGAGGGAGTTTGACAGCCACCACCACCACCACCACCACCACTTCCACCACCGCACAGAGCACTGCAGGACCAGAACTTCTTCGTCTGCGAGAAAGGAGGGGAGCTGCACGGCCACCGTTCCCACAGCACACGGGGCCAGCGTACTTCTTCGTCTTTCTGGACGGAAAAGGGGGATGAGCCACCCATCCTACCGATTCTGCGCCTCACGAAATCAGTACTGCTGATTCCTGCGCACTTCGTCGGCTTCGATGAAGAGTTGAGCTACCGTCTCAACGCCTCGAGGCAGAAGGGAGAGTCGCCGCTTCTCTTCTTCTTCTTCTTGGACGGAAAAGGGGGATGATCTACCCATCCTGCCGATTCTGCGCCTCACGAAAGTACCAGCGCCTAAGCCCCTCGTCTTCTGCGCAAGAGGAGGGATCCTCACTGCCACCGCCACCACCATTCCCACAGCACACAGGGACAGCGTACGTCTTCGCCTTCTTGGACGGAAGAGGGGGATGAGCCACCCATTCTGCCGATTCTGCACAGATACCGACACCCGTCCCACAGCACAGGGCCAGCGCTTTCCCTCGTCTTCTACGATAGGAGGAAGAGGGAGTTTCACAGCCACCGCCACCACCACCTCCATCACCGAGCACAGGACCAGCGCCTCCGAAGCCTCGTTTTCGATGGAGTCGACTCAGTCGAGATGAGGAGCATCACATCCTCAACGCCTCAAGTCAGCAGAAGTGAGAATCGCCGCTTCTCATCTTCTTCCACAGAGAGGGGGATGACCCACCCCATCCTGCCTACTCTACGCCACATAGAAGGGCAGTCCATCTGCTGTACCTCGATCCACTCATCGTCTGTCAACCGAAGGAGATGCATTTGCCGCCGCTAAGCATCTTCTGCGCTGACTCACCGATCGCAGAAGTCATCGTGTGACCTTTCCATGTGTCAGAGTGATCCGCATCGCCACCGCCGCCGGATTCACGCCTGACCTGCCAACGCCACTGATCCTCGACCTACGGTGCTGGATCGCGTCAGCGTCTGGAGGACACGACGAGGAGGAGGCGTATTACAAGACGTACTGCAGCGTGACGTCTTCGCAACTGGGACTGAGTTGGTCACGCATGGTTGGTCGCCACCTCAAGAGACAATCATCAACGACGTTCTGCGGTCTTCACTGCAGCAGTCAGAACGCTGGAACGTGGCGCCATAGAAGCTGCGGTTACGGACGGATCGTAGCGACTGGACCATGCAGCTGGGCAACGCATTGATAATAAGCTGCCATGGATTATTGGCGAACTGTTCGCATAACTGAGGGGCAGAAACCGACTGAAGCGACTGGAGCGACGACTAACAGGTGGTTGGATATCGCGCTGGTGAACCTGACTGCTATAGCGGACTCCATTTCGGTGGCGTAAAGCTTGATTGCAATACGATTCGAGCGAAGCGTTGAGAGAAAACTGAAAGTGAAACTCAACTGGGGCTATACATTACAACCGAAGCACTGAGCACATAACTTGTCGCCGAACTGAGCAATACTTCGAGCGTGGAGCAAATCGTCGCCTTCCACCAATCCTTCCTCCCTTCCTTCCTTCTCCACGTCATGGAGTCGATTTCCGCCAGTCGAAGAACTGTTCTTTAGACTGTCAAACTACCATTGAACAGGTAAGCAGACGCTCTGAGTATTAGATTAAAATCGTGCATAGATGATGATGATGATGATGATGATGATGATGATGATCAGTGCTTAAAGTGTGTGGAAAATAAGTGCCTGGACGCATCTTACCTTTCCAAAAGAAGTGCCTGGACGCCCCTTACTTTTCCAGGCTGTGCTAGCCAATAAGTGGCAGGACGGTGTTCAGATTTTAGAATAAGTGCATGGACGCCGTCCATGACCGTCCAGCCATACTTTAAGCCCTGATGATGATGATGATGATGATGATGATGATGATGATGATGATGATGATGATGATGATGATGATGATGATGATGATGATGATGATGATGATGATGATGATGATGATGATGATGATGATGATGATGATGTGTTCATCTCCAAAGTATTCATACTTCTCAACGCGCTATTATATACTATCTAAATTACTAAGAAATGTCATATGCGAAGATATTCTTAAACTGTCATGCATGCAATGTTGGAACTAGCTGATTAGTGTCTCTGAGTAGCGATCTTGAAAGGGGCGCTATATAAATTTATGTGACTGATTGGCTGGTTTATTGATCGATCGATCGATTGGTTGATTGATTGGTTGATTGATTGGTTGATTGATTGAGTGGCTGGTCCATTGATTGATTGATTGATCGATCGATCGATTGATTGATTGATTGATTGATTGATTTGTAAGCAAAGTTTCAGGTATTCAAATGAAGGCTGTGAGCCGGTTTGCTCTAATAACCTCTAAAATTTTCAGCTGCTCTGCGCTCACAATAGACACAATGTCTCTTTTCCGCACTGATAACTTTAATAATTCAGATGTCAGTATTAAAGTTTTTATTGTACATGTATTTGTTTAATAATAAACAGTAGATAATTCTTCAACTTAACTTTAAATTCAGTCGTGTGCATTATATTTTTGTTAAAAATCAGATCCGCTTTTAAAGCAAACCGCCTCGGAAAGAGGACGCCTTCAGAGAAGCTCCTCTGGCCTCCTAACGGGGACCGAACCAAGCGACACCTCTACCCTACACACCCAAAGTGTCGGACAACAGAGCAACCTTGGACTGGAGCTGGAATGAAAGACCTGGAAGACACCTGGTCCATTCCTCCATCGGTGATGCGTGATGTAGAAGATCGACTTCTTGTCTTCTCCACTTCTACCTCCTTCACGATGGCTTCCAACATGCGAACGTTCGAAGAAAGCATGGTAAGAGATCGCCTGTATATATACAGTAGTTCAGGACAGTCGCTTTTAGTAAGTAAATAGTGACTATACATGTAGTTACTGTGAAGAAGATGTATCGATTTCTCTGCAGCATCGAGAATTATTGTAGAAAAATAAATGGGGTCAGGCGTTGATTTATATGAACTTGAGATGTGCAATTGACTTTACAATTAATGGGGGCGTAAGAGAGAAAAGAAGGGAATCTAAAAAAAAACTGACAACCTGCTTCTCTGTAAATAGACACTTAAGAAATTAATTAGTGAATAGCCTAATTGATTGCAGTTTGTTTTTAGAAAGTAGCCAATTAAGTGGCCGATTCTTTAGTCTATATATGTAGGTCCTACCGAAGCAGGACATCGCGTCAATCAGAGATGAGTAACTCAATGAATGAGTAAGTAAGTAAGTAAGTAAGTAAGTAAGTAGGTGGGTAAGTAAGTAAGTAAGTAAGTAAGTAAGTGCATTTTATAATTATCCAAGTATACATAATCGCACTTTACTCGGCGATGCTGTTATCGAATGCTATCTTTATCTGTCACCAAAGGGAGCCGTACAACAGAACAACAGACCAACAGAACAACAGAACAATAGAGAATGCAACAGAGCAACAGAACAACAGACCAACAGAACAACAGAACAACAGACCAATAGAGAATGCAACAGAGCAACAGAACAACAGACCAGCAGAACAACAGAGCAACAGAACAACAGAACAACGTTGAGCATGCAACTGTAATGAAAGACCTGGAAGATTCCTGCTCCACTCCACCCGCTCCACTCCTCCGTTGGATGTTGGAAGAAAATATGGTAAGAGATCACCTACTATTTTCGTCAGTCACTTAAGTAATCGTAATCGTAAACCCAGAACTTCTACAGCGCCCACAACAGAAGCGAAGGCGCGGCAACCAGATTACTTAGAAGCGCTCAGTCAAAACAAAGTCGATAGGCAATAAACGGCTACTACAGAGGGTCAAGGAAAGTATGCACTTTTCTGGAAATAGCCTAGTTTAGGCTACTTTAGAAAAAAACGTAGCCAAGTATTTTTTGGTTAGGCCTTCCGTATACGTGAGAATGTTGACTTGACCATTCATTATCAGCCGCTTTCGTGAAGAGATCAGACTTTTAAATTGATGAGAGGTTGTCAATTGGCGCTATATAAACGTCTTATTGCCCACTACATTCCATTGCTATGCAGACGGAAATGTCCGGTTCAATGCACGTGACCAAAAGAATTTACAGGCTGAGCATGGAACACTTTGATAATATTTATATAGCACCATGAAACGCCTACTTTGATAATATTTATATAGCACCAAAATGCGCCTTTTTATAACATTTATTTAGCGCCATGACTCAACTACTCTGATAGCATTTATATAGCACCATAACACGACTAGACGACTCGAACAAAACATGTTCATTCATTCATTCATCGCAATACAAAGCTTAATTAGCAGATGCAATTTGAAGGCGCCATGTTGCGGTTTCATTCTTGGCGCAGGTTTTTGACGGAAGAGAGAGAGAGAGAGAGAGAGAGAGAGAGAGAGAGAGAGAGAGAGAGAGAGAGAGAGAGAGAGAGAGAGACAGACAGACAGAGACAGAGACAGAGACAGAGACAGAGAGACAGTGAGAGAGAGACAGAGACAGAGACAGAGACAGAGACAGACAGAGAGAGAGAGACAGAGACAGAGACAGAGACAGACAGAGAGAGAGAGAGAGACAGAGACAGAGACAGAGACAGAGACAGAGACAGACAGAGAGAGAGAGAGTGTGATACTCATAACGCGGATTTATATAGCGCCTCGCATGGTTAATACTCAGCATCGCATCGCATGCTAAATGCTGCATTGCATTGTATTTGACCATTTATGAAGCGCTTCTATCAGGCTGTCAGCAAGAGCCTTTCAGGTGCTCCTCCCAGTGCAAGTGACCCCGATAGAAATGTAGGATTTAAGGTGAGAGAAAGTTGAGGAAAGACTAGCAGATAGAATGACGGAGCGAGATAACCAGAGAGAATGATATGTTTATCTTAAACTAACGCAGAGTTGCTACTGTTTTGCATCATCGTTGCCCCGTAAAAGTAGTCGGCAGAAGTTGTGCGTAAGGCATATATTATAGTCTTGGTAAAAGTAACTATATAGTCGTTACAGCAATCTAGCTATTGTTACGCGTTAGAACTATAGCGCAGTAACGCAAACATGACCCCTCCCATAATTCTGTTCTTTAGGTGAGAACGCAATATCTCGCATACGTCCTGATAAAGAGATGGAGAAAATAACGAAACAATAAAATCGTTCGGTAAACGAAATACCAGTGAGACATTGGGATCAATTGATCGACAGAAGAATGCCTGGATTTAGAAAAAAATAACACGACGAAACCTGATAGAATATCGAGAGCAATAATTATGATAATAAAAAAAGTCCAGCACTAAAACATTGCAATGACCACGACACGACCCGACCCGACCCGACCAGACCCGACCAATATGAAAATAGCATCGATGCAACAAATATCTTCATAGTTTCCCAATCAGAGAGAAATGATGGCAGAAATTCCAAAAAGAAATTGAACTGGTAAATCAGCAAAACATGTTTCCTATACCAAAAGGCGACAACTGTTTACATGGTTGTCAATCAGATAGAATTGAAGGAGGCAGATCTATAAAAAAAATCCTGACAATTGTCGGCGAACCATAACACGTTTGCCAATCGAGAAGAAAAAGAAAATCATCCGTAATGTTAAAAGCTGGGGAGCAAATCAAAAGCAGCATGTAATCGGCGGTAAATCAGTATTAGACATAACATGCGTCTCCGCTAAAAATGAAAAAATAATGGCGGTGAATCGAAAATTAAAATATCGTGGAAATGAGAAAAAAAGGCGGCGGAAAAATTGGCGACTCTAACTCAAATGGAAATGGTGGAAATGAAAACTAAAGGCGGCAAAAAGCTGAATAAAATCGAATAGAAACGAAAACAAAATGCGGCAAAAAGACAAACCAATCTAACTGAAAAGAAACAAAAAAGCAAAAACACGCTAACCAACCAAAATTGAAAAACAAATGGCGGCAAAATAACAAGACGAAACAATCCAATTCAAAAGAAACAGGAAAGACGGCAAAAAACACGGAGTACCAAACCAATGGAAAATAAACAAAAAAGGCGGTAAAGAAAACAAGGCGACCCAACCCATGCAATTGAAAAAATAAAACAAAAGGTGGTAGGCTAAAGAAAACAAGGCGATCCAACACAATTGAAAACAAAAAGGCAAAAACATGGCGAACCAACCCAATTGATAAAAAAACAAAAAAGGCGGCAAAAAACGGTGAACCAACTGAGTTGAAAAAAAATCAACTCGGTAAAGAAAACAAGGCGAACCAACACAATTGAAAAAAGGCGGTAAAAAACAAAGCGAACCAACACAATTGAAAAGGGAAAAGGCGGTAAAAACCCAAAGCGAACCAACCCAATTGAAAAAAGAGGCGGTAAAGAAAACAAGGCGAGCCAACACAATTGAAAAGAAAAAAAGGTGGCAAATAAAAACAAAGTGAAACAACCTAATTGAAAAGAAAAAAGGCAAAAACACGGCGAACCAACACAGTTGGAAAAAAATGCGGTAAAGAAAACAAGGCGAACCAACACAATTGAAAAGAAAAAAGGCGGTTAAAAAACAAAGCGAACCAACACAATCGAAAAGAAAAAGGCAAGCACACGGCGGACCAACCCAATTGGGGAAAAAACCAAGAGGCGGTAAAAAAAACAAGGCGAACCAACACAATTGAAAAGAAAAAAGGCAAGCACACGGCGGACCAACCCAATTTGGGAAGAAAACCAAGAGGCGGTAAAGAAAAAAAAGCGAACCAACACAATTGAAAAGAAAAAAGGCAAAAGCACGGCAAACCAATCCAGTTGAAAAACACAAAAAGGCGGAAAATAACAAGACGAACCAACCCAATTGAAATGAACCAAAAATATGGCAAGCACACGGCGGACCAACCCAATAAAAAACAAAGAGGCGGTAAAGAAAACAAGGCGATCCAACACAATTGAAAAGAAAAAAGGCGGTAAAAAACCAAAGCGAACCAACCCAATTGAAAAGAAAAAAGGCAAAAACACGGCGAACCAACCCAATTGATAAAAAACAAAAAGGCGTAAAAAAAACGGCAAACCAACCCAGTTGAAAAAAATGCGGTAAAGAAAACAATGCGAACCAACACAATTGAAAAAAAGGCGGTAAAGAAAACAAAGCGAACCAACACAATTGAAAAGAAAAAAAGGCGGTAAAGAAAACAAAGCGAAATAACGCAATTGAAAAGAAAAAAGGCGGCAAAGAAAACAATGCGAACCAACACAATTGAAAAGGAAAAAGGCGGTAAAGAAAACAAAGCGAACCAACACAATTGAAAAGAAAAAAAGGCGGTTAAGAAAACAAAGCGAACCAACGCAATTGAAAAGAAAAAGGCAGCAAGAAACGGCGACAAACCAATCCAAACCAAATTTTAAAAAAGGCGGCAAGAAACGGCGACAAACCAATCCAAACCAAATAAAAAAGGCAGCAAGAAACGGCGACAAACCAATCCAAACCAAATAAAAAAAGGCAGCAAGAAACGGCGACAAACCATTCCAAACTAAATTAAAAAAAGGCAGCAAGAAACGGCGACAAACCAATCCAAACCAAATTTTAAAAGGCGGCAGGAAACGGCGACAAACCAATCCAAACCAAATAAAAAAGGCGGCAAGAAACGGCGACAAACCAATCCAAACCAAATAAAAAAAGGCGGCAAGAAACGACGACAAACCATTCCAAACCAAATAAAAACGCAGCTAGAAACGGCGACAAACCATTCCAAACCAAATAAAAAAAGGCAGCAAGAAACGGCGACAAACCAATCCAAACAAATTTTTAAAAAAGGCGGAAAGAAACGGCGACAAACCAATCCAAACCAAATAAAAAGGCGGCAAGAAACGGCGACAAACCAATCCAAACCGAATAAAAAAAGGCGGCAAGAAACGGCGACAAACCAATCCAAACCGAATAAAAAAAAGGCGGCAAGAAACGGCGACAAACCAATCCAAACCAAATAAAAAGGCGGCAAGAAACGGCGACAAACCAATCCAAACCGAATAAAAAAAGGCGGCAGGAAACGGCGACAAACCAATCCAAACCGAATAAAAAGGCGGCAAGAAACGGCGACAAACCAATCCAAACCAAATTTTAAAAAGGCGGCAAGAAACGGCGACAAACCAATCCAAACCAAATAAAAAAAGGCGGCAAGAAACGGCGACAAACCAATCCAAACCAAATAAAAAAAAAAGGCGGCAAGAAACGGCGACAAACCAATCCAAACCAAATTTTAAAAGGCAGCAAGAAACGGCGACAAACCATTCCAAACCAAATAAAAATGCGGCAAGAAACGGCGACAAACCAATCCAAACCAAATGAAAAAAGGCGGCAAGAAACGGCGACAAACCAATCCAAACCAAATAAAAAAAAGGCGGCAAGAAACGGTGACAAACCAATCCAAACCAAATGAAAAAGGCAGCAAGAAACGGCGACAAACCAATCGCAACCAAATAAAAAAAACGCAGCTAGAAACGGCGACAAACCAATCCAAACCAAATAAAAAAAGGCGGCAAGAAACGGCGACAAACCAATCCAAACCAAATAAAAAAAGGCGGCAAGAAACGGCGACAAACCAATCCAAACCAAATAAAAAAGGCAGCAAGAAACGGCGACAAACCAATCCAAACCAAATAAAAAAAAAGGCGGCAAGAAACGGCGACAAACCAATCCAAACCAAATTTTAAAAAGGCGGCAAGAAACGGCGACAAACCAATCCAAACCAAATAAAAAAAGGCGGCAAGAAACGGCGACAAACCAATCCAAACCAAATAAAAAAAAAAGGCGGCAAGAAACGGCGACAAACCAATCCAAACCAAATTTTAAAAAGGCGGCAAGAAACGGCGACAAACCTATCCAAAGCAAATTTAAAAAAAACTGCGAGAAACCAATCCAAATCAAATTTTAAAAAGGCGGCAAGAAACGGCGACAAACCTATCCAACGCAAATAAAAAAAGGCGGCAAGAAACGGCGACAAAACCTATCCAAACCAAATAAAAAAGGCGGCAAGAAACGGCGACAAACCAATCCAAACCAAATAAAAAGGCGGCAAGAAACGGCGACAAACCAATACAAACCAAATAAAAAGGCGGCAAGAAACGGCAACAAACCAATCCAAACCAAATAAAAAAAAGGCAGCAGGAAATACAAAAAAGGTGGCGATGTAACGAACAGCAAGGCGGCGATGAAGCAATCAAAAAGGTGGTAACAGTCAAAAAGGCGGCGATGAAACAATCGAAAAGGTGGTAACATTCAAAAAGGTGGTGATGAAACAAACAAAAATGGTGGTAACAGTCAAAAAGGCGGCGATGAAGCAATCAAAAAGGTGGTAACAGTCAAAAAGGCGGCGATGAAACAATCGAAAAGGTGGTAACATTCAAAAAGGTGGTGATGAAACAAACAAAAATGGTGGTAACAGTCAAAAAGGCGGCGATGAAACATCGAAAAGGTGGTACCGGTAACAGTTAAAAAGGCGGCGATGAAACAATCAAAAAGGTGGTAACAGTCAAAAAGGCGGCGATGAAACAATCGAAAAGGTGGTAACATTCAAAAAGGTGGTGATGAAACAAACAAAAATGGTGGTAACAGTCAAAAAGGCGGCGATGAAACAATCGAAAAGGTGGTACCGGTAACAGTTAAAAAGGCGGCGATGAAACAATCGAACAGGTGGTAACAGTCAAAAAGGCGGCGATGAAACAATCGAAAAGGTGGTAACAGTCAAAAAGGCGGCGATGAAACAATCAAAAATGGTGGTAACAGTCAAAAAGGCGGCGATGAAACAATCGAAAATGGTGGCAACAGTCAAAAAGGCGGCGATGAAACAATCGAAAAGGTGGTAACAGTCAGAAAAGCGGCGATGAAACAATCAAAACTGGTGGTAACAGTCAAAAAGGCGGCGATGAAACAATCGAAAAGGTGGTAACAGTCAAAAAGGCGGCGATGAAACAATCAAAAATGGTGGTAACAGTCAAAAAGGCGGCGATGAAACAATCGAAAATGGTGGCAACAGTCAAAAAGGCGGCGATGAAACAATCGAAAAGGTGGTAACAGTCAGAAAAGCGGCGATGAAACAATCAAAACTGGTGGTAACAGTCAAAAAGGCGGCGATGAAACAATCGAAAATGGTGGTAACAGTCAAAAAGGCGGCGATGAAACAATCAAAAATGGTGGCAACAGTCAAAAAGGCGGCGATGAAACAATCGAAAAGGTGGTAACAGTCAAAAAGGCGGTGATGAAACAATCGAAAAGGTGGTAACATTCAAAAAGGTGGTGATGAAACAAACAAAAATGGTGGTAACAGTCAAAAAGGTGGTGATGAAACAAACAAAAAAGGTGGTGATGAAACAAACAAAAAAGGTGGTGATGAAACAATCAAAAAAGGTGGTGATGAAACAATCAAAAAAGGTGGCGGTGAAACAGAGAGAAAAACGGTGGCATAAAAAAGAAATCGGTGGCGGTGGAGCTGATAGAAAAATGAATTTGGTCGATCAAGAAGAAGAGAAAAAGACGGTGGTTGATCGTTAAGAAAAGTTGGCGGTCAATCACAGGAAACAATCGAAATGAAAAAGACAGAGCATCAACATTAAATGGATTGGTTTGTGTCCGTTGCCATGAATCGTTTACATTTCAATCCTAATGGAACAGTGCAGATCGGAGATTAAAACCCGGAGAAAGATGAAAACTACAAACAGTTGAGATGACATCGAAACACACTGAAAGCGGAAAAGCCTACAGGATGAAAGCTGGAAGGGTCGTGGTCAAAAACTGGTCATTGCAAGAAAGATGAAACTACAAAGACTAAAGAAGCAGTTGAAATATCATCAAGTCAACCTGAAAACTAAAGGCCTATACATGATGGAAATAAAATGGTCGTGGTCAATGCAATATCTAAGTTCTCCAGCTGAAAAAAAAACGAAAACGCTGGATAAAAGACGCGAGGAGTGGGAGCCAAAGAAACCGAAACAAGAGACGTTGAACATTGATGCCAAATACAAAAGAACTTGGTAAACGTCCTTCCTACAAGTTCCGACATCTTCGGAGACTCTGATGACGTCACGCCTTCAGATGCTGCGAGCATCAAGACTACCACAAAAGTGAGTTTCGCAAAATATATATATATATAGATCTATATACATACATATATATATATATATATATATATATTGAAACAGGTACATGCACACACAAAAACATAGGTTATGTATATGCAGACACACATATCTATACGCTATATACATACATGCATCCACCTGACTTTTACGATTTTCATTGTTAGGCCTGTATCTAAATTCATCTTCACCTTTTAGGTTTGACCTAATGACCTCTGCTTGAACTCTGCCTGCTTTCTGCCTTTGAGACTTTTTTTTCTTTAATTATAATATTGATGATGAGAAGTCGTCACATGTTAATCAATTCAGAGAACGTTCAAATTTAATGTGTGCGAGGGAACTTTCTTCATGCACACGTGCATATATATAAGTCAGTCAGTCAGTCAGTCAGTCAGTCAGTCAGTCAGTCGGTCAGTCAGTCAGTCAGTCAGTCAGTCAGTCAGTCAGTCAGTCAGTCGGTCAGTCGGTCAGTCGGTCGGTCAGTCGGTCAGTCGGTCAGTCGGTCAGTCAGTCAGCCAGCCAGTCAGTCAGTCAGTCAGTCAGTCAGTCAGTCAGTCAGTCAGTCAGTCAGTAGTTTTTTTTAATGTTTACAGGTCTACGAAATGAATCAAATTTAAATGAGTCGATTAAAATATTTTATAGTAATCGAAGTTTCTTAGGCGCCACTCTAAAGCGAGGCTCGCAAGACTTCAGTTTTTTTTATATATCCACTGAGATCTATTATAGGAGGATAAGAGTCCCATTGCCAGAGAGACAAGGTTGTGGGACCTACAGTCTGGAATGATCTCCCGTTTTCGCTTCGCTCTCTGCTTGTGGCGCATCCGGCGGGGTTCTACAATTAAGTCCCTCAAGTCTTTTTTCTTTGGTCGTGGCTGGGCTGCGAGCGCCTCTGAGTAGTTTCTTGAAAAGGCGCTATATAAATGCTCTTGAATGAATGAAGGAGAGATACAGAGACGCACAAAAAGACATATGAATAGAGACAGAGGGAGAGACACACACAGAGAGTGACAGCGGAACCAGAGAAGGGGAGGAAGAGAAGGAGGAAGAGGAGGAGGAAGAGGAGTAGGAGTAGGAGTAGGAGGAGGAGGCAGAGGAGGAAGAGGAGACATAGAGAGAGAAAGAGAGAGAGAGAGAAAGAGAGAGAGAGGAGAGAGAGACAGAGACAGAGACAGAGACAGAGACAGAGACAGAGAGAGAGAGAGAGAGAGAGAGAGGGAGGGAGGGAGGGAGAGAGAGAGAGAGAGAGAGAGAGAGAGAGAGAGAGAGAGAGAGAGAGAGAGAGAGAGAGAGAGAGAGAGAGAGAGAGAGAGAGAGAGGAGATATATATTTCATTCCGTTGATATTGTCACAACAAATGATATTATTATCAACCAATGTCTTTATGAAGGTCAGTCGGAAGGACACAATAATGACGACATCAACATACATCTTCAATTCTTCATCTTCAACAACATGGGAAGAATATCAACAAATGTCTTCATTCGCTGCTAATCGGAAAGGTTGGTGACCATTCATTCATTCATTCATTCATTCATTCATTCATTCATTCATTCATTCATTCATTCATTCATTCATTCATTCATTCATTCATTCATTCATTCATTCATTCATTCATTCATTCATATATTCATTCATTCATTCATTCATTCATTCATTCATTCATTCATTCATTCATTCATTCATTCATTCATTCACTCATTCGTTCATTCACTCATTTATTCATTCATTCATTCACTCATTCGTTCATTCATTTATTTATTTATTCATTCATTCATTCACTCACTCACTCATTCATTCATTTACTGATTCTGAGTGTTTATTTAGCGCCTTTTCCAGGTTACGTCTCAGCGGTACTCTCATCCAATCCTCGTCGGAAAGGAATGGGTTTCAAGCAAGCCCTAAATAAATTCTATAGATTAGTCATGCAGAATCAATAAAACAACGAGCAGGTTCAAAGGAAATCTAGTTCAGGAGATTTATGGCGCAAGACAATGCCAGGCTTAAGTGTAACATCTGGTGGGGGAGACACGCAATTGGCGCAGTTGATGCGCGGCGTATTATAGAAGAGTTACATGTTGAAACGATTAAAGTTGTTGGTTGCGTACGACATCAAAAATATGCACTGCAGATGCAAAGGTATAATACAGTGAGGAGGGACGTTCAGTTGACAACGGTCAATGAATCTATTGTCTCCTTAACAGCTGCTGTTATAGCCAGTATGAGAATTGTATAAATATAACTGGTGGGGTCAGACTTTGATTTATGTGGACTTGTGGGGTCCAATGGTAATTTACTATAGCGTCTTAAGAAAGACTGGGATTGAGCCAGGGCCGTTTTAAGGAGCTTTGTGGCCCTAGGCAAAACCATAATCTTAAACGTAACCATGGGCCTAATTTACAGGGTGCGACTTTTTTTAATATCTTGGCAAAAAATAATAATTCAAATCAAGTCTTACGGGTTTAAAGGTAATTCATACCTACGTAGGCTACAGTAGTCAAATTTCATCGAAGTATTTGAGGCAGAACAAAAGTTATATCACTTTTAGTGAGTCCGCTCACTGTTTTTGACAATCCAAAAAAGTAACCCAACAAAAAGTAACAATAGACGATATTCAAATATTTTGATGATATTTGGCTGTTGTACGTAGATATGAATTATCTTTAAGCCTGTAAGACTTGAATCGAAATTTTTTGGGCCAAGATAGGCCCTATATATTGGCAAAAAACCATAGGGGATTATTGTTTTTGGCCTACCCTGTATCTATGTAGTATCTATGTAGTCCTCCTTCGCTGGGGGTCAAGGTTTCTGGGGGACGGAGAACGAGTATTTCCGGTCGATCGCTGAGCCACGTAGCGCCGAGAGGGAGGGGCATGGGGAATGTGCACCTTCCCACCAGGAATATTTTAATTTCCACATTGCAGCATTTAAAGCTGCAATCTTAACCAAATTCTTCAACTTTTTTAAATTGTTACATTAATTTTATTAATTATAGTATTACTGCTGACACAGCTAGCATAGCCATCTTTGTACTACAAGTGTAAAATAGATTTAAGTTCAATATGTATACGTTAAAGTTCGTAGAACATGTTGCTAATTTTGTTATGCGATGTAGTCTTTTCGGATCGCCGCGGGGCCCCTCTGTTGCGCGGGGCCCTAGGCACGTGCCTCGCGTGCCTCGGCCTTAAAACGGCTCTGGATTGAGCCCACCCACTATCACCCCGGCAATTCTTACCCTGGATATAGTCATGTGTGAATGCCATATAATAAATTACGTTTTAGTCCAGATGCTGTGAGACGCAGGTGATTGGACGACATTCCATCTCCAAGATCCACCAGACCCAACGACGAGCAGCTTCATCAACTATAAAGAATTGGTGACGATGTCAACGAATATCTTCATATCTTCATCAACCGTAAAGAACTGGTGACGATGTCAACGGTTATCTTCATATCTTCATCAACCATAAAGAACTGGTGACGATGTCAACAGTTATCTTCATATCTTCATCAACCATAAAGAACTGGTGACGATGTCAACGGTTATCTTCATATCCTCATCAACCATAAAGAACTGGTGACGATGTCAACAGTTATCTTCATATTTTCATCAACCATAAAGAACTGGTGACGATGTCAACGGTTATCTTCATATCTTCATCAACCATAAAGAACTGGTGACGATGTCAACAGTTATCTTCATATCTTCATCAACCATAAAGAACTGGTGACGATGTCAACGGTTATCTTCATATCCTCATCAACCATAAAGAACTGGTGACGATGTCAACAGTTATCTTCATATTTTCATCAACCATAAAGAACTGGTGACGATGTCAACGGTTATCTTCATATCTTCATCAACCATAAAGAACTGGTGACGATGTCAACAGTTATCTTCATATCCTCATCAACCATAAAGAACTGGTGACGATGTCAACGGTTATCTTCATATCTTCATCAACCATAAAGAACTGGTGTCGATGTCAACGAATATCTTCATATCTTCATCAACTATAAAAAAACTGGTGTCGATGTCAACGAATATCTTCATATCTTCGTCAACCATGAAGAACTGGTGACGATTCCAAGCGCACGGACGACATTCCATCTTCAAGATCCAACAGACCCAAACCGCGTTGTGACAATTACTGCAAGAGCATCAGATGATGAACATAACACAGGTTAGTCATGATATCATCGTCATAAAGTTGACTCAATGCACGATTGTGCATCACAAGACAGTTGCTTGTTACTGCAGTTTAACAACACTGATGATTAGTGTCACCCTCCTCCTTTATCCAGGCTTGGGACTGGCATTGACAGAATGCAGCCATTTGCAGAGTTACTACAGGACAGTAACTACATGTAATGTGTGTGTGTGTGTTATGTCATCATTGGTCTATGATATCTATCTTGAGCAGAACAAAGCGGCAGACGGAAGGGAGTGACGACTGGCGACCAAAACAGTTTAGCCTGGATCGGGAGCGCCCCTGTGTAGTGATATTGAAGGGCGCTATATAAATTCTGATTCGTTGATTGACTGATTGATTGACTGGTTGATTGATTGATTGGTTGATTGTTCGACTGATTGATTTATTGATTTATTGATTTATTGATTGATTGTTCGACTGATTGATTTATTGAGAACATTCAAAATGCGAGACCAGCAAAATTAATTAAAACGGCTTAAAAATATATAAAATAACTGGGCCTACAAGAACAGAGGATCAATTAAGCGATGCGGTGATCAAAGGTCGCGCCGACAACAAAGAGAACCAGGAAGGTTGACTTTAGATCTCCCTTGGTCACAGGCATCCAAGAACATGACAGGACTTTTTTTACGAGCAGTTGTACAAAAAAGGTGCAGTTGTAGAAGCACTTCTGTATAGTTAAAACTAGCAAAAAAGGCAATTGTCCTCCGATTGGAAGTAATTTGCCATGGATGATTGGAAAGGAAAGGAGTTGTGCAGTTCTAAAAATTCCTTAAAAAAGCCCTGGAACATGAGTAGCAAGAAGGATTCAGAGGAATGACTTGTATCCGAAAGTCCGACCGCTTATGATCAATTGTTCGAATCCATAGACAATGTTATTTGATATGATACAATAATTATTCCAGTTTTTAGTTTTAATAGATGTAATATTTGGTACAGGTTGACAGAATGCCTCCAGAATGGTGACGACATCATAAGAAGTCTCCATAATAATAGACCCCCATCGGAAAGAAATGGTGATGATTTCGACAGAGTGTG
The DNA here is from genome assembly GCA_949752735.1 of Lumbricus terrestris. NCBI lineage: Eukaryota > Metazoa > Annelida > Clitellata > Crassiclitellata > Lumbricidae > Lumbricus > Lumbricus terrestris. The sequence continues at coordinate 28,401,846 of OX457048.1, read as the reverse complement.
GGGCGTGGTGGTGCAGCGGTGTCTTCGTGGCCTAGTGACCGAAAGGGTTGCTGGTTGGTTCGCACTGCAAGCCACTGCGTTTCTATACCCTGAAGAAGTTGTGAAGGAGGAAATGGGGAACCACTCATACTCATCTCATTCTCGAGTGGCGCAAAAACCGATGGATTGCCGTTGGGCAAAGTGACGATATCAACCGAAGTCCTCTTCTCATCTCATCCCCCAAGTGGCGTAAAAACCGATGGATTGCCGTTTGGCAAGGTGACGATATCAACAGACGTCTTCCTCTCATCTCATCCCCCAAGTGGCGTAAAAAACCAATGGATTGCCGTTGGGCAAAGTGACGATATCAACAGACGTCCTCTTCTCATCTCATCCCCCAAGTGGCGTAAAAGCCGATGGATTGCCATGCATTGGGCAAAGTGACCATATCAAAAGACGTCCTCTTCTCATCTCTTCCCCCTCTCTTCCCCCAAGTCGTGTAAAACCGATGATCTACAAAGTGACTATATCAAGAAAAGTCACCACAAAAAGAAATCGAAAAGAAACGACTGCAGTATCAAGAAAAGTCTTCATCCATATAAATCGGAAAGAAAATAATGGAAATATCTTCAGAAACTGATGTCGTCATTTAGATGAACTGGAAAGAAATGATGGCAGTATCTTCAGATACATATCTTCGTCTAAATTAATACGAAAGAAACTGTCGAAGTATATTGGCACCGAATGAGAGATTCTCTCATCAATGATATAGTATCTATAAATTTATTCATCTGTATAAATCGGAAAGAAATTAATGGTAGCGATATCTTCAGAAGTCATCCATCGTTACCAATCGGAACGACATTAAATCGAACTCACCATCGTAACCATGGTAATCTAATAGAAATTGTTCGATAGATGCTGTGGTGGTCTTTATCGCTACATTTTTACATGAAGCAAGCTGTCAGAAGTTTTGTCCGTATTGCAAAAATAAGTCATCTGGCAATTTTGGAAAATCTTCGTTGTTTACTTATTTGGAATTATTCTGTCTGCATCGTAATCGTAATCGTAATTGTAATCTCAAAATTTCTAAGGCGCCACTCGAAAGATAATCGCATGGGCACCAGCTTATTCACGAGCGTGTTTGATTGATGTGACGCTGCAGTGTATCTGACTTTCTTAATCAACAGCAGTTGCGAAATGGAGATCTACAAATTGAGCAGAATGGCAGAGCAGAGCGACAAACCAGTGGAGACGGATGGTGAAACATGCGATTGACACCAACGGGCACTGAGCCCATGGACCGCAATGATGATGATGATGCTGCTGCTGATGATGATGATGGTGATGATGATGATGATGATGATGATGATGATGATGATGATGATGATGATGATGATGATGATGATGATGACGATGACGATGACGATGACGATGAGGATGACGATGAGGATGATGATGATGATGATGATGATGATGATGATGATGATGATGATGATGATGATGAATACGATGACGATGACGATGACGATGCTGATGATGCTGATGATGCTGCTGCTGCTGATGATGATGACGACGACGACGACGACGATGACGACGATGATGATGATGATGATGATGATGATGATCTTGTAAATTTATATATCTACTCTCGAAATGCACAATTATCAGAAGAGCTCCGAGTGCGAGAGACCAAGAGCGAAGGAAGAAGTCTTGAGACAACGAAAATATATAGCACTTGGCCTTCCAGTTAATTCATGTTTATTGCCATATAGTAACGTAATGCAAGTAATAATTTCTATAGCGCCACTCACATGTAGCCATGGCCATTCGATAAATAGAATTAAATAGAATCAATTTTCTGATCCCAGCAGCAATACAAAATTACAAAGTGTCAAACAACAATAATAATCAGAAGAAACAGTTAATCATAGCCAGAGACAGTTAATCGTAGCCAGAAACAGTTAATCATAGCCAGAAACAGTTAATCATAGTCATAATCAGTTAATCATAACCAGAGTCAGTTAATCATAGCCATACTCAGTTAATCATAGCCAGAAACAGTAAATCATAGCCAGAGACGGAAAATCATAGCCAGAAACAGTTAATCATAGCCAGAAACAGTAAATCATAGCCAGAGACGGAAAATCATAGCCAGAAACAGTTAATCATAGCCAGAAACAGTTAATCATAGCCAGAAACAGTTAATCATAGCCAGAAACAGTTAATCAGAGCCAGAAACAACACACTGAGACAGAAGAATACTACAGATTAAATGCATGGGAGCAATAGGCGTATGTGGAGTCGGTCCAAAATTCATTCATTCATTCATTCATTATTAGCATTTATATAGCGCCCCTTCAAGAAACTACTCAGAGGCGCTCCCAGCCCAGCCACAGCAAAAGAAAAAAGATTTAAGGGACTTAAGGAATAAGGATTGACTGGTCAGGTGAAGGAGATGAAGGTTAGGGGAGGTTGATTGATCATTCAGGCTCAGCCCACAAGAAGGAAAGACTTCATCGCATTATTAAAGAGATTGCGTGCATGGAAGACAGTATATAAACTGGAAAAAAGATTTGACATATTTTAGTTGTAAATGTATGGGCGTGGTCGTATGTTGCCAAAAACGGAAACTGACGACACATCCTCGTCTTCTTATTGGTCACCGCCTGACCAATCGCCTCACTGTAACGACGATGATTGACGTGTGTTAATTGCACAGGTGAGACAATGCCGTTTAGGTGAGATATCGTTTCCACAAATAGACAGAAGTCTGCAAATATTTTATGATTAGTCTTAGACACAGGAAACGTGGAGCTGCTGACGGGGTCATTCCGGACAAAACTCCGATATTCCTTTTCAGGAACTTAGAACGTTCGGTACAGTACACCTGGATGCTCGTCATACATGTGTGTTCTAACATACTTGCTCTGACATACTTGTTCTGAAATACTTGTTCTGGCAACGTGGAAAAGTTGTAAAAAACGAGGTATAAAAACGGGACGTAACGGGGAAGAGGAATGGCCAACTATTGTCTTCTTTGCTTATGAGACGTCGTGATTCCATCTATTGTCTTTTATTATTATGAAGGTTGTTTCCTAAATAAGCTGATCTCATCGAGATACTGGTTATACTCAGTGCCTAAAGTGTGAACAAATAAGTGCCTGGACGCCCATTACCTGTCTAGTCTGTGTTCGCCAATAAGTGGCTGGACGGTGTTCAGATTTTAAATCAAGTGCATGGACGCCGTCCATGACCTCCAGGCACACTTTAAGCCCTGATCATACTCATAGACAGATTACTGGTTCCGGTATATAGATATAGACCAGTCAATACCCATTAACCAATGGCTCCTACAGCGGGCTGGTTCTATAAATAGACAAAGGGAGGTTTCTACTTTCTACGGTGCACACTGTAACCCATGATAGCAAAGGGCTGGTTCCATTGAATGAGGACTGCTCCCGTTGAAACGCTGGTTCCCTTGGATAGTATAATCTGACTCCATTGATTGGCTACTTTCCTCTGGTTGGCTGGAATCCTTCCACGATCATCCATGTCCCAAGAATCGACATCTTCGGGGAGACAGCAACGCGGCAATGCCCTCTGCTCTCCGTCAAGGTCAAGCAACGCTGTTGACTTCCACCTAATAAAGGGGTTCCCGGCAACTCGGGATGTACCGCACCTAAGCTTCGGAATCGATCGGATCCTTTCAGCCTCTGACGGAACACCGGAAGTGGATCAAACCGCGGCGAACCGGAAGTCCAAGTCCAGCTCACTGATGGAGGTCCTGAGAATGGATCATGAGCTGCTTCACCACGGTGGTTGTCTGTCGCCGGAATTTCCTCATCGTCACGCTCCGCTGCCCCCCGGTTGGTGCACTACACTCAACCCTCTGACCTTTCCAGAGGTCAGCATCTTACCATGGACTGCAGCGGCTGCTGCGGAGGCAGGGGCCCTCATCAGTTCCATCAACAACGGTCAGTGTATATTGTACGTATGTATGTATGTATGTATGTATGTATGTATGTATGTATGTATGTATGTATGTATGTATGTATGTATGTGTGTGTATGTATGTATGTACATGTATATATGTATGTATGTATGCATGTGTGTGTATGTATGTATGTATGTATGTATGTATGTATGTATGTATGTATGTATGTATGTATGTATGTATGTATGTATGTATGTATGTATGTATGTATGTATGTATGTATGTATGTATGTATGTATGTATGTATGTATGTATGTATGTATGTATGTATGTATGTATGTATGTATGTATGTATGTATGTATGTATGTATGTATGTATGTATGTATGTATGTATGTATGTATGTATGTATGTATGTATGTATGTATGTATGTATGTATGTATGTATGTATGTATGTATGTATGTATGTATGTATGTATGTATGTATGTATGTATGTACAGGGTGGCGCAAAATAAACCGGACTATTAGTTTTTGCAATTGCATCGCTTGAATAATCAAAGTAATTATCGCCTTAAAACTATCATATTAAGACAGAAATGACACAGAAAAATGGCATTGGTTTGGCATTTAATATAACATTGAATGGACTGTAAAATTTCAGAATTTTCTGAATGCGTAAGAAATTTCAGTCAAAGTGATGTTCAATATGTCCTCCGTTTGCTGCGATAACCAATGATAATCGCTTGCGAAACTGTCCAATAGCCCGGTTGATAGTGTCCTCGCTGATTTCGTCCCAGCATGCGGTCAGAACTTCTTTCAAATGTTCAATATCTCGTATTCTCTGCCTGTAGACAAGCTGCTGAAGCATTCCCCAGATGGAATAGTCTACGGGATTCAAGTCCGGACTGTTCGGTGGCCAATTTTCTGGTTCAGTAAATTCTGGAACGTGAGCAGTGAGAAAAGCAACTGTTTTTCGTGAACGATGAGCAGGTGCTCCATCCTGCTGGAAAGTGAAATTGTGACCAGAGCTATAATGTCTGGCAGTAATCCTTGATGTAGGACGACGTCACAGTAATAACTGTTAACTTTTGCTCCTCGTTCAACGAAAACTAATGACGATTTCCCTAGCTGCGAGCCTGCGACACGGCAATCGAAACCATGATGCTCTGTGAGAAGTGCTTCCGACCTTTCAGCAAGCGTTCTGAAGGAATGTCTCGTTTCACAGCTACGCTGGCGTCAGTGGCATAGCCAGTTATTTTTTCATGGGGGGCAGTGGGGTGGCAGCTTAAAATGATGGGGTGGCTACCGTTGGCAATTAAAGCGTGCATCGGCATCGGTATATTGCCATAGACTATGTATTTTTAGATTTTGGATGTATAACAGTATTGGACATAATACGCAAGCAAGCCTCACTAGCTTGTCTGTCCCACAGTGCACTGTAGTGGCCTGTCCCACTTTCCCATCACCCACCCTATAAGAAATTGCACAGGAAGTTGTAAAAAAAAAGTCAGAAATTATATAACATTGTTTAATTCTTTATCACTCGTAAGAGTAAAAAGTAAAACAAACGCAGGGATTGGGGGGGGGGGGGCAGCTGGGGGCAGCCCTTTCATTTGGGGGGGGCGGCTGCCCCCCTTGCCCCCCCCGTAGTTACGCCACTGGCTGGCGTACACTCGATCATTCTGTGAATTGGTTGGTGTTTGGACCGTAAAGATCTTTTCATCCGTAAACCATGTTCTGGCAAATTTAGCTCCGGTTAGTCGTCGAGACAGACGTTTGCAGGCGGCAAGCCGTTTCACTCTGTCAGCGTGTGCTAGCAGCTGCACCTCACGTCGCCGAAACACTTTAAGCTGTAAGTCAAATTTAGTAATACGCTGAACAGTTCTACGAGATATACCAGTTTGACTTCAATTTCTCTCGGAGATTTGCTTGTTCCCTTTAACTTTGATTATTCAAGCGATGCAACTGCAAAAACCAATAGTCCGGTTTATTTTGCGCCACCCTGTATGTATGTATGTATGTATTTATGTATGTATTCATGCATTAACGTGGTGCGCGGTGGAGTAGGGGTTCGTTGCCTCGGAGCATCCAATCAATCGCAAGGAGGGTTGCGTGTTCGAATTCATATCAAACCGCAGTGTACGGACCCTGATCAAGTCCTTTCACTCGCAATAATTGCTCTTGCGCTTCCCGTGAAAACTCCAATTCAGTGTCCGCGCTGTATACGCGAGAGCGTCTCTGAGTAGGAGCTTGAAGGGGCGCTATATCAAGTAATCATACATAATACATTTTCATAATAATAACCGTAGTATACGACTATAAATTATATATACCCAAGTGAGTTACATATATATATATATATAAGGTTATATAATATATACTCTATTTAAAGGGTTCATCTATCGGGGGCCACGTCGCCGCTTCGGTCAACCTCAGTACAGCGGTCGCATCCGGGCGACTTCCATGAACCGGAAGAAGCCCCGAACGTCCTTCACCCGGATCCAGCTGAAGGAGCTGGAGAAGAGGTTCCTCGGTCAGAAGTACCTGACGTCATCGGAGAGGTCAACCGTTGCTAGGGAACTGAAGATGACGGAGGCGCAGGTGAAAACCTGGTTTCAGAACAGAAGAACCAAATGGAGGTAACCATGGATACACGTGGGCGCTCGCACATAGGGGCAAGAGTCCCACTAGTCCCTGGGTGAGAATTGGGGGAGTTGGGGGTTTCAAGCCTCCAGTCTTTCTTAGAGCCCCATAGTAAAGTCTGCTTTTCACACCCCAATTTCAAGTGTATCATAGTATACAACCTCCAGTCATTGTCCCACAATTCTCACACTGATTATATTTCCATAAAAATTTCAGACTATATTTCAATTACTATTTTTGGTCTTTGACACATTCCTTAGCACTAAAGCGTAACGGAGAGTAAGAATGAGAAATTATCTACCCTATACAGTTACTTTCTCACCTCCTGCCTTGCATTGTTTTGAGGACCATGTTAAAATAATCAACCGTGATCAATTTGTTTTGCTCCATTTTGCAACAACATCTACGGGCTCCCATGTAACGTAACCATGTAGGCCTAACTATGATTTTGTTGCATCTGGTAACGCATTTTAAAATTGACGCAATTAAATGTTAATCAGAAAAAGCGCAACTATAAGACTAATAATAA
>OX457048.1:28352257-28387257 GCA_949752735.1 Lumbricus terrestris | reverse complement strand
TTTTACTTAAGTACAGTAACGCGTTGCTTTCACTTCGTTACTGTACAACACTGAATTTTATTTACAAGGGACAGCTTACTTTAGCAATCTAATCTAGCCTACGATTTAAAAACTGTCTAAATAAGATAAATCGGGAAAATGGAGAAATAATCCTGACCCCCTAGCCTAAGCTAATTTTCCAATTTTCCAATTCTAGTGCAATAAATATTTTGTGTCGCTTGCGATCGACACATTAAACCACACACCAGCACAAAGCTTGTACTTGTTCTCGTGGACTACTTGAGTCAATAATTGGCAGACTTTAAGACGAAAGGCTAGAGTAGAATTCTCTTCTGTTGTGCCTTATTGAACAATCGCTTTATTCATTTTCGCCATCTTGATTTCGCCCTTCTGATTTTGTAGTAGGCCTAAACCTCATTGGACTCAGCTCTCGTGGGCCTACAGGCCTAGGTTTCTTTCTTGTCTCCCCCCCGTCAGGCATGTGCTAAAGACGATGCTTTAACAAACGTCTCCAATTCGTTCAGCTCCTAGTATTATTATCCACGGCTTCTCTGGTGTCCTGATTGTGCTTTGTCTATAGATCTTCCATCCAACGTTCGTCATCCATGTCTTTGCCTGCCATCCTCTGCTTCTTGTCCCCTCTATACCCGGCCATTATGGATCCGTGTCCGTAGTTGAGGAATTACAATATTATCGTTCATTTCCCCAAAAGTTTCCCGGTTTTTGATGGCGAGAAAATGGTCACCCTAGTGTAAACTGTAGAGACCTTGAATGGACTCAACATAATTTTCTCAACACAAATTCCGGCTGAATGATTGATTGGTTGATTTGGTTGATTGATTGATTGATAAAGTAAAATAGAGCACCCTACTTGGAGATAGCAGTGATAATGACCGGAAGCAAGGTCTCGCATCTACATATTTATATAGCGCCTCTCGCACATTGAGACCATGCATTCAGACCTGCTTTCAGTCTCATCACGTAAACTCCGTGGGGAAAAGAAATGCCTTTAAAAGCATGGGACGAAAAGCGAGTATTGGTAACTTAAAGTAGATAGTCAGGGCCCACAAAGCAAAGTAATGCCACTCAAATAAGGCAGGTATAATTATACGGTAAGGGGAGAGAATACTAAGGAAGGGTGAGCAAGGCAAAATAGAGGATCCAGGTGTTGTGTGTGCAATTGGTAATCAGTTGAATAGAGTCGCATATATTATATACGACGTGTGTGCAGACTTTAATGAAAACGTCTTCGTTCTTCTTCGTTCTTCGTTCTTCGTTCTTCGTGCTTCGTGTTTCGTTCTTTCGTGGATTACGTTTTGATTGATGGGGTCTGGTGTGCTGCGATTAATGAGTAAAATATATATCTGTCAAAACCCGAAGAGTGAACGCTCAAAAACCTTTCACTCGGTTTGTATGCTTTTCACTGGACGCTAATTCCTCCTTAAACCTCCTTTTCATCCTCAAATATATAAATATAATTGTATTTGTGTATATATTATGTGTGTGTTGCGCGTGTATGTATGTATGTATGTATGTATGTATGTATGTATGTATGTATGTATGTATGTATGTATGTATGTATGTATGTATGTATGTATGTATGTATGTATGTATGTATGTATCTATGTATCTATGTATGTATGTATGTCTCAGTTCACGCTCTTACTTTCATTCAAAATGATGACGGTGGCATCGACGATAGTGACAACAACGACATGCATGATGATAACGACGATGATAATGGAGCCTGTAGCGGAGTTGTATAAACCAACGGCGCAAGCAACTTCCAGCTGTCGATTTCTGGCGACCTCCGACGGGCGACCGAGAGGAGGACAACTCTGATGGTCGACGGATGTGGAAGGCGGAACGGCGCTAGAGGGCGCCAGGTCACAGCGCATGCGTGAGTTTTCGTCGCCTTGTATTTATATAGCGCTTGTCAGGAAGTGTATTCTTAACGTCGTCGCTGATGTCACGGTTCAATTCATTGGCTTAATTAACGTTGTTTCTTCTCATCCACCGTACGCCTTCCTTTCCCTCTTGTTGTCGTCGTCGTCGTCGTCGTCATCGTCGTCGTCGTCGTCATCGTCATCGTCATCGTCGTCGTCATCATCGTCGTCGTCATCATCATCATCATCATCATCATCATCATCATCATCATCATCGTCATCGTCGTCGTCGTCGTCATCGTCATCGTCATCGTCATCGTCATCACCACCGCCACCGCCACCGCCACCGCCACCGCCACCGCCACCACCACCACCAATTGATTGTACAGTGACGCAAACAAGGGGGTGTTTTGGGGGTTAAACCCCCATTGGCTTAGGAAAAAGTTTTTAAAAGGCTATTTATCGATTTAAATGAGAAAAACAAAACAATTTTTGCAGTAACAATTGTTTTTCTTACTTTATTCCCTTTGCTATTCTATGATTGGGGTAGGGGATTCAGGTTTCTGAGGGGGAGGGCGGCGTGAAAACGGCCGGGTTTTTTTGTGGGGGAGGCAATCGCTGAACCGAGACACCGACGACATGCATCCATTAGCCGGACATTTTTCTGACGACCATTTTTTTAGTAGCATATAATACATTGGTGTGCTCTCTCGAATGGTACTTCCAAACGCCCAAAACAATTTTTTATACATATATTTTCCCTTCACTCCGTTTGCATCCGTGTCTTGCTATCCCCCCCCCCACTCCCACTCCCACGGGAGTGAAGTGAATGATACTCAATATGCACGTGAACGTCAGCTCAAGATTTTTCTGGATATGTCATTTCTGTGGGGAACCCCCCCCCACACACACCCAGACGTCTAGATCAAATACTGCAACAAGGGCAGACGACGTTTCAATCACGAAATCAATTGCCAGCGTTGAAATCGCCGTATATCATCTCGTCTCTTAGTACTCTTACTGGCGCAGTAGTGCTATATAAAGAGAAGAACCTTTTGGGACGAGCAGCTGTATACGCTGGTGTGACGTCATTGACAGGAAGGAGACTCTTTCGGTTGATATGTCTCCACGTCGTATAGATATGCCAGAGAACGGTCCTCCGCGACTATACGCTGATTGACCTGTCAATCGGGTCGCCATTTTGCGTAAGCAAGATAAGGACTTAGTGAAGACTGTGTATTCGGTTTGGCAGTCGACTTGGAGGAAGTTGTGGGGGTGGGTGGGGTCGGTGGGGGCAAGACCGTAGCTAGGGGTGTTTTGGGTGTTTGAACACTCCCGAAATGGAAAATGTGAAAAATAATAGAATGCATTTACGAGCACATGATGTAAAAACCATGAAATAAAAACATGAAACACCCCCCAAGAATGGTAAAATGTAAAAAAAAACAGAATGCCGGATGACTAAAAAGGGAAAATTTGTGACTTTTTGGAAGATTTCGGCCTGATGACTAAAATAGTTCATCAGTTGTTTTGGGAAGGAAAATTGGTGAAGCATCCCCCCTCCCAAAGTAAAATTCTGGCTACGGTGGGGGGATAACAGGACACGGATGTAAACGGAGTCAAGCCAAAATGGAGAGAGCATTTTGGAGATCGTCTGATTGGTTCACGTGACTAGAACGAAGGAATTTCTGTCTAAAAATAAAATTTCGGTGTCGATATGTTTGTTGTCATTTTTTATATTGAAAGTTTATACTTGGACTCATATCAATATTATACATCATTGGGTCGAATTAGCCTTGATTGCATTATTATCTAATATCATTACAGACTGCCCGTACGGGAATTTAAAGACCGTGAAGTGTCATTTCATAAAAAAGTAGGTCATGGGCGTATCCAGGGGTGATCAATCCGGCCATGGCCTTCCAATTTCAAAAGTGCACAGGACGTGGACCTCCACGTAGTTTCAACAGGCATTGAATCAATGCATCAGGAAAGAAAAGTAGGATACGGCGACTAGAGAGGTCATAGTATGTTGTTGTCAGTGTTTACGTAGACCCGACGACTGATGACTAAAAAAGGTCATCAGTTATTTTGGCAGGGAAAGTTGGTATATTTTTCAGACATTTCGACCAAACGAAAAAGGGTCATCAGATTTTTTATGGCAAAAATTTTCACCCCCCCCCCTTCGAAAATTTCTGTATCCGCCCCTGATGTAGGTCCCATATCCGCAGACATATTGCACGACTTCCTCGATACTCGCACATCTCTACATTCATGGCTCATGACATTCACTGGCTTCCGATCTTTACCTGAATCAGATACAAGGTCTTACTCCTAGTTACTAAGTCCCTGCAGGGCTTAGCGCCTAAATACCTGTGCGACTTAATGTGTAAGCCTCTTTCTGCAAGATCTTCACGCCCTCTTCGTTCTGCTGACCACTTTTTTTTATCTATTTGTACCCAGATCACGAACCTCAATAACCCAACATCGAGCTTTTGCTATTGTTGGTCCTTTAATTTGGAATCACCTTCCTTCTGAAATTCGTGGCAGGATTCTTGTAGAAAATTCACCTGCATCTTTTCGCTGCATGAAGACTTTTCTTTTTTCATGGGCCTGTCAGCCCTGTCACGCTGAAAGCGCTTCCGAATAGCCCTGCTGTGAGAAGCGCTTTACGAATGCTTTATTAGATTAGATTAGATTAGATATCAGATTTTGCCATCAAGGTGGATACCGGAGACACGATGCAAACAGAACATGACATTGTATATCTTCACAAAATATCTCATTATGTGGTACGAAAATATGGAGTCGGAATCATCTTCGCCTGTGCAGGCAGGGGTCGATCTCAGCTGCATGGCGCTAATATAAGGACAGTTTGTTGAATCAGTATCGACTGTTTTGGTCTTCAATGTTAGGCTGTTATATAATAGAGTGTAGAGTCAACTATGCCGTGTCTCCCTCTGAGTTTAGAGCTGGACCGCCGATTCAAAATAAATAGGGAATTCATCTGTCCGTCTGTCTGTCTGTCTGTCTCTCTCTATCCGTCTATCCGTCTGTCTCTCTGTGTCTCTGTCAACATGAAGGTATGCGTCCGGTAGTAAGCACATGTCGCATCCTGTAAACAGGATGGTCGTGGAAGCAGGAGGGAAGTTGTAGGCGAGAGAGGAGGAGGAAAAGGGAGGACTATGGAATGGGTCCATGGGATGGGAATGGAGAGATGACGTACGGACCACAATGCACATCTTTTTCTATATATGTTTTTTGTCGTTACTCTTGGTTTCCGTTGTTAGATGTCGTCCTCTGGTGCATAATTATTATGCAAATTCACCGGAAGGACGTCAAGCAAGCAGTTGTGTGTTCTCGCTCTCTTTATACTCCTCTCTCTCTCTCTCTCTCTGTCTGTCTGTCTGTCTGTCTCTATCCCTCTCTCTATCTCTGTGTGTGTGTGTCTCTCTCTTTCTCTCTTTTTCTCTCTTTCTCTCTCTCTCTCTCTCTCTCTCTCTCTCTCTCTCTGTCTCTCTGTCTGTCTCTATCCCTCTCTCTATCTCTGTGTGTGTGTGTGTCTCTCTCTCTTTCTCTTTCTGTGTGTCTCTGTGTGTTCTAACTGTCTGTCTCTTTATGTTTCTGTCTCTATCTACCATTCTGTCTCTGTCCCTCCTGTCTCTCTTCTCATCTCTCTATGTGTCTGTTTGTCTCTGTCTGTCTGTCTCTTTCTCTTTCTCTCTCTCACTCTCTGTCTCTTTCTCTCTCTGTCTGCCGTGTGCCTGTCTGTCTTTCTTTCTCTCTCCAAAACAGGCGGTGTGCTGACATGGGTCATTTTATGAGAATCTTTATCACTTCCCAAAGAAACAGAACTAACAATCGTGAGGGAATAAACTTCAAGTCACAAAGGCACCGACCGCTAATTGGAGGTCATTAGCAGACTTTCAGCTTCCTGTAGACCTATGCACACCGGTCAGTATAATTATTTGCTGCTGTTATACAGTTGGTTAATGGCATTATGTTTATTCATGGTTGGCCAACGTTTTGCAATCATCGTCATGAAAAAATAATCGATTAGCAATAAAGCTGTTACGCGTCCGCGCAATAGATCGTGAATGGCCAAAATTCACGGAAAGTATAAATGGAAAAATTTACAGTGAGGGTTTCTCTAAATGTTCTTTTATTGTCTACTCCCAACCTGTTTCTTTCTCTGTCTGTTTCTATGTTTGTCTCTCTGTCTCTGTCTCTGTATCTGTCTGTCTGACTCTTTTTCTGCCTCTGTCTGTCTGACTCTTTTTCTTTCTGTCTCTGTCTCTGTCTGTCTGCCTGCCTGTCTGTCTCTCTATCTGCCTCTCTCCATCTGTCTCCTGCCTCATACTCTCAGTCTTATATATGTATGTCTGTCACTGTCCCTCTTTCTGTCTCTGTCTCTGTTTCTCTCTGTCTTTCTATCTCTCTGTATGTCTGTCTCCCACTATGTGTCTCTCTCTCTCTCGGATTGTGGTCCATAATTAAAGTCAGCATGGCAATTGTCTCTGCACTAAGTTGCGTCGATCTATGGTAGTAATGGTTCGAGAACAGACTGTAGCGCTCGCCATCCACGACTACACCACCGTCAGACAGCCCTTCAATGCTAATAGTACATTGAGCATGCCACATTGACCAGTCGCCGAGAGAACCACACTAACGGTTGAGGTTACTCCATAGTCCCACGTCGTTACTCTCAGACAGAAACGCAGGCTATACCCGACTGCAGATAGCGTATGTATACTATAGGGGCCGACGCGAGTTCATATATAGTCCCAAACCAGACCAACTGCATAGCGGGTTGCAATTTGTCACTTTGTGAGAGGGCGTATACAAGCATGAAATTTGGTTCGTATACCAAAAACAAATCCTATAAGGGAAGGATTTGGATATATTGGGCCTTCGCAGATTTGCCCTCTGGCCGAAATGGTGGACATTTTCCAAAATGGCCGACGAGTATGCAGATTTTTCAATATCTCAGCCTTCAATTCAATTAGAATTGTAATCTGTGTGTCAAAACATACACATTCAAGAGCAACGATGCGTGTCAATTATATATGGCCATCGCAAAGTTTGCCCATTGCCTCAGTGACGGCCATTTTCAAGAATAAAGTAGGCAATTCGTCCATAATTTGCTCCGATAACCGTGCATTATGAAGTGCTTTCTTTAGGCGCCCTTGTAGCGGTATTGCCGCGTTACGGCGCCATATAAATTGTCATTATTATTATTTCTTCCTTCAAACAATCACGTGGACTAAAACATCCGCCATGCAGGGCTTTTTTTAACGTGCAGTTTTACACAAAATGTGCAGTTTTAAATGGTTTTGTGCAGTTGTAGAAGCACTTCTGTACAGTTAAAGCTAGCAAAAAAGTCGTTGTCCTCCGATTGGAAGTAATTTACCATGAAGAATGGGAAAGAAAAGAAGGGTTTGTGCAGTTCGAAAAATTCCTTAAAAACAGCCCTGCCGCCATGTACAAACGGCGAATAAATATATACGAGATTTATTTTGTGGTTGCAAGCGTATACGCTTGCAACCATTACCACCAATGAGCTCCCAAAGGTTTATGAGTAATACTGAACAAAATTTAATATCATAAGACAAAACTATTGAACAAACTATAACGGAGTTGCCCAGATCACGATCGACGTGGCCTTTGTGAACGTATACGTGTGACAAGCATCCATTGTATTCGTAGAACAATAGGTCACAACTGCTATGCAAAAGAGAGACATTGCCAGCGCCAAAGCGTAGATCACCATGGTATCGACAATCGCTCATTGTCCGTGCTGAGACGTGAATCACCATGGCAACGACAATCGCTCATTGTCCGTGCAGACACGTGAGCCTCCGTTACCATAGCAATGCTCTATCGTTACATTGAAGAGAAGTTCAGAAAGGCAAGAAAAATTCTGAACATTCGGTTTCGGAAAGACGATCACCATAGCAACGACAATGCCCATTGTACGCATAACATGGAGCGTTGTTGACCCTGAAAGGAACTTTACTACGCAATTACAGCAAGCGCATATACTGTTCTCTTAAAATAGACAATAATCAAAAAATTACCCATTGTGGAAGATCACCATGGTGAGATTAATTTCCAATTGTCCCCATCTAATGAAAGATGCTACCATGGTGCTTGTTACCATTGGTGGTCTTTTTATACAAACGTATAAAAAAAGAATATTGTGGCCTATACCCTTTGGTACAATAATATTATAATTCCTCATTGTCCACGTATATAATTGATTACATAGGATGTATCTAAATTGTCCACATAGAATAGTTTATTGTCATGGCAACAGCAATTACTCATTGTCCATGAAAAGAGCAGCACATTGCGACCACAACAATCGTTCGTTGTCTACGTAAACGCGTGGTTTCCAGGGCAAAAACAATGCTCCATCGCTAAAAGATCACCTTGGAAACGGCAATTGATCATTGATGACTCAGACAGCAACATTAACAGATGAAAGTATATTGTCCAGTGTCCGCGTATACAATAGTAAATCACCATGGCAACAACAATGACCAGCTATCACTGCAGAGACGAGAGAATAGCAACTGTCTGTATACAAAGATAACAAATGGTAACCAATGGTAACCACAATGGCGATTGTCCATACATAATTGATTGTCGATGACGACATTAATTAATGACCCATTGCCGCCCATATGAAACAACAGATAACCATGGCAACAACAATGTCCTTGCAGAAGCCAGAACTGCATGGTAACAACTAACAACAATCACCCATTGTCTGCAGGCATGCAACCAAAAAGACATGCACCGTGACAGGATCTATCTCCAATATCTCCATGGCAACAATAACAACAACAACAACAATGCCTCATGCAAACTCATCCTGACAGCAATAATAATAATCATAATCATAATAATAATAATAGTTATGATGATGATGATGATGACGATGATGATGATGATGATGATGATGATGATGATGATGATGATGATGATGATGATGATGATGATGATGATGATGATGATGATGTTGATGATGATGATGATGATGATGATGATGATGATGATGATGATGATAATAATAATAATTTTGCTATAAAAAAATTAAAAAATAATAATAATAATTACTTTTGTAAATAACATTATATTAACTTAGAAGAACTCGCTTGATCAGATCCAAACGTCAACTCCCTAATCACATCTGGCATTGGTTTATAAAGACGCACCTCTATACATAATATACGCAATTCTCTGTATAACTGGATCCGTTGCAAGACTTTTAAAAATAATAGTAGAAAAAATAGAAACAATGACAATATAAAAATAACAATGACAACTATTATCATCATCGTCCTCGTCACCATCATCGTCATCATCATCGTCATCGTCATCAGCAACAGCAGCAGCAGCAGCAGTATAGTAGTAATGATAGTAGTTGCAGCAGTTGTAGTAGTAGTCGTAACGGTTTTAGTAGCAGCAGGATAGTACGGGTAGTATTAGATTTATCATTATTATTAGGCTAGTAGTAATTGTAGTAGTAGTAGTAGTAGTAGTAGTAGTAGTAGTAGTAGTAGTAGTAGTAGTAGTAGTAGTAGTAGTAGTAGTAGTAGTAGTAGTAGTAGTAGTAGTAGTAGTAGTAGTAGTTTGTAGTAGTAGTAATAGTAGCAGTAGTAATAGTAGTAGTTGTTGTTGTAGTAGTAATGATAATAGTAGTAGTGGTGGTAGTAGTAGTAGTGGCGATAGTAGTATACATTATGGTAGTAGTACAGCAGCACTAGTACAGTAGGAGTAACAGTAGTAGTGGTAGTAGCAGTAGAACTTAGTATAACAGCAGTAGCAGCAGCAGAATTAGTAGTAATAAAAAATGAATGTTTTTCCTGGATTTGAATTCTGATGTAATATCGCCAACGTTTCTATAGTCTCATAATCATAATCATAATGAATCGCAATCATGATGATAATCAAAATCGTACTATAGTACTAATAATAAAAACACAATAAGAAGCAGGTCACCATGGCAACGACAATGATCCTCAAACTGCGTCAGATCACCATGGAAACATCAACAATGATCGCGGACGACGTACATGTATGTAACAAGAGCGAAGACAGAACCTTAATTAAGCAATCGCATTACATTCGTGCATTACATTCGTGCATTACATTCGTGCATTTCCTCGGAGCATCGTTCGACCGATGCCCGATGAACTAATATGACGCGATCGGACATTTATATAGCGCCCCACTCGTCCCATGAACCTTTGCGACGGCGAATGATGCAATAACACTGCAACACAAATGAAGTCGAACGAAGGGCATCTTGGGATATATGGTTGATGACCCCATTCATGTATGTACAGTTGTATACCCCCGTTACTCCGTATATATGTACACGTAGGATAAGGTACACATGTCTGTGTACACGGGCACACACACACACACACACACACACACACACACACACACACACACACACACTCACACACAAACACTCATGCACACTCATACACAAGCACTCACGCGCGCGCGCACACAAACGCACACTGCTTACAGATGTATGCATAATTTATATATATCTATAATGGATTAATTATGATTTTTGTGTATGATTATGTTAAAAATGCACACACCTGCAGGTACACATGTGTTTGTCTGTGTGTGTGTGTCCGTGTGTGTGTGCCTGTGTGTGTCAGTGTGTGTGTCTGGAACTTCATTCTTATATTTGCGCACATGCACACACATAGTCCCACATATGAGTATGGATATATATATATATATATATTAATAATATATATATGCATACATACAATTCACAAGAGTTTTTGCTGTAAACAAGGTTCTGCTGCGTTCCGGCTGAAAAAAGCACTGAACGCCATACGTATTATAGCCTCTCTTTTGTCTCTCTGCATCTGTCGCTGTCTCTCTCTGTCTCTGTCTCTGTCTCTCTGTCTCTGTCTCTTTCTCTCTTTCTCTGTCTCTCTCTCTCTCCTTATCTATCTGTCTCTTCGTCTCTGTCTCTGCCTCTGTCTCTGCATTAGGGTGCCAATGAAATACACAGGAAAAAATAAAGTTTTGAATTTCTGTGGTCTCACCCTCTGAGAATGTTCCTTTATATATGGAAGTTAATCAAGAAAAAAATGAATAAAATATATGAACATTTAGAGGATGCACCATGCTCCTGAAGTTGCATATAGTTATATGTGCGGTATACTGCTAGTTAATTCTGACATATTGGTCTGTCTCAATATTGAAAAGTTGTTAACTCTGTGGATTACTAACAGTTCTGGTTATATCTGTGCTTTATATCAGTTATATACTATATCTACATGTATGCTTTATATTAAATCTCTATTCCATAACATCACTAGCACATAGGGGGAAAGGAAAACGTGAAAATCCGGGACCCATCGACTTGAAATTTGCGCGGGTTGAAGACCGTCATTGTAAGAGAAAACAGGTTACCATAAACAGGAGGAAAAAGATAACAAGGGAGTAAGGTAGGCCTATAGCTAGATGACAGTTTTATTGAAAATCCAGATAACAATACAGATTGTGATGGAAGCAATACAGCTGGAGATGAAGGCAGTGATGTGAAAATTCCTGCGGTAAAGGAAAGGAAGACAGCAAACCCAAAAGTACATATATATATATTAGTGTGGTCCACAAAGCCATGGGAAAAAATAAAGTTTGAAAAATTCGTGACGGTACCCTTTTATTCTGTTATGCATCATGTGTCAATGATTCCTACCAAATTTTATTGAAATTGCTCAAAGTTTAGAGGTCGCGCGACAAGGTGAGATATATTACAGCACCCCAACTGTACATTATGTCAACATTCGTTTGTGATTTAGTGATAAAGGTTGTCATACACGCATTGTTTACTTCAATCTGTAGAGAGAAGCTGATGTTATTATTCTTTTAATCAGATACCTTTTAAAGCAAGGGTATACATGGCCTTTGGGTAATTTTTTAAATAATAGGAGGGAAGGGATAAATTTACAGATGTACCTGTTGCTAAGTTGATAGCAATGCTTTCGATGGATGGGAACATCCCTCCTGGTAATACTGCAAAGCAGCTATTTGATAGATTGCTAGTATGCTACTGGCATGGGCGGAGACTTATGGCGACGGTCCACCAATGTTTGCGGTGGGGGACCGCTCCCCTCACCACAAACACATGCTCATATCTCCCAACAGTTCAGAAATATACCAAAAATAGCATCGGAAATTTCGAGAGTGTTAGGATAATATCGGTAAATCTGTTAAAATATAAGTAGGGTAGAAAAAAGGTCATCAGCCATTTTGGTTGGGAAAATAGTATATTTCCATGAGATTTCGACAAAACGCCTAAAAAGGGCGTCAAAAATAATTATGGTCGATGAAAATGTCGTCGATGACTCAGCCGTCTCTCGGCGATCGTCCTTCGGCCGCTCATTCGTCCCACACCTCAACTTCTGGACCAAGTCTACGCCTATGGCTACTGGTATCAAAGATGCATGTATGAAGTGAGTTAATTACTCGGAGTGCAAAGGTTAGGTCATGACACAGGTGAAAAACAAGACAAACTGTTGTGATTCTGTTGAAAGGTTGTGGCTATAGAGTACTTTTTCTTCATCTTCTCTGCCCCACGGCAGGTTAGAACTTCCGATGGATTGCAAAGATATTGTATTCCATCAGAGTCTTGATGTTCAAAGAACAATTCCTTCTTACAGACCAGAAGAAATGTCAGTTAGAGACATCAACCTGTTTCTTAGTCTGGTATGCACAGAAGCATGATTTCTTGTCCAAACCCGATAACAACACCATCCAGCGACCTTCGAATTCTGAAGTCTATCTTCAGGTACAAAGCGTTCAAAAACAAATTGTGTCATTTCTGAAGCAACCACCAAAGCTCTTTCTAAGGATTTGTAATAATCATGTGTGTGAGGAGTCGGTAGCCGTGGCCTTTTAGACACAGCCATCAACCATGCAACATGTTCAGCAAAGGATGGTCAAGGCATCTCAAATTCAAGAACGAAACAAGAGCCTTAAACACACATTCAAGTTGCAGGTGAGCCACGTATTTACAGGTGGGAAGATCTTGGGACAGTGAAACCTTTGAACTTCCTACAGGTAGTAGAATTCTTCTACCGCCATGTGAGTTCCTAAATGAGATTGATACTAAACAATGAAAACAAAAATCAGGATTGTAAGAAGGCAAAACAGTGCACAAAGAGTGTCAGGGTTGTAAACGTCAATGCCGAGAGGGGTTGTTAAACTCATTCAAGAAAACAAATAATCCATCCCTAAAAATGAAGGGGAGAAATATCTAACGCAGGTTGTATCTGAGCACAGAGCTCAGTTCCTTGACGCAATGAAGTATGCGTTAGGCATTCGGCTGAGACTCCAACAATCGAAAACCCTATGTTCAGCATATTATGGCTGCCATTGCTATAATTTAAATTTTTTTATTTTATGACTAAATTATTAACTTTATATCAGCATTCAGTACATCTATATGCCATTCAATCTCTTATGCAGTCTACAATGATCAGTTTAGAGTCCTTGTCTATATGCTTTTAATGCTTTCATTTGCTTATTTTACGGCATTGTCACGAATGGTGAAAAGTCAGGAGCATTGCGCGACCACTAAATATCAATCAATCAGGCTGAAATTTTACACTTATTCACTAATAAGGCAAGGTAACAGAATGAGAGGGTACCGTCAAGGAAATTCGAAAAATAATTTTTGTGGACCACACTAATATATATATATAATTAATCATGATGCAGTATCACCACTGCAGGATAGAACATAGGCATTGGAGAGAAAATTTAATGCAGCATCTTTCTTGGCAGCTACGGCCTCTCATCTCTAGTCCATTTGAATAAATTCTTAACAAGGAATCCGTACGATTGGCATGCAGGTAGCATCGTGCATCTACTGCCTTTAAAAAGGATGCATTTTACTCTGATGGTATTCCTGGTCCTCTGATGATACACTGGGATGGTAAGAGAATGACTGCTTTAACAGGTAGAGACAGCATTGATCTGCTAGTCAATCAAGGTGCTACCATGGAGATGGTGAGATGAAGCTTCTCAGGGTCCCAAAGTTATGCAGTGGTTCTGGTGAGGCCATGGGCGCCCGCAGAAATTTTTGCAGGGGGGCAAAAATTTTTACGACAGGTCTGTTCACGGCTAAATTTTTTAGTATAGCAAGACCTTGAAAAAGCAAACCTGGGAAATTAAGAACAGGGTATTTTCAGAGAGGTTTTTTAATGCAAATTTCTCAATTTCATCTTGTGTATCATTTTTAATATGAATTGTTTCCTTAGTGGGAAGCAATATGTTAAAAAGTTTATGTTAAAAAGTAAGTTCCTGAACGGGCGCTAGCCTATACAAGTTCAGAGAATGAATGAGCGCATAATTGAATGGGAAAAGGTGTCAGTTTCAAGGAATAAGTAATTTCTATATGGTAGGCTGATCGTAATTTCTAAGCTTCTAAAGTGCCACTCGAAAGCCAATAGCAGGGCACCAGCTTATTCACAAACACTGCATCGAGTCAGAATGCTGTTCAAAGAGTAGTCAGAAAGAGGTCCGATTCCGCTGGCCAGAGTAGATGTTAATGCGGATGTTGTTTTGGAAGGTGGGGAGATACGAGAATCAGATGAAGTATCAATACTGTTGAACGACGGGTGATAACCAGAGCCCCTTATCCAAGTTTTTCTACAGTTTGACCTCCCTGGATTCTGTGCTGACAGCATGCAAAATGGACAAAATGCAGCTTGGCTTATAGCAGACTTGATTTATATAATTATAATGCTGGTGAATAAGCATAATATCTACCTGAAGTAATTTCAGTGTGCTACTGAGAAATTTCAAATTTTTGCATAGATCTAAGTGCAATTTATTGATAATTAATTTGTGTGCAATTGTGAAAGGTTGCATTACAGTGAGATTTGTAATGTAACGCAATGTAATGCAATCTAGTAGGTCATAATCGATAGGCCTACTAATTGCATAGGCGCCCGCATGAGGGTTAAAAGCCAATCTATGGCCATTGTTGCATTTTTAGCAAGAGCTTGAAAAATGCAAGGCAGAAAATTAAGAGAACTTTTATTTCTATAGAGATTTCTATACGTAGATTTATGGCTTTCACTGTGTATCATTCGTATCACAAGTGTTTTAATGCGAAAAAATGGCTAAATACCCAAAAGTAGTAGTTATGAAAATAAATGTCAACTTTCCAGGGGGGCAAGTGCCCCCCCTTGCCCCTATGTGCGGGCGCCCATGGGTGAGGCACAGTCTTTTAAATGATTGACAAATGGAAACTCAGTGAATGTGTTCAGCTGATGTATTTTGACACAAGTAGGGGAGAACGGGGTTGGAAGTAACGCGTATTGGTTGTAACAGGTGCTATAACAGCTAAACTAAAAGGCAGTGAAGCAGACTAGTTATGTCATTTTTATCTAAAATGCACTTCCGGCTTATGGTTCATGAAGAATTATTTCTGAGAAGCTTTGGTAAGTTTTTATCGACAAAAATATGTTTTCTGCCATGAAAAGTAATTTTTTTCGCTTAGACTGTTTTTCTACTAGCAGGCTCAAACAAGGCTTTACCAAAACTTACTAGGCATTAAAAGAAAGAATAGGGACGGTCGAATAACATGACTGGAACTATTTTCGGCGGTTGTAATTGATTGCTGTCTTTTCCCCCATTTAATCCAAACCGCATGGGTGGGGGCATATTGTAACATTACGTTCGGGGTTGGTCGTAACACTGTTACAACCAACCCCCATTATTGTGGGCCTTAATCTTTTACTTAACTTGTATGAATATGTAATTGTAGAGTAAATAAAAGAATCAAACAGAAATGAGAACTTACAAAATAAAAATTAACCGTGGACAGACTGCAGTGGATGTGATGAATGACGCGGCCGAAGAAGTTTTAATGCATGATCGGCCATGTCGACAAGTAGCCAGAGAGTTCTCGATATGTCATGTGTCATTGATGCGATATATTCGGAAGCTTCAATCTGGTGAACCAGGAATGACAATAGATATTGGGTATAAACGAAATCGTCAAATTTTTTACCGACATTCAGGAAGCTAAGCTCACAGAATACATTATATAGACATGCTGCGTCCATTTACTTCGGACTCTCACCAGGGGATGTTAGAAAACTTCCATACGAATGTGCACTGTTATTATGAGATCCAGATTCCTGGTTCGTGGAATGAAAATAAAAGGGCAGGTAGGGACTGGTTCAGTTCCTTTATGAAACGTAATACTGACATATCAGTGCGGTCACAGAACCAACCACCATTGCAAGGGCTACGAGTTTTAACAGAAACACAGTTCAAGCATTCTTTGCGAAACTTGCCGAAGTCATAGATCGCTATGGGTTTCAACCAGGGGAGTTCTGGAACATGGATGAGACCGGGGTTACTACCGTTTGAAAACCGAGCAAAATGGTTACTCAAAAGGGACTGAAACAGATCGGTGCAATTACTTCTCAAGAAAGGGGCACACTGGTAACTGTGGTTGTGGCTTTGGGAAATTATAGTAGACTATGCATGGAACCATTTCAAATGTTGAGAAAAAAGGCGGAGTCATGGGTTCAGTGTCAGGCATCTTTAAAGTGGTCGCATCTTGCCTGCACAGAAGGGGGTCCAAACTACATTTGTCATCATTGCGATTCGGATTCTGATGATTGAATTTTTTTATCCAAACTTGGCTCAGGGCTAAATAAATAGACTTAGCCTATAGCTAGGCTACCAATTTGATCAGATAAAAGTAGGCTAAGCTTTCCCAGTTCCTTCCGTTCCTTTCAGAACATTTGGTGACATGTCGATAAGATAAGAATAGCCTATAGGCCTAGATCAGTGTACAATTACATAGGCCTAGATCAGTGTAGGCTACTATACTTATAAACTGTGGGGTAAGTTGTAACATATGGTACAACTTACCCCACATGCGGGTACAACCTGCCCCCACAAGGGGTAGGTTGTAACACATCTCAGTTACCTTACTTTTTTCGCAATTTATTCTTATATGTTTAACTTGGTCATATAACAAGTATAATGACTATAATAAGCAATAAATAGACTTTAGTTTGCAATATTATTTGTTTCTTTATCTCTTATTGTTTTCACATAACCAGACAAAATGTCGAAATTGTTACTTCCAACCCCGTTCTCCCCTACTAGTATCCAAGACAACAAAGCGGGAGCTTGTGTCACATACTGTAGCAAAAACTTCACAAGCAGCTCGTTAACGTGGCATGCAGGCAGGGATCATTTACACGAACCAATTGTCGCAAAAGTATTTGACACGCTTATGGGATGTTCTAATGGCCCAAATGACGGTCTTTTTGTAAGGTTTTCTGCTGCATGGATTCGCATTGATATTACTTTCATCAGATGAACTCAAACCGCTGAAAGACAATTGCATGCTATTTCTTCGTCAGTAGCTGCAACAGTATCATCCAAGAGATGACTACAAGGAGTTGATGCAGTTGTCGCTGATGTTTGTAGAAAATGAACATTTTGCCAGCAATTCAGACATCCTTATCATCACACCTGAAGCCTACCACAGGGCACAATGGACGGGAAATTTTTTAAACAGTCTAAAAATTTACTTGTTTCACCCACAGTTTCGTTTGACAGCTTCTTAATTGCCTGGGCTTAACAGTTTAACATATTATTTTGTGGTTAGACTACAATTATCTCAAAGCATGGCACACATGCACATCAGCAACTTCTGTTCCACGTTGCGTCTTACACATAATTATTGTAAGCTCTTGTAGTCTACCGGAGTGCAAGCAAACCTGTTGCAGGTGTAATGGTGTATCCATAAAAACTTTCATGTGACATGTGCGGCACTTGAGTGAGTCATTTCTTGGTCTTGTCTTTTTTTATTCTGAACTTTCTGTTCTGGAAATAGTTTATATGGTTGCAGCCATGAGTAAGTTTGGTGAAGAAGATTCTCCAGTTCGAGTGACAACATCTCTGAAAAACAGCTGTCTCGTTTTGTGTCACGAAACACAAAGCAATTTTTTACTTCCATGGATATCTCACAAGATTTCCTTTTGCAAGATCCAAGCTTTTGGAACCCCATTAAAACATATAATCTCAGCAGAGTGCAGGGCACATGGGCGCCCGCAGAAATTTTTGCAGGAGGGGCAACATTTTTACGATAGTCACCAAATTTTAAGTAGCAGGAGCTTGAAAAATGCTATGCTGGAAATTAAGAATACGGGCATTTTTCAAAGAGGTTTCTTATGCACATTTCTCAGTTCCATTTTGTGTATAATTTTTAATATGAATAGTTTCCTTCGAAATTTGTTAAAAATAAAAAATCAGATGTTAAAAAGTAGTCTCATAAAGGTTCACTATATAAGTCCATAGAATGAATAAATGAACGAAAAATAGGTGTCAGTTATCAAGGGGCAAGTGCTCCTCTAGATGCTTCTAAAACGCCACTAGATAGACAATCGATCGCAGGGCACCAGCTTTTTCACATGTGCTACATCGAATCAGAAGAACATTCCAAAGAGTAGGCCCTAGTCAGAAATAGGTCCGAGTCTGGTAGCCAGAGGGTCAGCTCGAGTAACTGTTAATTCGGGTGTTATTTAGGAAGGTGGAGGATCCGAGGATCAGATGAATGTGGGTATAAATTCTTTTGAACAGATCTCTTTGTCAGTTTTTGGTGTAAATCCTGAGGCGTGATAACCAGAGCCAAGTTTATCTACAGTTTGACCTCCCTGGATTCTGTACTGGCAGCTTGCAAAATGGACAAAATGGAGCCTGGCTTATAGCAGACTTGTTTTATATAATTACAATGCTGTCTGGTGAATAAGCAGATTTCCCTGATGCGATTTCAGTGTACTTAGAGAAATTTTCTAATTTTAGCATTAGTATTTAATTTTTGGCAGTTGTGATTATTTGCACTACAGCTGGATTCCACTCAAGTAGGCCATAATCGACAGGCTTGCTGATTGCATGGGCGCCCGCAGGAGGGTTGAGAGCCAATGGTCATTGTTAAAGTTTTTAGAAAGAGCTTGTACATGCAAGGCAGAAAGTTATCAGAGCATGCTTATTTCTATAGAGATCTCTAAAAGGTAGATTTCTGACTATCATTCATATTATTGGTGCATTATGGCAAAGAAATTTGTTAAAAACCCAAAGGTAGTAGTTGAAAACATAGGTTTCAAATTTCCAGGGGAGCAAGTGCCCCCCCTTGCCCCTATGTGCGGGTGCCCATGGCAGGGCATAAGAGCTTAAGGTGGTACAAAACGACACAACTGAATGGGGCGTCGCATTGAAACAGATGTTCAAGTCTGCCATCACAAACCAGGAGGAGCAAAAGCAATATCTGCTTTAGGTGGTTGAAAGCCATCACCAGCACTTTCAAGCACCCAAAAACGTTTGCTCAGTCAAAGACTGGACAACCAATAACACTGAAGCAACGTGGAACACTGCATTTGTATTCTGCACAATGCAGAGCATTCTGCTATACATAGCGGCTTATGAGATTCCATATTGCAGATTTTCAAAACTTCACAGGACGGTGCAACCAGTAAATGTTATCTGATTGGTACAAAACTTTATATGTTTCAGTTTTATGGCTAAATGAACAAAACTAGGCTAAGGGGTGAGACCTAAAAAAACTCAAACTTTGTTTTTCATTGGCACCCTACTCTGTATTTGTCTGTCTGCCTGTCTGTCACACAATGTGTCTGTCTGTCTATTTTTCTCTCTTTAATATATATATATATATATATATATATATATATATATATACATACATGCAAATCGCAATACGAAACTACCCACAGAAAATAAAATCTGTGTGCAATTTAGGTTCAATCTCCCGTCTGAATATTGTACACATTACGAGACGATTCAAAGTCCACAATAACATCCACAGATGGCCGAAATAAATATATAAATATAATAACTTCGTACATTAATTTTGACCAATTTTTACCATGAATCTCGACCAGTATATAAGCGCAGTGTCCAATATTCGAACACACATTTTTCACGCATTTAATACATTCCCTCTGCAGCGATAAAGAACCACGGAAGTGCACATGTATTAAAAGTACAAAAGCGCATTGATGCGCGATATTTAATATCTCTTCTCGTCCATTCATTCATTAGTTTTATTCGTTCAATGAACGTCAATAAAACTCCAGCCTCGACCTCCATATCCATCGCGTAATTACTCACAGTGTATATTCATCTATAATACAGCTGCCTGCATGTATACCAAGGTCACGAGTAGGCCTAGTTGCGATAGTTGAAGTGCCATGGCGCTATATAAATGTTGGGCGCGGTGGTGTAGTGGTGGCGTCGTTGCCTTGAAGCCGGAAGGTTCGGGGTTCGAATCCACCTCGCCGCGTAAGGACCTTGGGCAAGTCCTTCGCTTGCCATTGCTCAGCGCTTCGGCGTGAAACTCCGATGCAGTGTCCGATCTGCATTCGGGAGCACCTCTGAGTAGCGAGAGCTTGAAGGGGCGCTATAACAAGTGCACATACAAACAAACAAACAAACAAACAAACAAATAAATGTACGATTACGATACGCAAAGTTACGATTGTTCGGTGTCACGAGTCCGTGCATAGATGGCACTCAGTGATTGCTGCTAATAAAAGATCTAGCGCCATGACCCAGATGTCTGACGCTCCGGTTGTTATGGGATCTAGAGCCCTGATATAAATATTAATTGATCTACCGTTGACATAATTATTCAACATTATTACTATTATTACGTAGGCAATTTTACACATGCGTATTTGGTATTTGCATTTGGATAGCGCCACTTAAAGACGGCTATACATGAATGAATGAATGAATGAATGAATGAATGAATGAATGAATGAATTAATTAATTAATTAATTAATTGATGAATTAATTGATGAATTAATAAATTAATGAATTAATGAATTAACATACAAAAGAAAGATACATGTATAAAACACCTCTATACTATAAGGTGAACCGTTCAGAGGCGCCCCCATGGTGCAGTGCATGCGCAAGACCACGAGAACATTATTGTTATTCGGTTAGGGAGATTAACCGTCTCCATACAAGCGAATGCAAAGAAAACAAAGTCACTGACAATTGGCTGCAGTTGACTTTGGGATGACTTTAATCAAACCGGACTTCTCTTCCTTTTGCTTGTATTTTTGTTTGTTTGTATACGTGCACTTGTTATAGCGCCCCTTCAAGCGCCCTACTCAGAGGCGCTCCCGACCACAGCGCGGACACTGCATCGGAGTTTCACGCCGAAGCGCTGAGCAATTGCGAGTGAGGGACTTGCCCAAGGTCCTTACGCGACAACTTGAGGTGGATTCGAACCTGTAACCCGTCGGCTGCAAGGCGACGAACATACCCAATACACCACCACGCCCCATACTTTCTTATCTTACTTTGGCACGAACTATGCGACTACTACGCACACCTTATAATCTATAAACCTAATAAACATTTAGCCACATAACTATATATCCCCATGAGTGGTAAACACGGTTATTCCATCTAATCTCTCATCATTATTCATAGGATGTGTTGTTGTGGCAACGTCAGATCATTCCATTCATCTTCCGTATCCACATGTTGTGACGCTTCCAGCATCATCCTATGTATAGCAGCTGCAGACTCGACGTGATGATGTAGCGCCCAACGCATTCGATACGCACGATCCAAATTGCTGGACGTAATTTTCCTTTCACATCAAACATTGTTTATTCGTTTGTTTGTGAGAAATTGATTTGTTTGTTTGTTTGTTCAGATATAACGGTTGATATCGGGATCGGGTATCAGAACCGAACGTGGCGTTAGAAATGAACATTGGACAAGGTATGTATGTATGTATGTATGTATGTATGTATGTATGTATGTATGTATGTATGTATGTATGTATGTATGTATGTATGTATGTATGTATGTATGTATGTATGTATGTATGTATGTATGTATGTATGTATGTATGTATGTATGTATGTATGTATGTATGTATGTATGTATGTATGTAGGTATGTATGTATGTATGTATGTATGTATGTATGTATGTATGTATGTATGTATGTATGTATGTATGTATGTAGGTATGTATGTATGTATGCATGTATGTAGGTATGTATGTATTTATATATATATGTATGTACATGTATGTATGTATGTATGTATATATGTCGGTTTATGCAGGGATTTATACAGCGCCATACAATAACCTCACGAAGGCGGAGGTAAGCTTATACAATGGACGTTGTTTGATGTCGTTGCATGGCTGTCGTGTTTGCGATTCGGTTTTAAAAATAATCCTCAACTTGGATCGGTCATTGTATTTGTATGGAACCTGCAGCTCGTGGAAAAACATGTAAGAGACTTTAGAGTATGTTTTTATGTATTCACGTTTGTGTTTGTATGCATCTATGCATGTATGCATGTATGCATGTAAGTGTGGACGAATGAAGGGATTGATGGATTGATGAATGGAAGGAAGGACAGATGGATGAATGGATGCATGGTTAGATGGAAGGATGAATTGGCGAATGGATGGATGGATGAATGGACGGATTAATGAATGGATGGATGGATGGATGAATTGGCGAATGAATGGATGGATGGATGGATGGATGGATGGATGGATGGATGGAAGGATGAATTGGCGAATGGATGGATGAATGGATGGATTAATGAATGGATGGATGGATGGATGAATTGGCGAATGGATGGATGGATGAATGGATGGATTAATGAATGGATGGATGGATGGATGAATTGGCGAATGTATGGATGGATGAATGGATGGATTAATGAATGGATGGATGGATGGATGAATTGGCGAATGTATGGATGGATGGATGAATGGATGGATTAATGAATGGATGGATGGATGGATGAATTGGCGAATGTATGGATGGATGGATGAATGGATGGATTAATGAATGGATGGATGGATGGATGAATTGGCGAATGGATGGATGGATGAATGGATGGATTAATGAATGGATGGATGGATGGATGAATTGGCGAATGGATGGATGGATGAATGGATGGATTAATGAATGGATGGATGGATGGATGATTTGGCGAATGTATGGATGGATGGATGGATGGACAGATGAATGAATGGATGATTAGATGGATGGATGGATGTATGGATGGATGGATGGAGGGACGGATGGATGGATGGATAAATGGATGCAGATGGCTTGTAGAATTTATGTAGGTCATTTTTAGAGCCGCTTCACTTCAGGACCACCAAGCACATACTTACGTGTATGTTAAATAATATTAGAGGAGCAATGGGAGAATAAATCAGGACAGATATGAAAAAATGTTTACGATCGGCCATGCAGATCCTCCCATCGGTTTATTTCCCCATTTCCCCCACCTCCGACTATCGCCCATGCACTGTTGTCAGCGATACACCCCACTTAGCATCCCACCCCTACCGTCAACTATTGGAGCCATGACCTCCTCCTCCTCATCTTCCACCTCCTCCTTCTCCTTTTTTCCTTCCTCCATCGTTCTATCCATGGCTCACTTCCGACAGTTTTTCATTCCTCGCTCACCTTCCTTCCATCTGTAGGGAAAAAATTCATATTTTATATCGTTCATATTCTTACTGGAAGAAGAAGTCGAAAGAGCCATAAAACGCATGAAAAACAACAAAAGTCCCGGTCCAGATGGCATAGTGGGAGAAATGATAAAATATGGAGGAAAAATGGTGCTAAAGGAGCTGCACCAAATACAAATACAGATCTGCAAGGTAGCATATGATGAGGGTCACACACCGGAAGAGTGGAAAAAATCTACTATAATTGTGATGCATAAAAAGGGTAATGCACAAGAATGCAGCAACTACAGGACGATTGCACTCATGAGCCATCTGGGGAAGGTACTAATGTCAGTCTTAACAGAGAGACTTAGAGCACAAACTGAGGAATACCGGGCAGATGAACAGGCAGGATTCAGGAAGGGTAGAAATACAGTGCAGCAAATACTAACACTGAGGCTAATAGGAGAGAAGGCCAGAAGGAAGGACAAAAAAATATACAATTGTTTCATCGACTTTCAGAAGGCATTTGACAGCATTGACCAAAACGTCACGTGGGCAGTCTTAAAATCGTATGGAGTAGATAGCAAGCTAGTACGAATAATAAAGGAGGTCAACAGCAACGCAAAAGCATCAGTTAGAGTGTGTGGAGAAAACGGGCCCTGGTTTTGCACCAATAGAGGCACAAGGCAGGGCGACCCACTGTCACCGGACATCTTTATCACACTCTTGGAGAGAGTGCTGGACAAGATCAGGGAAAATGAGAATGAAGGTGGAGTAACAGTCAGTGGAACAAAAATAAACAACCTTTGCTTTGCGGACGACATCGATTTGATAGATGACGACGAACAGAGACTAGAACACACAGTGCAGGAGTTAAACGATGAAGGGAAAAGATATGGGCTCAAGATGAATTTTGAGAAGTGTAAGACAATGGTGTTTGGAACAAAAGATCTGCCCAGAAAAATGGAAATAGATGGAAACAAACTGGAAAATGTAGAAAATTTTACCTACTTAGGGTGCGTCAACACATACGACCTAGATAGCAAGGCAGAACTACGGGTAAGGATTGGGAAAGCATCAGCAGCATTGAGTGCAATGGACAAAGTCTGGAAGAGCAAATCTATACAACTGAAATTAAAACTGGAAGTGCTAAGAACCTGCGTATTCAGCAGCATGCTTTACGGGTGTGAAGCGTGGACAATAACAAAGGAGTCAGAAGGAAGAATACTCGCTTTCGAGAGAAGGTGCTACAGAAAGATCTTGCGAATTGGATGGATGCAGAAAGTAACAAACGCAGAACTGTATAGGCGAATAGACCACACAGACAACCTTATGCAGAAAATAATAACCAGGAAGCTAGATCTCTTCGGCCACATATGCAGGATGGACGGCAGCAGAAAGATCAAGACAGTTGTGCTTGGAAGAATGGAGGGATCCAACAGGAAAGGACGACCACACAAGGAATGGCTGGATAACATATCAGAATGGTGTGGAGCACCATTACAGGACCTAACACACGCTGCCTTGGACAGACAAACCTGGCGTGGAATAACGAGAACGGCATCGAGCACCTACGGGCATTGGTCCCTCGGTTGTTGATGATGATGATGATGATATTCTTACAATAAGAATCTTACAATAAGAAATTTGTGGGGCGCGGTGGTGCAGTGGGTATGTTCGTTGCCTTGAAGCCGGAGGAGGGTTGCAGGTTCGAATAATATTATACGTCGAACCGCTCCATAGGGACCTATTGGGCAAGTCCTTCACTCGCAATTGCTCAGTGCTTCGGTGTGAAACTCTAATTCACTGTCCGCGCTGTAGTCGGGAGCGCCTCTAAGTAGCGAGCTTGAAGGGGCGCTATAACAAGTGCACATACATGCATGATAAGGAACCATACATAATATGGATGTGCGTGTGCATGTGTCCGTGTGATTCATCTTCGCACAAATAAATAAATAAATCAAGAAATTTATAAATAAATAAATAAATAAATAAATGACTAAATAAATGAATCAATAAATAACTAAATCTATACATGAATGCATTAGAGCTGTCAACGTAAACAAAAGTAAAAGTTAACTATTTAAGAGTTAACGGTTAAGTAACCGCGAAAAACTTTTACTAAATATATTCTCTCTTGGGGCACCACCCACCCTCACTGTAAAGTCTTCATTGCACACCCCGACTCCTCGTGGATTGTATTGCAGAGCAATATTGTGAGTGAAGGACTTGCTCAAGGTCCCTACACTGTAACCGCCTCGGACAGGGATCGAACCCGTACTCTCTGTGTTACAGGCCGCCCGCTCTAACTCTAACCACTCTGCCATGCACCGTGCCGTAATAATTATATCCTATGATAATTATGCATGCACGTGTAAACAAGGGGCACATACGCAAAGACACAAAGCCACATTAAGGCATACAAATACCCAAGCATACACATCAGCACAAACACGCATAGACTAATATATCTATTGGAGGAATTGAGCTGCGGATCCTGTGCTCGGAAGATGCTATCGTCTTTCATCCTCAGCCTCCCCATCCTCGTTTCGTCTCTCCTGTCTCCGCAACAGATTAAGTCGCATCTTCTTTCCTGTCGCAGCAGCAGCCATCCATCGCGGACGGAAGCAGCGGAAGTCAGTGGATACCTATCATACCTTCCCAGTCAAGGTTAGGGTAAGGTCATCTCAAATTCCAACTACCAGGATCCCGTGATGAAAGTAGCTCGGAACGCGCTGACCAGTATACCGCACCTGGTCTGGTAAGATGAGCGCACGAAGGCCTAAAACGGTAGGAAAGAATGCCACATGAGTACATTGTATATACAATCCGTAAGCTTACTTGTCACATAACTAATTTATTAATTAAGTAAATAAGTACCAACTTACATGGATTTCACGAAGTTCCTTTGGGGAAATTTGATGAACCTATATAGGACATGTTGGCAGAAACCTTATGCGACAATTCCAAATGCTGGAAAGGGACAGAAGGAAAAGAAGGGAAAGAAGGGAAAGAAGAGGTTGCGCGTGAGTTCTAAAAATCCTTAAAAGACCGAGGATCCCCAATGTTCACCATGGCAATAGAACGCGAGCCTTTGTTTTCAGCGACCCTGCACTTTGGAACCAGCTTCCTCCTTCGACATAATACGTTCCTCTTTATTAATTCATCCATGGTCGGCTTGCGAGGGCATGCCTCTTCCCTGTCTCAACACCAACGACTTCTTTTCTCGGGGCTTCTCGCACTGCATGCATGCATGGGAGAGTCTCTGATTGATGCGCATTGCGACAGGCGCTATATAAATTTATAGATACAATACAATCGTTTCTTAACATGTAATTTTCTTCAGATTCCATAAATGCGATTACGCTGATGTAGCATATATATATATACACAGACGCGAAAAAGCAGATCGTAAAACGTGATGTTAAATCCAAGATCAACTTCTGTATATGTACAAAAGATCCATTTTCAAATTTCAGGAATCGAAATGTGTGAAAGAGGTAAATGTCAACACTGACACGCAGGCAGACAAGCAAACAAACAAACAGACGTGCAGACAGACAAACAGACAGACAATCCGTGAAGCAGAAATCGGAACGTCATAATTATTTATCATATAGGGCCTATAACGAACGATATACAATACAAACTGCCGAAAGACTATGACGTGAAAATATGCATAGGGGCCTATAGAAAAATATGTGTACATTAAATGAATATACAAAATTCATATAATATTATGCATTGCGCTATATATTATTCACATGATAGCGTCTTCGTGTTCATATATATATATGTATATATATATATATATATATATAATATACATATATTAATAAGCGCGATTCCGTGAAGTGCTTAAATATCAGTCTATATGACATGTACAATAATATAATAATATGAGAATATGAGAAGGATGTTTCATACATAACTGTCATCTCCGCTCCAAGCATCCTACAGCCACATGGAGTTATAGAAGGAAAGCCAGACCGATGGCTCTTCCATCATCAATCTTCTCCACTTCCTCCTCCACCTTCTCCTCTTCCATCTCCATCGCTTCCCATTCGTTTTCTTCCGCCTTTCCTTCCGCTCCAGACTCCAATCGTCCGTCCGTATATAAATCCCATCCATATCCGTCAATCTATCCGCTTATATATATGTCTGCCTGACCAGACTGTCACATCGGTCTGTCTGCGTGTCCGCCGGTCTGTGTGTCTGTCTGTATATTGTATTGTATATGAGCATTTATAAAGCGCCTCTTACAGACTAGCTATTCAGAGGCGCTCTCAGCGTGGCAGCCCCGAGGAAATAAAAAAGACTTCAAGTAACGAAGAGCTGAAGATGACACCCCCAATAAGATCTTACTACGGATAGTGGGAGGGAGGTCATTCCACATAGAAGGGCCTACAATGGCAAAGGCACGGTGTTGAGCCATGGCAGTTCTTGCCCTTGGAACCAAGAGATCTAGTCGATCAGCAGACCGGAGAGGGCGGGAAGAGACTGCAGAGAGGGGTTTATGCATCAAGTCACAAAGATATTTAGGAGCTTGTCCAGTTTGAGTTTTTGAA
The DNA here is from genome assembly GCA_949752735.1 of Lumbricus terrestris. NCBI lineage: Eukaryota > Metazoa > Annelida > Clitellata > Crassiclitellata > Lumbricidae > Lumbricus > Lumbricus terrestris. The sequence continues at coordinate 28,359,252 of OX457048.1, read as the reverse complement.
ACTAAGAGCAGTATATGTGTGTGTGTGTGTGTGTGTGTGTCGGTCTCTCTGTCTCTGAGGCTTTTTGTCAGCGTATCTGTCTGTATGCTTGTTTGTGTGCTTCTATTTCTCTGTCTGTCTGTCTGTCTGTCTGTCTGTCTGTCTGTCTTGTGCTTGTCTATGTGTTTTCTGTATGTCTTTCTGTCTGTCTGTTCTTCAGAATTCGCTCCATCCTCCAAGTCTCCATTTGTCACTTTTCCATCCTTCCCTTCTTTTCCCTTCCCTTTCCTTCCCTTTCCTTTTATTCCCTTCCCTTCCCTCCGTTTACCTGTTTCTCGTCACCTTTCATCCCCTGTCCCTTGGTTCTGTGTCTCTGCTCCTATGTCCTTCCGAGTCTCGGCGTCTTTCACCTGCACAACTGTGTGTATGTGTGTGTGTGTGTGCTTGTTTTATGCGCCTTGTATACGTATATGTATTTGTTTGTGTGGATGTTCGTGCATGTGTGTGTGTGTGTGTGTGTGTGTGTGTGTGTGTGTGTGTGTGTGTGTGTGTGTGTGTGTAATGGCTGTGTGTGCGTGTTAGTGCGATGTGAACTTGTTTGTCTGCTTGTTTGCTTATCAAGTGCCTTGTACAGACGGAATGGAAGTCAATTACCATCCAATGCAGTCACGACATCCGCATATAAGATACATCAAATCAGAAATACATTTGATACAACAAATCAGAAATATATATATATATATATATTATATTATTATTACATTATATAATTATATATATACTAATGAAATGAATGCTGATCCATCGAGACGTTTTCATTAGCAAAATAGATACAAACATGTTTTTACACATACATTCATACATGCATAATTATGCTATAAATGTGAACATTCACATATACAAGCATGCACGCATAGCTGCATACATACATGCACACATTCACACATGCATACATACATACATACATACATACATACATACATACATACATACATACATACATACATACATACATACATACATACATACATGCAAACAGACACACATACATACATACATACCTACATACATACATACATACATACATACATACATACATACATACATACATACATACATACATACATACATACATACATACATACATACATACACACATAGGCCTACATATATACATAATAGGTATTTACGTAGTTATACTTATACCACATATATACCGTAGGGTGTACATGGGTAATACAAATGAAGACATGTTGATGACAAACGTGCGTGTCTGACTGCATGCAGTCTTTATAGTTTCGTCTGTTTCATCCATCAATAATAATATCACCTTTTGGACAACATGTTTGGTTGACGTCTTTGTCTCTTTGAACATTGTTGACAGCCTATTAAAAACCGTCATATATAGATAGACAGACACATCACGTGTTTACCTGTCATGTTTGTATTCTACCAAACGCTTCCCCCATATGTTTTTATCCATTCGTGTTCTTAAGTCATGCGGTTCCGGCTTTCTTCCCACGTCGTAAACATGTCGTATTATCCCTTGATCAGCGTTAATGTTCCACGTGCTGCATGGTATAAGAACACGTATTCTGACGTCAAAACTTGCCGGACCTGCATGCCGGACCTTAATGGTACTGCTGCAGGGGATCATTTGAAGTTTCTGCACATGTCAGTTTATAAGAAGTATACATAAACACATTGAACACACGCACACACGCACACAAGCACACACACATACATATGCACGCACACATACATACACAGACACATACACGAAATTGCCATAAATACATATTCATCGTATCTGACCATTTTTGTAAAGCGCTTCTTGCAGCAAGAGCCTTTCAGAAGCGCTCCCAGTGCGTGCAACTCCGAGAGAAAAGGCAGGTCTTTAGACAAGAGAAAGATGACGAAAGACTACCAGAGAGGATGGCAGAGCGAACGGATGGGAGAAGACCATTCCATAGGGAGGGACCTATGCAGGCAAATGATCTGGATTGAGCCATGGCGGTCCTGACGCGAGGAACAAAGAGGTCAAGCCGATCTGAGGACCTAAGAGGACGCAGCGAAGTGGCCGAAATGGGGCGAAGTATGAGATCACAAAGATACGTCGGAGCAAGGCCTCGTTGAACATATGAACATGCAAGCATGCACAAACACGTGCGCAGATAAATAAGTCTTTACGGGCAAGAACCAGTGATGCCCTCCATTAAGCAGCTTTGAAATCAAGATTGCGTGCGTGTTCACTAAACTTAAATATATTATTAAATATAATACACTAGCTGAATTCCCCGGCGTTGCCCGGGAAATTTCGGTTTTTAGTTCACACTTCCCAGTCAGGCCGCTCCCACGCCCGGGAAATTTGTTTTCGTCCCCCGCCACGCCTGACCCCACTCCCACGCCGCCCTTCTCACCTCGCCTTCTTCCATCGGCCCCAGCCCAGTCTAACCACCTTTGGTGCCCGGCGTTGCCCGTGAAATTTAGGTTTTCGGTTCAACCCAACTTCCACCCGTCCATGTTTACGCTATATTCAGCATTTTTGCCAAACCGCGTGCCAAAAGATCTGACTTTGGCGAAAAGTGAGGTTAAATAATCTATTTTTTCGTTGAAAATCGATCGGCGAAAATTATTGCGTCTTAAATAGGCTACTGATACATACGACACGATATAGATATTAATTAACGGAATAACGCGCTATAGGCTAATTTTAAAATCGGCCATGACGTCATTAATGTACTGGGTTCAATCACCAATATATCATCGATGGTCTCAATGTTTGCTGAAGATGATGGTTGAAAGCAAAATTTAATGGCGTCTTAACAGTGCTAGGATTCGGTTAGAAAAAAATAAATTTTCAAGCTCGGCAAAAGGTAATATTTTTGGATCGCGAATCCCGATAGTGTTGTCATGGGGCGGTTAGAAGTTGTTTTGTAATTACTTGGAAAAATCGGTCGCGTGGATTAGGAGATTTTTTATCAAGCTCACATTACAAACTGTGTTTTATAGTTTTAGATAATTGAGTTATATGTTGTACATATCGACCGATATTGTATTCTATAATTTATAAAGCGCCTCTACTAGGGTAAACCGTTCAGATGCGCTCCCAGTGCGCGAGGCCACGAGAGAGGAAATAGGTTTTGAGAAAAGAAAATGAGGAGGAGGGATTACCAGTCAGAAGTTGAGATCGGGAAGAAGGAAACAGAGTATTTCAAAGAGAAGGGTCAATTGATGTAAAGGAACGGGACTGAGCCATAACCGTTCTAGTAAGAGGTACTATAGAAGATCAAATCAAAGAGCGGAGAGGAGTCAGAGGACGACGCGAGGATGCTGAAACTGGCCTGCGAATTCCATTGGCTAGATATTTTGCTGGCCTAGTTAGCTACACCGGTTAGCGAGAGCGGCATTCGTCTGTTGGTTGCAACGGACTGCGGTTCAAGCCCCGGGCTGGGAGTTGACATTCAGAGATTTAGATATCTCGGGCTAGCACGTGTGGGACGCAGAGGCGCAAGCTCAAGCGGAGCGACCTTGGGCAAGTTGCTTACCCATCATTGTCTGTGGGGAAGGCAACGGGAAACCACCTCACTCATCTCATCCCCAGGGGCGTAAAGCCAATGAACCTGCCTTCGGGCAGAGAACCATCATCATCATCATCATCATCAGATATTTTGAGGCAAGACCCCGTTGTGCTTTGGGGACCAAGATGATGATTTTGAACTTAATGCGCGCAGTTAGAGGAAGCCAATGGAGTTGCTCATGTATTTTATATCCGTGTATAAATAAATAAATAAACAAATATATATATAATATATAATTATATCGCACGAAGCCTTCCGTATGCACATATATATATAATATTTGATATATACACGAAATATATAGCACATGATCTATGTAATATATGATATTTGCTTTGAGCTGAGATTTACGTAGCGCAGTTTTACATGTATTCTCTGCTTTTATTAACCTTCAGTCGGTCGTTCCCTGGTATAGAGACAGAGTTGATGGTCGGCCGATACAATAATATCGACGCCCAAAAGGTCAGTCCCGACCGCCGGTCAGTGAGAGCAGGTATATACACAGCAACCTCTCCCATCCGTCCACACAGTAATTAAGGGTCGACAGGGGGTCTTGAATAAGAGGCCCCAAATGGCCCTGACACACCCACTCATGGATTTGTCCACTCGTTCATCCCATGAATCTCTTAACGCCCTGGCTGCCGCCTTCCCGCACACGCCCCTTGCGTCGCCTTCGTGAAGGTGATCCGGTGACACGAAACGGAGTATCCCCCTGAAAGCTATCCGGGGGGGTGAATTAATCCATCCCCCGGATGGAATTAGCCGGTCTATACTATCCGGGGGGATAAACCATTCTATTCTCTTTTTTTAAATGCGCACAATAAAAAACATTTATGCGTAATCAAAATTTAAAGTGACTCTAATTGTTTTAAGTGTCCTAAGCAATGCTCAGATAAAAGCAACTCGAATTTATTTAGTGACACTGAGTGTTCTTAAGCGTTTTAAATGTTTTAAGTGCTATAAAAACAGGGCAAAACAAATTATCTAGTAGGAATAAACATACCTGTTAGTGTCATTGCTCAAAACGAAGCAGATGAAAATTAATTTGCAAAACAAAATACACGCGGAAGCGGCTTTTAAAACTTTTTTAATTTGGGGGGATACAATTAACACAGAGGATACTCTATTTCGTGACACCGGATCTCGTCATTTTATGTCGCTCGTTATTATCCGAAACCGATCGGCGGTTGATATTTAGGTCGTAGGTCAAAGTTACGCCTGACCCAGATTTATGTGTCGGGATGATTTGGACGCATCAATTAACTCAAGCTGGCCCGCTCTCGGGTGTGGCGCTGTTGACAGCGGGAAAGGTTGCGGCGGCACGGTTGCGTGTTATATGAACGGACATCATATTATCAATACTATTTATTTATTCATTCATTCATTTAGAGAATTTATATAGCGCCCGTCATATATATATATATATATATATAGATAGCTTACTGTGCAATATTTGCTAACTAATGCAATGTATTGTTGTTAATGACAATTAATATCAAGTGGGCCAGCGCAGAGAGCGCTTCTGAGTAGTTTTTGAACAAGCGCTATATAAATTTTCGGAATCAATATGAGAATTGAATAATAATAATTGGGGGTCAGACGTTGGTTTATGTGAACTTAGGGAATGGGGGGGGGGGGGGTGCAATGAGTACTTTACTATATATGGGGTTCTAAGAAAGACCAGGTGGTTGAAACCCTAACCCCTGCCAATTCTCACCCTGGCGCCCCTTCAGTGAACGGTTGAACCCACTCAGAGGCGCTCCATTGATCATAAATAAGGTTTTCTGGTTACTATGCACCGTGCATGATGCAAAATTGTAAAGGAGCCTGATGAGTATTGAGTAGGTAACAGGCGTATATCTATGTGTTTGTGTGTGCGCATCAGTGTGTGTGTGTGTGTGTGTGTGTGTGTGTGTGTGTGTGTATGTGTACTTTAGAGATTTTCTTATAAATCATTTCTTCAATCATGGCCTTTACATAGACATCGAATCAGCAAGAAATATGACCAAACTTTAAACTTGGAGCTTCTGGTCTGAAGTTTGTCAATACTGTTTCAATAATGATATACCAAATTTTAATCACAACATGTCCACAAAAAACCTACAAAACGCCAAAGTTATTAATCCAAAAAACCTTATTTATGATCAATTCCAAGTATCATAATTGCATACTTAAAGACTAGACGCTAAGAAATTTATGGATATTTATTGACCACTAAAGCTGTCATAATAGTCTGTATATTACAATGTGCTCGTGATAAATCTAAACTGTTTTTTCTTGTATTCTTAATATCAGAAGTTCTAGTCCATGCTTCGAAGGCTCTTTCGTCCATTCCAAGTAAAACAGTTTTGATGCAGTATAAGCTACCAAATTATATTGCCATGCAATCATAAAAAATCGGATTCGATGGGGCGCGGGTGTATAGTGGATATGTTCGTTGCCTTGCAGTCGGAGGGTTGCAGGTTCGAATCCAACTCAAGCCGCCGTGCATGTAGGGACCTTGGGCAAGTCCTTCACTCGCAATTGCTCAGAGCTTCGGCGTGTAACTCCGACTCAGTGGCTGCTTAGGTATTAAGCCTACTTAATTTTTCAGGCCTATATACTTAGGTCTATGGGACCTAAACTTAATTCTTCGTGGATGGCTCTGACTCTGAGTGCTATGCATGAAGGACTTAGTCAAGGTCCCATATACACAGTATATACACCAGACGAGGCTCAACTTTTACTCATGACCCGGGGGATATCCCAGACCGAGTGCTGCAACCAATCACTGCAGACAAAAATAACAACTGCATCATTTACTATTGCATCCATGGAGAGGTCAAAGACATGGTACCTGGTAGAAGTTTGAAGGACGAAAACTTACTGGACCATTCGTAAAAAAATTGGTACCAGCTGCTGTTTTTCATCACCGCTTCTAGTGATGACCGGCTGTAACAATTATGTCTAAGTCTGGCTGGTGGCTCGTCTGTACAGTTAGACACGTCTCGAAGTTTGTGCACATGGTAGACGTCGATAAGTTGTTTCCCATGCAAGACGACTTAAACCTTAGTCCGCGGCCATAGCTTCTTTGCGTGTGTTTAGGTAGTTACTATTATAAATGGATTCGTCTATTTCTGTACGGACCACACAACACTGTTGCATACATGCTGCACTTGCTGCAGCCCAATCACGGCCTATATACTCTCACGGACAGCTCTTCTAACTCAAAGCAGCGCTCGTGAATAAGATGGCGCCTCTCGCTTGGCTTTCGGGTGGCGCTTTAGAAATTTCAAGTTTACGATTACGATTATGATAATCATTTCAGCTTATATGCAGAACTTCTCGCTTGGCAATTTAGCAATGACGAGACCATACCTGCAGTGTACGGCCCAGCCCTCACGACTTTGTGCTGAAACCAAAAGATGAAAAATTCATACCTGCACGGGATCCTCT
>OX457048.1:28209757-28347257 GCA_949752735.1 Lumbricus terrestris | reverse complement strand
CCTAGTCGTCCTCGTCCTCCTCCTCCATTTCTATACCTATCCTTTCTCTTCCTCCGCTTCTCTTTAAATCCTCCTATGGTTTTCTTTTTTATGTGCTGCTCCTCCTTTCATTGTGCATGCTGTTCTCCATTCTCCTGCCTTTCCATTGTCTACTTCCACGTCTTCATCCGAATTCTTTGTCATCATATCTATCTCTTACCCATCTTTCCCATACAACGCTTTCACCAACACGAGTCTGGAACAGTCCATCTTTCCCTCAACCTACAATGTCTATTGTCTACCATCAGCATCTAATTTCCTTACTAATCCTCATCTTCTTCCTCATTGTCTTCTTTCTCCTCCTCCTCTCTTTCCACTTCCCATCCTCTTCCTTCTACTTCACTTCTTCCTCTCGCTCTCCCTTCTCGTCCTCACTTTTTCATCCTTCTCTTTTTCTCCGGACTTCCTTTTCTTTCCATCCCTTTCCTCCTCCTCATCCTCCTCTCCCCCATCTCCCTATTTCATCTCCACCGCATCTTCCTCCTTCTCTCTCTCTTCCTCCTCCTCTCTCTTCCTCTCACTCTCCCTCTTTCTCCTTCTCCCCTCCTCACGCGTTCCTCCTCTGAGGCGCAAGTCAATAGCTCCGCGGGTTAGTTTGGCCGGCGTCTGTCTAAAACATGGTTGGATCAACCGTTGATCCTGTCGAGCATGGTCGTAACTTACAACTCCATCGTTTCCAACGTGTTGTATAAGACACACTGCAAATCTGCGACAACATTCACAATCCCTCTAGGCCTCTATACAATGTCATGTATAAGTGCGACTGCATGGACGCGGTCATTGACGGTGCATGTCCATACACTTCTTCTCAAATCGGAACACCGTTCTGCCACTTAATATAAACCAGCACATGCAGTCATCCATAGGCGCCCGCAGAGATTTTTGCAAGAGGGGCAAAGCACAATGATTGTCGCGTTAACATTTTTTGAAGAGCTAGAAACTGCAAACAGAAATTAAGAACAAGAGTTTATCAAAGAGGTGTATAATTGTAAATTTCTCGGCTTCACTTAACTGATGTGGGCCTAAGTTAGCATAACTAGTGCTTTCATGAGTAAAATATGTCAAAAATCTCAAATTTAATCGTAATCGTAATCTCAAGACTTCTACAGCGTCCATGCACAAAAGCCAAGTAGCGGGAACCAGCTTATTCACAGGCGCTCAATCAAAACAAAATCGATAGGCAGCGGGTCAAGTCCGGAGAGTCAGGCATGCAGGCAGATAGATGGACGGCTAAGGTGGGTGATGTTTAGAGTTGAAATGGCGAGCGATGTGAGGAGAAGAGGAAGAATGAGGATAGGATTTTTGAAAGAGCAAGGTTTTCAGTTTTGAGTGAAAGACCTGTGGGGAGATAGAGAATTTAGCAGTTTACAAAAAAGAAATCAATTTTCCAGGGAGGGGCAAGTGCCCCCTGATCTTTCGTCTATGTGCGGGCGCCCATGCATGCAGTTCGAGCAGATAAGGGGTGTCCGCGCGCATCTTTTTTGCACTTTTGGCACTGCTCTGTAATTCATAATTATAATCACATCTCACATGCCAAATACGATTTTATTCTCACTCGCTTTTGCTCCAATTGCCCTCTAAGATCGTGCACGACTGCTTGTTGCACTGAAACTTCGTTGCATCGCTATATATATATATACATACATATGTGTGTGTGCGTGTGTGTGTGTGCGTGCGTGTGTGCGTGTGTGTGTGTGTGTGTGTGTGTGTGTGTGTGTGTGTGTGTGTGTGTGTGTGTGTGTGTGTGTGTGTGTGTGTGTGTGTGTGTGTGTGTGTGTGTGTGTGTGTGTGTGTGTGTGTGTGTGTGTGTGTGTGTGTGTGTGTGTGTGTGTGTGTGTGTGTGTGTGTGTGTGTGTGTGTGTGTGTGTGTGTGTGTGTGTGTGTGTGTGTGTGTGTGTGTGTGTGTGTGTGTGTGTGTGTGTGTGTGTGTGTGTGTGTGTGTGTGTGTGTGTGTGTGTGTGTGTGTGTGTGTGTGTGTGTGTGTGTGTGTGTGTGTGTAGGTTACAGAGATCCATGGTCGCAAACAACAAATCGTTCAAAATATTCCCTCGTCAACAACGATTATGATCGTCGTGATTGTTGTTGTTATTATCATGATCGTCTTTCATCATGATCGTCGTCGTAGTTATCATGATCATTCATCATCATCATCATCATCATCATCATCATCATCATCATTATGATAAACATTTTTGACAACTCGCATGCACAGAGATTCGAATCAGAGGACGGAGGCGACTTTCGTCAATCGCCGCCATGCAGAGAAAGTGTATGTATTTTATTTATTCTATTTATTAGGAGCATTTATATAGCGCCTTGCACTTCAAGACTATCTATTCGAATAAGTATAGACGACCAAAAGCATAGTAGGTCAAATTATAAATCGTTTAGAGATGCATTCTTGAAAGGAGACTAAGATCAGGTTCATGTGTATAACCTTTCTGTGATCTTTAAATTAATTATTCGGTCTATCTCGGCTACCACATGGACTCTCTCGGGTTGCCACAGCGCAGCATCGTCCCTCTGTAGTATCACACTCTTCATGAGGAGCAGTTAAGAAGAAGGTTTCACACTCTTCATGAGGAGCAGCTAAGAAGAAGGTTTCTATTCCGAATCCGGACGCACGGACGGACTCTGCGGAACATATGGCATTGAGAATGAGTCAATGCTGCAAGATTCCAATGATTTTTTATCGTAGGCAGGCAGTGTCCGAATTAGTCTTATAGAGCGTCGCCAAAAACTCACGAATGGTGGGGCTTCATACACAATAGCACACGCTTCATGAAGTGCAACTAATAGTCTTTTGACAGCAATGAATAACGGTATAGCCGATTGTATTGCATTGTGTTGTATTGTATTGCATAGTATTGCATCACATTGCATTGAATTGTATTGCGCTGCATTGTATTGTGTGACATCGTATTTTGTTCTATTGTGTAGTACAGTATTGTTTCGTATTTTTTGTATTGTATTGTATGGTATTGTATTGTTTCGTATTTTTTGTATTGTATTGTATGGTATTGTATTGCATTACATGGATCTGTATTGCATTGCAATGTATTCCATTTTTTCCTCGATCACCGTACATGTATACCCAATACCCATTCCTCGCCTTCTCCCCTTTCTTCCTCTCTCCTCTCCTTCCATCTTATCTCCCATCTCCCGCTTTCCATATACTTCAAAACACGTCATCCTCGGTTGCTGCTGCTGCAGCGGGCGTCGATCATCCGCATCATTTATCTAGCGCCGCCATACACTTGGGACGAATCCATCCGATTGATGGACGTCCGTATAAGCGACGGCGATCGGAAGAGAATAGATCAGCGAACGATAAGAGAGGAGATTTGGAGAAGGGATGAAACAATGGGAAGAAGAACACAACCCCTTTCTCAGTCATTCCCCCATTATCCCTATGTATTAGCAGTCTCTTTCCGATATATCTCCAACCATTCCCAGAACTCCTGGAGAAGAGAGAACAGAATTAAAAGAGTTAAAGATACATGCATGCATGCATGCATACATACATACATACATACATACATACATACATACATACATACATACATACATACATACATACATACATACATACGTACATACATACATACATACATACATACACACACACATACATACATACATACATACATACATACATACATACATACATACATACATACATACATACATACATACATACATACATACATACATACATACATACATACATACATACATACATACATACATACATACATACATACATACATACATACATACATACATACATACATACATACATACATACATACATACATACATACATACATACATACATACATACATACATACAAACATACATAAAACGTTCATCTGCGTTTCCATGTTTTTCTATTAAATCTGCTTTTCCGTCTGGTATCGATTCGATGTTATTTGTATTTTACAGATGTCCGGAATTGTTTTAATTAATTGCTGTCGTGCCATTAATTTTCGAGATGGTCTCGATTGTCCATTCATCCATCAGGTTCCAGCAGCACCCGTCCCTCTGTCTGCATGTCGGTCCATCTGTCTGTCTCTCTGTCTGGCTGACTGTATGTCCGTCCCTCTGTCTGTCTCTCTGTCTGGCCAGCTTTCTGGCCGTCCGGCCGTCTATCTGTCAGCCTGCCTATCTGTCAGTCTGTCTGTCCGTCCGTCTTTTTGTCTGTCAGACCGTCTTTTTGTCTGTCAGACCGTCTTTTTGTCTGTCAGTCTGTCTCTCTGTCCGTGTGTCTGTCTGTCTGACCGTTTCTCTTTCTATCGGCATCTATCCGTTCGTCCGCCTATCTGTCAGCGTGTCTGTCTGTCTGTCTGTCTATCTGTCTGCCTGCCTGCCTGATTCATTGATCGTTCCTATTTTTAACCCTGCGATCCACTTGATAAGGAGACGCATGTTGATGATGAATTGCGATGATGGGTGACGATGACGACGATGTTAATGACAATGAATATGATGCGTAGAAACAATTAATGTTGTCACCGTTAGTCACTATAGTTATCATTGTTGCTACTATTGTTTTTATTACTGTTATTATTATTATTGTCAGTATTAGTAATAGTATACTATTACTAATACTGACTAGTAATAGCAGTAGTAGTAGTGCTTGTAGTAGTTGTAATAGTAGTAGTGGTTGTAGTGGTCGTGGTGCTGGTAGTAGTAGTAGTAGTAGGCCTAGTAGTAGTAGTAGTAGTAGTAGTAGTAGTAGTAATAGTGGTTGTTTTAGTGGTAGTAGTAGTAGTAGTAGTGTTTGTAGTAGTTATAATAGTAGTAATGGTTGTAATAGTCGTGGTGCTGGTAGTAGTAGTAGTAGTAATAGTGGTTGTATTGGTGGTGGTAGTAGTAGTAGTAGTAGTAGTAGCAGCAGCAGCAGCAGCAGCAGCAGCAGCAGCAGCAGTAGTAGTAGTAGTAGTAGTAGTAGTAGTAGTAGTAGTAGTAGTAGTAGTAGTAGTAGTAGTAGTAGTAGCTGCTGTAGTAGTAGTAGTAGTAGTAGTAGTAGTAGTAGCAGCAGTAGTAGCTGCTATAGTAGTAGTAGTAGCAGTGATATAGTTGCAGTAGTAGTTGTGGTAGTAGTAGAAGCAGCAGTAAAGTATTGCAATTATTAATATTATTATTATTATTACAATCATCATCAACATTATTGTCGTCATCATCGTCATCATCAACACATTATTGTCGTCATCATTGTCATCATCAACATCATCATCGTCGTCATCATTACCGTCAACGTCACCGTCACCGTCACCGTCACCGTCATCGTCATAGATAACATAATCCCGTAACTGCCGTCGTCATCGCCATAATTAATTATAATTAAAAGAATTAATTTAATTTCCATTGTGCAATGCGCAAGGTTGGTGTTTGTGATGTTGGTGGTGACTTTGGCAGACGTGTTGTGCCAGCACTGCAGCTGCTGTTGTTCTTGATGGCGGTGCAGACGGTGGTGATTTCTGTGGTGTGTAGATGACGTTGGTGGTTATTGAGGCGGCGAAGATGAAGCGAATAAATCCGGTGATTGTGTGGTGTTATTGTTGGGACCGGTGCGGATATTGTTGACCTTTGGGTGTCATTCGTTTTCCTCCTGCCAACCATTCATCATTCAACTCGAACGAACAAAGTCCACAAAACGATCGAACGAATTAAACCATCACAGTGGACCATCATTCACCCATCCCTTAAATCGATATATCCACCCATCCACCCATCCATCCATCCATCCATCCATCCATCCATCCATCCATCGATCTATACACCCACCCACCCACCCACCCACCCATCTATCCGTACATCCGTCCATCCACCCATGCATCAATCCATCAATCCGCCCATCCATCCATCCATTCATTCATCCATCCATCCATCCACCCATCCATCAATCCATCAATCCGTCCATCCATCCAACCATCCATCCATCCATCCATTCATCCATTCATTCGTCCATCCATTCATCCATCAATCCAACCTTCTATCCAACCAGCCATCCACCCACTCCGCCATACGTTTGTCTATACAAACGCACACACATGCATACATGCACACACACACACATGCATACACACACACACACACACACACACTTAAATGTCTGCATACACATACTCATTTCCTCAGTCGTTCATTCACCAATCTCCCGCCTTAAACCCTCCGCGCACTGACTTCTATGATACTTCTATCAAAGAGACGGGAAATTGAGGCGAGGTATACATACACCACAAGCAGCTACATTGGTGTATGTATGCCCTGCAGTAGTAGTCTGGTGGTCTATACGGGTGCTGCCGTCTGCTGACGATCTTCTCGCCGAATGATGACGGAGCGGGCGCCAAATCACGTCTGCAGCCGGTGCGCTGACACACATGGCGGCAAAGCTTTAGAGATCGGTGACCGCAGTAGGTAGGAAGATTGGGCGAGAGAAAGAAGACCGAAAGAAACAGACACGTTCAGAGACAGAGACAGAGAGACAGTGAGGCAGAGAGAGACAGTGAGACAGAGAGACAGCGAATCGGACAGAGAGAGAGAGACAGACGAGACATACAACAGTCAGACAAACAGATACAGAAAGATGCAGAAACAGACAGATACAGAGACAGAGATATAGCGAGATATATAGAGAGACAAAGACAGGGAGAGAGACAGAGAGAGGCAGACAGACAGACAGTCTGAGACAGACGAGACAGACCAACAGTCAGACACACAGACAGACATACAGTCAGACGGAGACAGAAAGAGACGGGAACAGAGAGAGACATAGACACAGAGAAGGATAGAGAGAGAAAGAGAGAGAGAGACAGACAGACAGACAGACAGACAGAGAGAGACAGAGATACAGAGAAAGATGGAGAGAGAGACAAAGAGACAGAGAGAGACAGAGAATTGTAGTAGGCCTACCGCTGGAGTTGGGTCACGTGATCTTAGTCCTTGCTCGTTGAAAGCGCATGCGCGCTAATATCTGTTCTTTTCGTCGATGCATACTGTAACAGCCAACAGCAGAAGTCATTTAGAGACGACTTCGAGAAGTCACCGAGTCAAAGACCGGAAATGACCGAATTAATGACTGCAGATAGGTGCCGAATTAAAGAGCCGAACATGCCGAATTTATGAACAGAAGTTGTCGAATATTTTGCCGAATTTATGACCAATAAACGGAAACTCGCGGATTAATGACCGCAAGATTGCGAAGCGATTATCGTAAGTTCTCCATTATTAATGACGGAACGTTGTCGAGTTAACGACTTGGAAATTTCTGACTTAATGACCGCAGAGTGGGACAGAGTAGGACAATAAGGAACGAATGCTGTTGAAGAAACGAACGCGCGGTTACCGGTTTGTTTGTGAATGTTGTAGCGTTTGCGAGTTGTGCGTTTTCAGTGGTCACGGACGGAGAGGATAAGTGTGAGGATAGAAAAGAGTTGGGAAGTCGATTGATGGAAGTGGAGATAATATACTGTAAACGTGTAGCTGGGATTTCATGCTTCGGCGATCTAGAAAGTTGTGTTCTGAAGCTGGTGAGCACGTTTCTGTTCTGGCGTTCTTGGCCGTGTTCTTTCTGTGTTGCCTTAAATGTTATGCTATTATAGATATGCAGTGCACGTGTCTGCTTAAATAGGGGTGGGGTGGAGTGGGTGAGGTGGGGGGGGCTCATCTCGATAGCCAACGGTGTCGTATTGATCCCCGGAGACAATACTTTTTGAAACGTGATACAAGTTTGAGATACATAGTAGGCCTTTATGGTTTTTTAAAATTTATTTAAATTTATTCCTCCATTTCTATGGCGCCAATCAGGCTCTCTGCTCAGAGGCGCTCCCGACTACAGCGCGGACACTGTATAGGAGTCTTTATGCTCTAGCTTTGCCAGATATTTTGTTAACAAAATTGATGACCTTAAATGTAAAATTACTAGATGCGCTGCCAATTTAGTATGGAATGACCTATAGCTTGATTCTGACTTCTCTGAATCTACCTTTAATGACCTTCCTCCTGTTACATACTTGGAAGTATCTAATCTTCTCAGAAGCTTGGTACCTAAATCATCCCCTATGGACTTCATACCTACACCTCTTATTGTTTCTTGTTCTGATGTTTTCTCCCACCTTATTGCACACCTAGCCAACTTGTCTTTTGCTGAAGGATGTTTCCCGTCATGCTTTAAGTCTGCTTTAGTTACTCCTTTGCTTAAAAAACCTGACCTAGATTCCAATAATCTGTCTAACTTCAGACCTATCTCGAACCTAAATAACATTTCCAAGATCCTTGAACGTCTCTTTCTTACTCGCATCAAGAAACATATCACTTCCTCTCCCAACTTCAGTCCTTTTTAGTCAGCTTATCGTGAAGGCTATTCCACTGAGACTGCCCTTACATCCACGCTGGACAACATCTTTTCGTCTATTGACAATGGAAAGGCCTGCCTTTCTGTATGTCTTGACCTCAGCGCAGCTTTCGATACCGTATAGACCATCAATTACTTCTTTCTAGACTCACAAAAAGCTTCGGTGTCTCTGGTACTGCTTTAAACTGGTTAGCGTCTTATCTGGGTAACAGGAATCAGCAGGTGGGCATCGGTACCGCTCGGTCTGAACCCACTGTTTGCACTGCTGGAGTTCCACAGGGATCTGTCCTTGGTCCTCTATTATTCACCGTCTTTACCTCCCCAATTAATCGCATAGCTAATCATTTTGGTGTCCAATTACAGCAGTACGCGGACGACACTCAGCTCTATATTGCTCTGTCACACACTGATCAGTCCGGTAAACTTAAACTTGAGGAGTGCCTGTCATCTTTATATGCCTGGTTCTGTCTTAATGGTTTGGCTATAAACCCAAACAAGTCTGAGGCAATTTTGTTCGGGTCACGACAACGCTTGCGTTCTTTTCCTTCACTTTCCAGCATAGACCTCGCAGGCTCCGCAGTACCGTTATCAGATTCTGTTAAACCTCTTGGGGTTACCCTGGACAGTATGCTTACTTTTCGGATGCATGTATCTAACCTTTGTAGATCTTGCTTTTATCACATCAGGGCAATACGCCACATTAGGTCGGCTCTGACTAAGGATATGTCGAAGACTTTAGCTTGCGCCCTTGTCTCCTCTCGCCTTGATTATGCTAATGCGATTTTTGTTGGCATTTCAGACTACGAGCTACATAGGCTGCAACGCATCCAAAATTCTTTAGCTCGGGTTGTGCTGCGTGTCCCACTACGATCAAGTTCCTCAGTTTTACTTCATCAGCTGCATTGGCTTCCTGTCGAGTTTAGGATTAAATTTAAATTGGCCTGTTTAACCTACAAATCCCTCTCTACCGGAACACCTCCCTACCTTCAGTCACTGCTTACTCCTTAGGCCTATATTCCTCCTCGTTGTCTGCGATCATCAAACATGGGTCTTTTAGTTGAACCTCGATGCAGAACTGTTATGGGCTCGCGTGCATTCCATGTCTCTGCTCCCAAAGAATGGAATCTACTTCCACTCTCTCTTCGTTGCTCAAATTCACTCCCTACCTTCAAAAAACGGCTCAAAACTCACTATTTCTGGTTACATGACATTAGAACGGACGACAAAAGAACGTGCGACACTAGAACGGCGACAGTAGAACGGGCGACAGATGACCGCCGAGACTATTGAACGGCTGGACAGTTGATCGGGCGACAGATGACCGGAGGACAATTGATCGGTAAAGTGTGTTAATTTTGATGAGCAATCGAGCATTTACTGTCTTGGACATGTAGGCCTACCAAATTCAATGTCTGGTTGTATGACAAATTGGCAACTGAGTTTAAATAATTATATCAAAATTTCTGACTTGCCGTAGCTGGCGAGTGGCAACTATAATTTATTGCTTCATTTCCCCTGTGGCTTTCCTTGCTATCGAAAAAGTTTCCAGAATGCGTGTGTTCCGTTTGTCTTTCGCTGACCATCTGGTCGTCTGCGGTTACAAGTCGGGCCTTGCATCTGAATTGTTTTGTACATTCGACATCGCCATGATATTCTGCCTCCCTTGCATTGTTTTTCTTTCAAATAATCATAATTTCGAGGTATGAGCGTCGTTTTACCTTTTGGAGCTACATCCATGCATTAATGCCATGTCACACAAATGTCATGTAAAACCAAAAACTATGTTTCACACTTAAAAGTAGGCCTAACAGTAAAACTTCGTATAATTTTCTCTAATATTCAGTGTCACCAAATGTCGCCCCCAACATTCAGTCAAAACTCAAAGTATAGGCTTACGTGCATAGTGTAGGCCTAGGCCTACAGCGCCGCATCTTGTGAATTGTTCATAAGTCGGCCCGTTAATATGACGTTCCGGTTAAGTGTCGCCTGTTCTATTGTCGGCGCGTTCTAATATCGCCCGTTAAAGTGTCGCCGTTCAAGTGTCGTCCGTTCAAATGACCACCGTTCAAATGTCCGTACACCCTATTTCTCTTTGGCTTTCAAGCACATGGACCTTTAACTGCATCTGCCTCTGGCGGCTAACTATCCGCGCCTCAGATTCACACTTTGGTGTGACCTTGCGCGCGTAATAAATTTATGTAATAATAATAATAATAATAGGAGTTTCACGACGAAGCGTCCGAGCAATTGCGAGTGAAGGACTTGCTCAAGGTCCCTACGCGGCGGCTTGAGGTTTATTCGAACCTGGAACCCTCCTGCTCCAAGGCAACGACGCCACCACTACACCACCACGCCCCAGATGTGATTCTAATTCATCTGTCAGAGATCCTGTGGCCGTAATACATTGATGTGGCTTACACCATCAATGCATTCGTAACATAGGAATGATCATTCCTGGTTCCTTATGTTTGGGTTTGTCTGTCTGTTTGGCAACATGCCCAGATTTAAAAGCTATCTATTCTATCCTCTGTGATTGGTGGTCTAGAGAGATCCGAAAAAATAGTTAGTGGATAGCGCATATATCTCTTTCAAAACTATTGTACGCCGCAAGATGTCTGCCTTTATGTCTGCTTGTCTGTCGGTCTCCTGTTTGACTGTCTTTAGCAACTGACTTGGGTGTTGACCAGATTTGATGATGGTACACTTCGACCAATTCTAGTGCATTCGATGATGATGATGATGATGATGATGATGATGATGACGATGATAATGACGATAATGACGATGATGATGATGATGATGACGATGACGATGATGATGATGATGACGGTGATGATGACGGTGATGATGATGACGACGACAATGATGATGATGTGATGATGTGATGATGATGATGATGATGATGATGGTGATGATAATGATGAAGGTGATAATGATGACGCCGACGACGACAATGATGATGATAATGAGGATGATGATGATGATGATGCTGACGACGACAACGACGATGATGATGATGATGATGACGATGATGATGATGATGATGATGATGATGATGATGATGATGATGATGATGATGATGATGATGATGATGATGATGATGATGATGATGATGATGATGATGATGATGATGATGATGACGACGACGACTACGACGATGTTAAAAAGAGGAGTATATGGATGAGGAAGGATTGGAAAATGAGGATGAAGAGCAGAAAGTGGACTAGGAGGAGGAGGAGAGGAGGAGGAACTGGAAAAGAAGGAACATTATCAGGAGGATGGGAGTGGCAAGAGGAAGATGAGTGAGGGAGGAGAAAGTGACGGAGAAGAAATTGCCACCGCCAGGTACTGCCTTCTAATCACGAGGATACCTTTGAATATAGAGATAGTCATGGAATTTAGCAGGTCATAAAAAAGCGGCCCAAAGAGCAGTACTTCATAGGTCGTAGAACCGACAAACAGACGCCATCCTTAGCCATCGTTAGCCATCGTTAGCCACCTGGTGATGGAGATATTGACCGTCTGGCACCTGAGTGCTGAGCCCAGAATGCCACGTGACACGCAATTCCACAAATCCTTCGTCGCTGTACAATGAATTATAGATTTGTTGTGGGCGGACTCGAGAACTATAATCGGTCCACTTGAATAAACACAGTGCACTGCTGTGTGGAATTCCGGACCATCGCGGCTAAGTAGGCTATGCACCTGTCGAATCTGTACCACCACTTTGGCACGTTTAAGCTACCTACATGTACGTGTGGGACCTGGTGGCTGATCGGTAACGCGCTCGCTCACGGAGCGGGCGGTTGCGGTTCGAATCTGGGTAACGACCTTGGGCAAGTTGTTTACGCACACGTGCCTCTGTCACCAAGCAGTATAATTTGGCTATACCGGCGTAAGCTGGGAAGTAAACGGCAAGTCCTGTGATACACCGGCCCCGTGTCCAGGTCCTTGGGATTCGTCCATTGCCGGCTCAAGGGCCAAGAAAAGGAGATGAGCGCCTCACCAACGGGTCTTCGGCCCTCGGATGACTTTACTTTACTTGTACATGTACGTTGGTTCTACATGTAGCGTTCTTCAAAGGCGTCTCCGAAGGCAGTTTATTTCGGAGATATAACCTTGCAGCGTTTTTCAAAGGTGTCTCTATGCGTGAGGATTACGCACCGAAGGTAGTTTATTCCGAAGATATCACCTTTTTTATTTCTCGCATTTGCAATAGCTCCCATTCAAGCTCAGTACTCAGAGGCGCTCCCGACTACAGCGCGGACACTACGCGTCTCTATGCGGGAGGATTACGTATAGTCGTATACCCAAGGTAGTCTATTCCGCGGAAATATTGTTTTATTTATTTCTCGCATTAGCAATAGCTCCCATTCAAGTTCTCTACTCAGAGGCGCTCCCGACTACAGCGCGGACACTGCATCGGAGTTTCACGCTGACGCGCACGGGCAATTGCGAGTGAAGTGGCTTGCTCAGGGTC
Organism: Lumbricus terrestris; assembly: GCA_949752735.1. Taxonomy (NCBI): domain Eukaryota; kingdom Metazoa; phylum Annelida; class Clitellata; order Crassiclitellata; family Lumbricidae; genus Lumbricus; species Lumbricus terrestris. The sequence goes on along the minus strand of OX457048.1, from coordinate 28,334,378 downwards.
CCTACGCGGCGGCCTGAGGTGGATTCGAGTCTGGAACCACCATTAAAATGCACTAGTACTATGCCCCCGTACAATTGTACAATTAATAGATTTTGCTGTTATGATTTCCAGGGGTGGATATACCACTTCGAAAGAGGTATGCATGACAATCATGAACTGGATCGGGCGTTTTCAAATGGTGAGGTAACGTCAGCGGAACATGATATACCAATTATACCATACCATACGGACGGAAGGAGGTAATACCATAATGACGACAGAGTACGTTACTTCTGACTTCACTGAAAGTGGTACAACCGCTTTTGCGGAAAGTGGTACAACCACCTTGCCGAAAAGACGTACCAGCACCACCAGCTCAACAGTGGACAGCTCTACCTCTGCAGATAACGGTAGACCTGGTACGTCTCTGGCGCTGAGAAGTGGTAGTTCAACGGCGAGAGGTATTACCAATGCAACGGAATGGGGTACTTCCGGTACAGTCACGTGGTGGTCGAGGGAAGAATCACCGCTTCCAGGCGTTACTTCCGGTTCCTCTCCATTCGCTCTGAGTTTCACCTCCGACGTGCCTTCTCCAGCTTTCCACCGGCGAGACTCGGTAACCGGATGGAACGAAGGTCCGAACTCTGCTTTCTCCTCCTCATCATCGTCGACCTACAACGACACCACGACGGCCCTGAACGACACGGACGGCTGGGGCTTCTACGGTGGTGGCGGCGGCAGCCCCGCGTGGGGCCCGGGGTCGTGGTCCGTTGACGCCCTCGACGGGTACCCCTACCCGAGCCTCTACGGGTGGGGCCACATCGTCGTCGCCTCCGTCGTGGTGACCGCGATCATGTTGTTGATCGTGATGGGGAACGTCTTGGTCATCGTCGCCGTCGCCAGGGATCGGAACCTGAGCGGCATCCAGAACTGGTTCATCACATCCCTCGCGCTGAGCGACCTCTTCGTCGGTCTCTTCATCATGCCGCTGTCGCTCTCATACGAACTGATGGGGTACTGGACGTTCGGGGACGTCCTCTGCGAGCTCTGGCTCGCCACGGACGTCCTACTCTGCACCGCGTCCATCCTAAACCTCGTCCTCATAAGCCTGGATCGCTACTGGTCGATAACTAGGGCGATCAGCTACGTGCGGCAGCGGACGAAGCGGAGAGCTGTGCTGATGATCGGCGCCGTCTGGGTCATGTCGATGATCATCAGCCTGCCCCCGCTCGTCGGGTGGAAGCGCCCCCAACCGACGAAATTCGGCTACCCCCTGTGCGTGCTCAGCGAGGAACCCGGCTACGTGCTCTACTCGACGATGGGGTCGTTCTACCTGCCTCTGGTGGTCATGGTGATTGTTTACCTGAAGATCTACCTGGCCGCGAGAAACCGCGCGCGGAGGAACCTCAGGAAGACACCGCCGCGAGAGGGTAATCACTGCAAGACGACGCGGTCCGGGGCAACCACGACCACCACCACTACCACCAACAACACCAAGAACAACACTAAGAACACCTCAGTTATGGATCCACGTGGAAAGCACAAAAACGCTGCCGTTGATAGACTGAGTCCCACTCGGGAGACGAGCTCCGGGTCTCCATCTTCTCCTCATCCTCCTCTTCCCATTCATCCTCCTCTTCCTCCTTCGCTGGAGGAAAGGGATGAGATGGAGGCGGACGTGGAATTGGCTCAAGTGACGATCGAGTCCATCTCCCCATCGACTCCACCGCCGAGTCCAGACGGAGAGGATCAGTCGACGACTGTGCTCACCTTCTCCGCGGTCTCGTCGCCCGTGGGTCCGCCCCCCGACGCTGCAGCCTCCAAAGAAGGTCTCGCTTCATCACTGCATGATGTTGCAACCGTTGTACATTCGCACGATGTTGCACCACCGGTTGTCTCGTCGTGCGTTGTCTGTTCATCCGTTGTACATTCGCCTGATGTTGTATCGTCGGTTGTTCAGTCGTCTGACGATGTTGCCCTGTCCGTTGCACCAAAATCTGTGGTTGCTCCGTCATCTGCTGCACCTCCATCCGTTGTCGCTTCATCCGTAACGGTTGCACATTCATCTGGTGTTGCATCATTCGTCATCCAGACATCCGTTGCGGATCCATACGTTGTTCATACACCCGTTGTTCCACCATGCGTTGTCCCACCTTGCGTTGTACAATCATCCGTTGCATATTCACCCGTCGTTGCATCATCCGTTGTTGCCTCCTCATCCGTTGTACAATCATCCGACGTTGCTCCAATCGTTGTCCATTCATCCCACGTTGTTGCACTACCGCACTTTGTCCCATCCCTTGTCTCCTCGCCCGTTTTACACTCACCTGCTATTCCATCACCCTCCGCTTCACCCTCCCCTGCTCCTCCATCCGTGTCCACCGTCCGCGCTCGACCGCAGCGACTCAACCAAGCGCGTCGATCTCCCACCACCTCCCCAAGAGGAAGCTCCATCAAAACCTCCAATCCACCGAACGGTAGCCCACCATTTGCATCCATCTCCTCATCATCACCACCACCAGCAGGACCTGCACCATCATCAGCGGCTCCGTCTCCTCACTCGGATCGCCACCGCCGTGCAGGTGCCACGTCCAACCGTCGCTCATACGTGACGTCGATCACGCTCCGTCGCTCCTCCAACCCTCGCTCCAACGGGGTGAAGGACGTTGAAAAGATGAAGCGCAAGATGGCCAGGGCGAGGGAGCGGAGGGCCACCGTGGTGCTCGGCATCGTTATGGCATCGTTCATCGGTTGCTGGTTGCCCTTCTTCTCCCTTTACCCCATCACGCTTCTTGTGGGGCTCCAACTGCCCGACAAGCTCTTCGCGGTTATCTTTTGGTTGGGGTACTGCAACTCGGCGCTCAACCCCATCATATACACGATCTTCAATCGCGATTTCCGACAGGCCTTCCAGAGGATTATCTGTCCGCGGCGGCCAAAGAGGTTTTAAGGGAATTTAACGCCAGATGGTGATTGCTTTTCCACTGTGAATGGAAAATAATATCTGTGGAAAACGGGAGAATTATCCTTTAGCGATGAAGTGCGAGGTCCTGAGGAAAAACTCTTTACACTGGAAATGAAGAAATTCTGCGAGAAAATGAATTGTCTGTGACATTATCTGTGTCTGTCGATGTGCTTGTATCTGTCCCTGTCCCGCTTGCTCTGCGTCTTTCTAGCTGTCTCTATGTCTTTGTCTTTATCTCTCTGTCTTTCACTGTCTCTCTCTGTCTCTGTCTGTCTCTGTCTGTCTCTCCTACTCTCTCTCTCTCTCTCTCTCTCTCTCTCTCTCTCTCTCTCTCTTATCCCTCCCTCCCTCCCACCCTCCCTCCCTCCCTCCCTCCCTCCCTCCCTCCCTCCCTCCCTCCCTCCCTCCCTCCCTCCCTCCCTCCCTCCCTCCCTCCCTCCCTCCCTCCCTCCCTCCCTCCCTCCCTCCCTGTCTCTCTCTCTCTCTCTCTCTCTCTCTCTCTATCTATCTATCTATCTATCTATCTATCTATCTATCTATCTATCTATCTATCTATCTATCTATCTATCTATCTATCTATCTATCTCTCTCGCTCTCTCTGTGTCTCTGTTTCCATCTGTCTCTGTCTTCTCTGTCTCTGTGTCTGTGTTTGTGTCTTGTCTGTGTCTGTGCCTGTGTCTAACTGTCTATCTGTCTGTCTATCACTGTCTCTCTCTCTCTTTCTTTCTTTCTTTCTTTCTCTCTCTCTCTCTCTCTCTCTCTCTCTCTCTCTCTCTCTCTCTCTCTGTTTGCTTGTCTCTCATTGTATTTCCTTTTGCTACGACGAATAGCGCTGCAAAGAAAGCTGATACTTTCATCCTATGACGATCAAAGGTATATAATAGTTGCAGGAAGCCAAACCGCAAACAACATGATAATATTCTCATCGCGAACAAAGAGGTGATGAGGCAAACGAAACATTTTTGTTCCTTTCAACAAAATATACCGGAAAGTATTGGCATATGGACGAACTGAACAAAGGATATACAGAATATCAAAGGGACATCAAAGGAACATCAAAGGAATTCTTTATTCGCAACAGACAAATGGGTGTTGAGATCTAATATCAGCCGTTACCTCTCTATTTTTCAGACAATATCCAAAGATTATCTCAACTTCCCAAGAATTAAGCTTCCTAAAACGACAAATACAGAGATTCTACAGCCTCATAGACAAAAGAGAAATCGCTTAACGCAACACACCCACGCACGTACACACGCACACACGCACGCACACACACACCACACACACACACAACACGCACGCACGCACGCACGCACACACCACACACACACACACACACACTACACGCACGCACGCACACACACACACACATACACACACACACACACACACACACATATGCGTCACATGCATCTTTGCAGGACAACTTGAGTTTGACATCCCACAGAGAAAATGATTGATTCTAATAAGAAGCGAATTAGGAATAACTCTATACCTGGTTGGTATACGGTATACCTATAATACTGGGCATATATACGGCCAGACAGTTTACCGAGGTCTTGTGTGTCTGGCCAGAGGGCGGACTATATACGTCAAAAAGGGTTGTCTGTAATCAAGATCTTTTAGCAAATTATTTTGTCGTCTGTAATAATTATTAACTCATTGCTTTAATTGCAATTTATCCAGTAACGGCTGCTAAATGCTGATACGCAGATTGTATTTGATTGTATTGAATCTATCATTCATAAAGCGCTTCTCGCAGCGAGAGCCTTTCAGAAGCGCTCCCAGTGCGTTCAACCCCGAGGGAAAAGGCAAGTTTTTAGACAAGAGAAAGATGAGGAAAGACTACCAGACAGAGTGAACTGATGGTGGAAGCCGATAGATGGACGGATGGACGAGCATGGACGTTCGTTTATGCGTAAAAACTTAAGTAGCAAGGCATGCAACCGATCAGGCGTTTCTAAATTTATATAGCGCTGTTCAAAGACCATAAAGCCCTCGTTGCGGCCTGGGTCTGTTGCGGCGTCTCATAAATTGGCGTAATTATTATTTATTATTATTACTATTACTATAGCGCTGAGGAAGAGAAGCAGGAGGAGGAAAATGTGGACGAGTAGGAGAAGGAGGACTCGTGATTCATTCCCTGTGATGCAATCATGATCTAGTCATTCCACGTATATTATACTGTGGTTGCAATGGACGCTCGCAGAAAATCGCGCCCACTAATTTACCCGACCACTCTGGGGCGCGGTGGTGTAGTGGTGGCGTCGTTGCCTTGAAGCCGGAAGGTTCGAGGTTCGAAACTTCGAATCCACCTAAAGACGCCGCGTAGGGACCTTGGGCGAGTCCTTCACTTGCAATTGCTCGGCGCTTCGGTGTGAAACTCCGATGCAGTGTCCGCTCTGTTGTAGGTAGCGCCTCTGAGTAGAGTGCTTGAAGTGGGCGCTATAACAAGTGCACATACAAACAAAACAAACAGACTCACATTAAAACATACACACACATGACCACACAGAAAAACCGGTGTATGGATGTGTTTGTTGCCTTGCAGCCTAAAGGGTTGCGGGTTCGAATCCTCATCAAACCACCGCACAGGGATCCTGAACAAGTCCTTCAGTCATGATTATATTGCTCATGCGCTTCGTCATGAATCTCATAATCAGGGTCCGCGCTGCATGTACAGTTGTACATGTGTAGTCGGAAGCGCCTCTAGGTAATAATCTTGACCGAGAATATGTATATATATACACACACGCATACACACATGCGACACACACACACTCATACATACACTCGCTCATGCACATACACACACACGGGCAAGGCCGTAGTCATGCAGGGATTTATTTGGGGGGGTGTTTGCTCGACTGTGAGCAAGCCCACAAGCAATTGACTGTGGCAACAGTTTTTATGTTGCATCAAGCAACCATATCAACTGACTAATGGGTTTGGAGAAGCGTATTGAACTTTTATAGCTTCATGGTTGTGGATGGCCAATACATTACAGTGATTACACACTGTATACTTGTTACATCATAATGCCGATAAATGCATTATTCAATTTTTACATCATTTCATTTCGGGGTGTTCAAACACCCAAAACACACCCCCTAACTGCGGCCTTGCACACAGGTACACTCACACACACACACACACACACACACACACACACACACACACACACACACACAATCACAAGCACTCTCACACACATATGCAAAAACACGCACATGCATTGCACACCCACCCACACGCAAGTAAAAGCGTTGCTAAGATGCTCGTAGAGCACTAAAAACACGTTTTGTGACTCACAGACGGACGTACTGTATCCTTCTTTATAGGGGAGAACGGGGCATAATGGACCACTTACATGCTAAAGGCCATTAAAGCTTGCGTAATCTAGTTAATAAAAACCTCTTGCAGCATGCACTCACAACATGCTCTAAGCTTATGCCCTCTGCAGCAGAACCAGGGTACATTACAAAGTACAGGCAAGGTATTATGTCAATGGGGTCTATAACAGGATTTTTGGACGCATTAGCTTTAGGATCGTAATATCTTCAGTCTGGGTTGTTGTCCACGTGGATTAACCTTAACGTTATGTAACATCTTGGCATATATATCGTTCTGTCCTGGCAGTGATTTGAACCCGCAGCCTTTGGGGACATGTGCGTCACTGTGTGCCCAACTATACCCAAGTCCACACTAATCTGTGAGAAACTATGCATGCCCTCGAGTGGGGGGTGAATGGCGGGGTGGGGGTATGCCACGGACGATATTTATGCCCTCTATATAGTTACGCGTCAAAGATTTTACCATTTGAGATCGGGCGCGCTCTGTGTTATATGGCGCTAAGGTGTGACTGGAATTAGATTTCGGTCATCATGACTTTCCGGTCTTACCATTAGATACACTAAATTCAGATATATCCATGACACATCTCAAGCACAACTACACGTATATATATATATATATATATATATATATATATGCGTATTTGTGTTCATGATACCATGCATTATAAACGAGATCTTTCATATACATATACACACATGTATATATATCTACTTGTATGTATAATATCGAAAACTGCATAAGATGCATTATGTACGTATGCATGCAACTATACATGTATGCATGGCCATTTGCATTGGGACTTTATGAAGCTCGTAATTTGAAGCATATATACAAAATATGCACATTGCCATTTATATATATAGGCCTACATTCTATACATATTACCAACGCACGTTTTCCGAGCAAGCACATGCAACCATTATATACAAGATATATATATATAGTTTACATATAAATGCATTTATATATATATATACATATAATATAGTCTATATATAATTATATCATATGTGTGTAAGATTCAGATGTGTTTATGGATGTAATAGAATGAGTGAGACGGGGGGGGTAACGTTCGGGGGAGTGCGTGTCTTATCGTCATTTCGAGCGCAAGATTGCAAGCAGCGCTGCTGGTGGCGCCACTGGCGACAGACTGCGTCACTATAGCTGCTTGGTCGACTGCGGTGGATTGGTATCGTATGGAATCGATGGATGAGAAGGCAGCAGACGGCGATTGACAGTTGATGATGCTGATGCTGATGCTGATGATGATGCTGATGATGAGGATGATTACGATGATTGCAATGGTAGTGGTGATGGTGGTGATGATGATGACGATGATGATGAGGATGATGATGATGATGAGGAGGAGGAGGAGGAGGAGGAGGAGGAGGAGGATAATGCTGAAGATGAAGAAGAGGATGATGAGGCTGATGACAATGGTAGTGGTGGTGGTGATGATGGTGGTGGTGGTGGCGGTGGTGGTGGCGGTGGGGGTGGTGGTGGTGGCGGTGGTGGTGGTGGTGGTGGTGGTGGTGGTGGTGGTGGTAGGAGTGGTGGTGGTGATGATGATGATGATGATGATGATGATGATGATGATGATGATGATGATGATGATGATGATGATGATGATGATGATGATGATGATGATGGCGATAGAGTAAACACTGTACATACAATGAGGATGGCGAATAACAATAGTAGTTTTATTTACGACGCAGGCCTGCCCCTTCCTCTCTCCCATAAGCATGAGTTAACCCTTTAATCTCACCCGTGGTCAATAGACAAAGACGATGGTATAACCAACCGCGTCGCAACGTTCATCCCATTCTTCGAAGGAATATACAGTGCAGTCTGATGAAGCCGTGGACGCTGGCAAGTCTATAGTTACGAGTATCGTATAATCATAATTTACGAATTTCTAAAGCACTTGCTGTGCGTAGGGCTTCAGCTTATCTACGAGCGCTGCGCCGCATCGCAGGAGTTACACTCTTTCCAGAGAGGCTTATCGATTTCTAAAGCGATACCTTACAGCTTTACTCACTGACGTATTTAAAATGGGGGAAGTTTGGTTTGAACACTACACCCAAGCAAATCATTGCTGAATTTTTAAAAATTTAGTCTGTGTATCTTATGTCTCCTGGGAACCCGATGGAATTTTTTTCCCATGTCTACTCCTCTATACATCAGTTTAACTTTATTTACGAGCGCTGCGTCGAGTCAGAGGGGGTTAAACGCCATCCAAAGTTACGAAATGTAGACACAAGTCTTATATCAAAATTGTAGGGTCTATATAGCGCGTTTTTCTCGTCTTTTATGACGATCTTAGGATCTCTCAAAGACAGCGTCTATATCTTTTCAAAATAAATCCTACATGTGATCATATAGACATAAACATTTCTTTGTGATGTCGCTGTCTGATCTCCAGTAATCTGTCAAGCCACTCTGCACGGGGTCTCTGCTGGATTCTATTTTGTGACATGGCAGATAATGTTTCATCTGGACGCCTCGGGGTGAACCAGACCGACCTAATCAAACCAGACCAGACCAGACCATGCAGATCAAACAAAACTTAGTAAAACCAGACCAGACCAAACAAGACCTAATCAAACCAGACCAGACCAAACAAGACCTAAACAAACCAGACCAGACCCGGCGAGACCTATTCAAACTAGACCATGCAGACCATGCAAGACCAAAACAAACCAGACCAGACCATGCAAGACCCAAATCAAACCAGACCAGGCCAGGCAAGACCAAATCAAGCCAGGCCAGACCAAGCTAGACCAAATCAACCCCGACTTGACCAGGAAAGATGAGACGAGACCATGCAGATATGGTAGTATCGTTAAACAGTAACAAGTAGAAGACCAGACTAGTGAGCATGTAGCCCAAAACCCGGGCAAGACCGCATACTACATAATATAGGCGAATATCAAACGATTTGTAACTGGTCTTTGAGCCAGATAATTATAAGTCGTGAGGGTCGGTTAGGGCTCAGGTTAGGTGTCGCGAGGGTCGGTCGGGGTTAGTATTAGGGTTAGTGTCGTCACTCGGTCCCCGATACTATAGTTTCGCACATAAATTCGTTATCTCAATGTCTAACTGGTCTTCATGGCGACGCATGCACCAGCATTACCTCTGGCACTGCTTCCCATGCATGGCCCAGATTGTCTGATATTTTTTCCAATTTGGAATCTTCTTTCTTCTGTCTTCGTCCACGAATCCTCATTGTTTAGCTGGTCACCATGGTGACGCGTGCACCCGCCTCGCTTCGAGCAACCCCCACCACCCGTCCAGATGGTCTGGCATCTTTTCCATGCAAGACTACTCCCTCTCCAGTCACGGATATATTAGTCCAAAGGATAGCAACGTACGCGGTCACACGGACAAAGTCAGGCAGAAAAAAGGCTGACAGACATGCAGACAAAGTCAGACTGACAGACAAAGTCAGACTGACAGACAAAGTCAGACAGACAAAGTCAGACAGACAAAGTCAGACAGACAGACAAAGTCAGACAGACAAAGTCAGACAGACAGACAAAGTCAGACAGACAAAGTCAGACAGACAAAGTCAGACAGACAGACAAATACTGACAGACAGACAAAGTCAGAGAGACAAACAAAGACAGACAAAGACTGACAGACAGACAAAGTCAGACAGGCAGACAAAGACAGACATACAAAGTCAGACAGACAGACAGACAAAGTCAGACAGACAGACAAAGGCAGACAAGCAAAGACAGACATACAGACAGACATACAAACTCGCGACTGAGCCCACGCAATAAAAACGTGCTGAGGGAAATATCGTAAATAAATGCGTACACTTAATTTGACATTTATATAGCGGCAATCTGAAAATCGCCTCAAGCTGCTGTCAGCGTTATGATATTCCACGTGCACCACATAATATTATGCCTTTTTTGTATGTGTGTGTGTGTGTGTGTGTGTGTGTGAGTGTGTGTGTGTGTGCATTTGTATATACAGACGATTACATATATACTTAATATATATATATAATATATATTAAATCATGCAAGTTATATGTACTACTGTAACGTTTATCCGTTTTAAGCTTATTTTAGCAGGTATTGAAAATGTACTGCATTTAAATGATCTGTTCAAAGAGAAACCAATTCTTTATAAATGTATAATATAATCGGAAACTGTTAAATAAACAATACAATTACGCAGTGTTCCTATTTACTTATTTGGCGTATCACTAATTATAATTAACTTATTGCTTATCTGTGCTCCACAGTTGAGATATATGATATATCGTTTCTGTAGTGTAAAACGGCCTTGAAATAGTTCTGCAGATTCTCTGTAGATTCACTGTATGAAGATAAGCAACCCGGTGCTATATTTGAGAAATAGTTCTGCAGATTCTCTGTAGATTCACTGTATGAAGATAAGCAACCCGGTGCTATATTTGAAGAGGATGATGAGATACTGCCAAGCGGTGGAATCCAGATCGAATACCAGACGAGACAATATTCAATACGTCCGTAGCATCAAATTATCATACTCCAATCAATGAGAATTTCCTTCCCAATTGAAAATGACCTTGAAATGTCAACCAGAGACAACGAGCCCAAAATCGTTTCTCTCCACACGAAATATCGTCTCACCAACCGTCCCAATCACAATGTAGACTTCACGGACGTTAGAGTTCGCAACTTTGAACTTCTAAATCGCCTCTACTCTCACACGAATGCCTCATACTGTTTTACAACCAGATACGAGCATAATCCTCATCCTCACCATTGAATAAACTTCAAATGAATTGCCAGCCGCAACTGAGCAACCATCTTTCTCAATGTTCATGCAAGGAATCAACCGTTTATGTCGAATTTCAATGACGTGGCTGTTTCCATTCAATTCCGACCGTTACGCTCATTTCGATGCTTTTTATTGGTTGCGCGTCGATGCAAATGTTTTCGCTTACGTAGCGTCCGTAGTAACCGCTTGACGTCACCATGACTGCCTCGCTCATATACGCAAGATTCGTGGTTTCTTAGTTACTAATCCACTAGACGCCAAATTATTAATCTAGATACGCCGACTAAATTGTCTAGCTTAACTCCTACTTATAATTAACACTTAATACTAGATAAGTTAGTTTGATAGATAATAGCGATTTAATACGCTACAACTACATAATGTATAATTTATAATATATAGATCTATACAGACAACATATAATATATAACATAATATATAATATATAATAAATAATAATTATTATCTAAAACTATAAAGGCGAAACTTTTCCAATGTTTGCGAACAATTTTCTTCTTATCCACCCGACCGATTTTCCCCAATATTTACAAAAATACTTTTTAGGACCCCTTAACAAACATAGGGGGGTTCGCGATCCAAAAATCTTACCTTTGCCGAATTTGAAACATTTAATTTTTAATAATCCGACGAAAGCTAATATAATGCAGTATTTAGGATTGGTCGCCGGATCGCTTTCAAAGAACCCATAGATTTATGACGTCATCACTTCTTTACTTCACTTTAGGCGGCCGTTTTTATAGCGCGCGCTTTCGCTAAATTATACTAAAAACACTGATAATAATATTATGAACGGTTGATCGCAAGACAATGACAATGGATAACGGTAATTAATATAGTACCGTGTCGTGGTACGTATACAGGCCATCTGGACATTACCGGTATTTAGGGCGGACGGCCGGATTTAGGCAAAAGAACCAAAATTCGCCGGCAAATGCTGGCCACAACGGAGGATGACGAACCCGCCCCGCAGGGGCGGTTGCAATGGGAGCTGGGTTGGGGCGAAAAATCTACATTTCACCGACAACGCCAGGCACCCCAGGCTGGGACCGGGTTGGGGCCGATGGAAGAAGGTGGGGTGAGAAAGGCTAAGTGGGAACGGGGTCAGCGTGGCTGTGGACCAAATATCGAAATTTCCCGGGCAACGCCGGGTAATTCAGCTAGTATATAATATAAAATAAATAATATATCATGTATTAAATATCAAACTGTGGACCCTTGTTTTATGTGCAAGCATATAAGTAGGAGCTGAATATAAATATATGTGTAATTTATATATACGTATGTGTGTGTGTTTGTGTGTGTCAGTGTGTGTGTGTGTGTGCCTGTGCGTCTGTGTGTGTAGGTGTGTAGGTGTATGTCTGTGTAGGTGTGCATGTGCGTGTGTGTGAGTGTGTGAGTGCGTGTGCGTGCGTGTGTGTACGCATGTGTTTGCGCGTGTGTGTGTGCGTGTGTGTATGCATGTGCATGTGTGTATGTATCTGTGCCTGTGTGTACATGTAAATTGGCATGCGTTGATCAGTGTCGAAACGTGTGCGTGCATGTATGATAACAATAATAACAATGTCCACATGCTATAATCCTGGTACAATATGAATAACAAAGCTGCTCCTAATCTCCTCATCCAATAATTATTGCTTCGATTTATGAGCTCTGGATTGAAAGGTCAGAGGTAAAAATTATAATTCCGACCATAATGGGTTAAACCGTGTTCCCCAGACCGTGACCGACGGTCTGTTACCATGGTAGCGCCGTCGTCAGGCGCTGAAGCACGAACGGCAGTTAGCGAGTAAGTAAGTAGGCCGATTTTAATGTTTATGGCGCTCTAATTATGTGAAGTCGTGGCTGTATAGGTTGATTCCTCTGCATCGTGGGCTCCCATTGTAGATGCTGTTTGATGACGCTATGGCCAGGGCCGGATTAACATATGTGGGGGCCCTGTTCGGTAAAACTGTGGAGGTCCCAACCTTACAGAAACACGACAAAACGACACACAAAACGTGTTGTATACTACGAGTCAACATTCGTATAGTCATTACTTCTATTTTTACAATATTTTTCAACAGGTTTTTTAAATATTTTATTCTAGTCTTAAAGTACTGGTAGCCTAGAATATTGAAGTGATTCGAATCATTCGATCATAGTCCTTCACTCGCAATTGCTCAGCGTTTTGGCGTGAAACTCCGATGCAGTGTCCGCTCTGTAATCGGGAGCGCCTCTAACTAGTGAGCCTGAGGGGCGCTGTAACAAGTGCACATACAAACAAACAAACAAGTGCTCAACTGCTCATACATAGGCCTATGTATAATAGCCTACCCATTAGGTATGCTCAACTCAAGGAAGCTCAGCTTACTGACGGCTGTGTATATTATTTATCATCGCAAGAGTCAATTAAGTCGCTATTATGAGCGCCGTGTCTAGTTTTTACCTGATATTACGTTATTTTGATCTTCCAAGCAAAGAGCGGATGAGAGTGATGGAGTGGGAGGAGGGGCAGATAGAAATGGAGGAAATGTCTTTTTTATCGCCATGACAACCAGAGTGAAATTATCGCTCATAATCTGGCACCGATGCCGCCAGAGAGTCTGTGATTTTAAAGCGACGATTGACAGGCTGCCTGTCGGTTTGTATGTGCTTCTAACTATCTGCTTGTATCTCTCTGCATCTGTCTACGGTGTCTGTGTTCGCCTGTTTGTCTACCTGTCTCTCCGCCTGTCCGCCCGTCCGTCCGTCTGTGTGTCTGTCCGTCTGTTCGTCTGTCCATCATATATGTGTGTCTGTCTTTCAGTATGTGCCTCTCTCCGCCTGCATATCTGTCTGTTCGTCTGTCTGTCTTCCTGTATGTCTGCGTATGTCTGTTTCTCTGTCCGTCTGTCTGTCTGTCTTCCTGTCTGTTTGCAGTCTGTCTGTCCACCTGCATCTCTGCGTCTGTCTGTTTCTCTGTCCGTCTGTCTGTCTGTCTTCCTGTCTGTTTGCAGTCTGTCTGTCCACCTGCATCTCTGCGTCTGTCTGTTTCTCTGTCCGTCTGCACATCTGTCTATCTGCATGTCTGTCTGTCTGTCTGTCTGTCTGTCTGCCTGCCTATCCGTCGTCTGCCTACGTCTTTCCGCAATCCTACATTCGTCGTTTCTCGTTCCAGTTGACGATTTCATCCAGTGGAGTTGATTTGAATTCCCTTTCCCGAACGCGGACACGACCGAGGGAAGACGGGTGGAGGGTGTTTCAGCCCAACGAGTTGGGAGTCTCGTTTGAATTCAGCAAGGAGTTACGCAAGGGGCGTGGGGAAGATTAGGGCTGTCTTGTACATCTTATGGCATGAATAGAGGGTTCTTTAAGCTGATTCCACTTCGGACGGGTCGAGTGGTGGTAATACCACGGGAGCGGTGGTGGCTGAGGCGTCTTTTATGCGGTGCGCAAATGACCCTATAAATCTTGAAGTCTATGGTCCGTATTAAACCAATCAGAGTCCTAAACTACTTGGTGTGCTTTTGTCTGCCTCTGTCTGTCTCTGTCACTGTGTCTGTCTCGTTGGCTGTCTGCATGCCTTGCTTGTCCTGCATGTGTCAGTCTCGTTGTTCGTCTTACCATTTAGATGGGTGCGCCAATTTGTGCGTTTGTGTCGTATAGCCTCAGTCTTGCCCCTTTTACCACATCCTACCATAGCTTTAGTAGGACGTGTTTACTAGACTTAAGGTATACCATGACTCGATAACTTGGCGTGCCCTGTTAATTGTAACCCTAATTGTAATTGATAGCTAGCGAAAATGAAGCACCATTTCAAGAATAAACTCGTCTTTTGAGTTTCGTCTTAAAATTCATTTCTCCTTAATGAATTAATTGCATACATTTTACCCTCAATTTTCTTGCATCGCTTTATAGCCTATCGGCATCCAACACTAATCAGCAATTTCTTTAAAACATATCGACTCTACATTGTGACTTTGCATGGTGCTCTAAATAATATTAATAAATAATATCGTATGTCTAATAAATTAATTTATAAACTGAATAAATATGACGCACCATTATCATAATATTATGTAATAAGTATATCGCTACGGGGTTTCATGTCTAACACTTAGTTGTTGTTGTTGTTGTTTGGTCATTCTTTCAGCATGGGAGTAATCGTCCGGGGGTGGGTGAGTGCGTGGGTGGTAGTTGCCATAGATGATAGAACCCTTCCCAAGCTGTGCCCTGCCTCATTGTGCATTATACCACACAGTTTGTCTGCTCTGCCACTGACTGAGTGCGACCTATGACTTGACCGTAAATCTTGCCGCAATTCTCGAGTCACCTTTAAGGAGGTGTAAGTCCATTGGGTCGGTTGAAAAATGCGCTACGTAAATATCTGGCGCTAGATAAATCTCTTCCGGCGCACGACATGAAAATCTCCCTGCCCGACAGAAACAGACAGACGCATTGGGTGCCGTAAGAAGGAGGATTAGGAAGGGATTTTCGTTAATGGCCTGGATTAGTGTTAGGGTTACATGGTTAGGGATGTAGGGACACTTGGGGTTGACAGGAGCGAGGTAATTTAAGGTTCTGTTCAATTGTCAGACAATATATTACATGCATTAGAACGACTCAAAGAGTTACACAGAAGACAGGTTTTTGCTTTTCAAACGCAATTATTTACCGGGAGGATTTTCACAAATGGAATTAATTTAATGCGTTTGTTATGTTATGTAATCTAAACAGGAGACATAAATTTCCTGATTCCCCAGATTATCGTCCAGAAACTTTGTACAACGAATTGCTTAACAAGGAGTTTCGAGTTCTATGCTTAAAAGATGGCGGCCTACAGCGTATTTTACGACCGAACTCATCCACTGCTCGTACTTTGGAGTGCCAGTCCCGAGCCTGGAAAAAAGAGGAGGGTGACATTAATCATCCTTGATTTGATACAGTGTCATTAAACAGTTGCAAACGTATAATATATATGTATAAACGGCCGCAATGAATCCTAAACGCAGAACTGATCGATTAATCAATGACAATCTAATGTAATCTGATGCAATCTGATGCAATCTAATGTAATGTAATGTAACGTAATATGATATGATCTAATGTAATCTAGTCTAAATTAAATTATTAAACTAATCAATTCTAATCCATTATCCATTCTCATAGATTCTAATGAATTATAATCAATTCTAATCAATTCAAATCAATTCTAATCAATTCTAATCAATTCTAATCAATATTAATCAATTCTAATCAATTGTAATCAATTCTAATCAATTCTAATCAATTCTAATCAATTCTAATCAATTCTAATCAATTCTAATCAATTCTAATCAATATTAATCAATTCTAATCAATTGTAATCAATTCTAATCAATTCTAATCAATTCTAATCAATTCTAATCAATTCTAATCAATTCTAATCAATTCTAATCAATATTAATCAATTCTAATCAACTCTAATCAATTCTAATCAATTCTAATCAATTCTAATCCAATTTAATCTAATCTATAACTTGCATCTATATCACACTATCATTATTCACCAACTTCTATTGAGCCATTGTCTAGTGAACGAATTAAGGAGTCTGTCGATTGCGCTCCAAAGCAAAACCGTATAATAATCAGGTCACCAATCAGAAGATCGTTTCATCAGATAAGGCTTATATAGCACCTCAATTATTCAGTAGAATTAGGCCGGAATTTCAGTCAGTCTGTCGCCATTGGGAAGACGAGGGAAGCCAAACCCCGCAGCCTGCTCCGAGAGATGAATGGGACCCGTTGACCTCTGACTACTTCCATCGACTCATCGTGTGGCCAAACTCTGAAATGAATCAATGTCTGGCAGCGTCAGATAAATAATTGCTTGTAGAGCCAGCGTGTCTGGTCGTGCAAAGGTGCGCCTCTTTGCACCTGCTTGGCATCTATCTGTGTCCTTATAATTATAGCGCTGTGAGTTCACAAAAAACTCTATATAAATTCTTCGTAGGCTGTAGATCTGATGGCCTCTCATAGCCTCCAGGCAACGTTTTATGCATGCCTATCCCCTCTAGTAAATAGATATCTGAAGAGGCAGGGTGAGTATTGCCGGGGGGGTTTCAACCCCCCAGTCTTTCTTAGTGCCCCATAGTAAACTCTGTTTTTCACACCCCATTTCCAAGTTTATCATAGGCCAACCCCCCCAGTTATTTTCCACAATTCTCACACTGTGAAGAGGCGCTATATAAATTCTCTGAACTAACGAATGAATTAAGCTGGTTAGCCCGGTTGTTGTGTTTAGAAACGCAGTGAAGAAAGTCTCAGAGGCGACTGGCGCAAGTTGAAGTCGCCCTCCTCTTTTATCGAGGTTTGGGACTGGCACTGGGGCGATTACGCTCTGTCCAGGCGTGGGATTCTGGAGCATGGGGGAGGGTGGAAAAAGATCAAGGACAGACTGTGCGTGTGGGAATGGGGGTAGGGCGTTGGCTGTTGCTATTTCCACTGGTCGCTCATCCGATTCGGTGACCTCTGTGACCTCCTGGACTCCAGTCAAGCGGAAAATCGGTGGAATCTGGAACGAAGGAATTGGGGGAAAATCGAGGGTCAACCGTGATCCGCGATGACCTATTCGTATACCGCTTGAACATCTAGAAGCCACGTACTGACAGGCAGACAGGCAGACAGGCAGGCAGGCAGGCAGGCAGACACGCAGACAGACAGACAAATACAGAGACTAACAGACGCATAGACAGACTCACCACCTAATGAATGACTGTTTAACTGGCTAATTGACTTATTTTACTGACTGGCTGGCTGAATAGCTAACTGACATACCGAATTGACATAATTTTATATTGGCTGACTGAATGACTAGCTGACTGATTGACTGAATGATTGACTTACTAGCGGGCTAGTTAAATGACTGGCTGGTTAACTGATTGACTGACTGACTGACTGACTGTCTGGCTGGTTGACTAGCCAACAGTACTGGCTGATTGACTGACTTACAAACGCATCTAACGAGTGAACGATTGAATGAAAGAAGGATTGAATGAATGTAGGTCACTCATCCGTGAATCTTCGCGCCACAGAAGTCGTCTGCTCGTCTGAAGAGAATGCTTCCTCGACCTTTGACCTGTCACGTGACACCATCGACCGACTGCACTGTTCGAGACTGCAGGTGCGCTGGAAAGTGGAAAAGCACACCAACCAATTTGCAATTGCCGCTACATAAATGTTGATGCGAATTGAGACGGTCTTCTGAGATTTTATCTAAAAATGGATATGGACGGAATGAGTGATTGATTGTGACAGAAGGATTGAGGGAAGGAATGACGGAGTGAAGGAGTGAATGAGTGATCGATCGGATCAATAACAAAAGGAAAACGAAGAAATGCAGAAGGAATGACGGAAGGTGAAAAGGAATGACATGCAGAGGGAATGAAATGACAGCAGGGATGAGATAAGGAAAACCAGGATGAATAGCTGAGGATATGGTGGGATGGATGGATGGATCGATGGTTGGATCGATGGTTGGTTGGATGGATGGATGTATGGGCGGATGGAAGGATGGTTGGATGGATAGGTGGATGGATGGTTAAATGTATGGGTGGATGGATGGAAGGATGGTTGGATGGATAGGTGGATGGATGGATGGTTAAATGGATGGATGGATGGCAATGAGAACCATGGTGTTCAACATTGGATTTGTAAACGTGGAAAGGGACCTCAACCTCACCAACAAAACAGAGAGACAGTTATGCCGAGATTCAGTGAGACAGGCAGACAAACAGACAGACAGGCAGACAGACAAACATGCAGACAGACAGGCAGACAGTCAAACAGACAGACAGGTACACAAACATACAGACAGACAGACAGTCAGACAGACAGACAGGCAGAACCCATGTGAATCCTATTGCGCCGTTTTAGCAGGCAACAAATCGACGGTCACAAGACAGACAAGCGAAGAGACAGACATAGAGACACATGCAGACACAGGCGAAGAGACGGAGACACTCATCTATAGACGGACAGACAGACAGAGACAGCAAGAGATAACGACATCGAGCGATATATACAGAGATACAGACTGATATACAGAGATACAGACTGACATACAGAGATACAGACTGATATACAAAGATACAGACTGATATACAGAGATACAGACTGATATACAGAGATACAGACTGATATATAGGGATGCAGACTGATATATAGGGATGCAGACTGACATACAGAGATACAGACCGACATACAGAGATACAGACAGATATACAAAGATACAGACTGATATACAGAGATACAGACTGATATACAGAGATACAGACTGATATACAGAGATACAGGCTGACATACAGAGATACAGACTGACGTATACATGTAGAGGTGCGGATACATGGTTCAAGGAAATCCTATTAATATTATATGGACCTAAATCCTCAAGCGATGCAAGTGGTGAGCCCCTTATTATTTAGAACCGTATTATTTAGGACCGTATATCGGTTGTTAACTCCACCCTTCATACCTGACTAAGCCAGACCCTGGGCTTTTAACGACGTATTGTAACTGTAATTATTGTAAACCCCGACTTTCTAAATCATAACTTTAACACTGAGCGCCGGGAACCAGGTTATTGAAGAGCGCTGTATCGTACCAGATGGGGCGTCGAAAGAGCGAGGTACTGCTTATGGACGTCCGAGTCGGATGTTATAGGAGAAACAGCTGAGAACGAGAAAACCTGCTATTGTTCTATGGCACTATAGTTGTTGTTGTTGTTGTTGTTGTTCTAATACACTTGAGGTTGCTATTGTTCTAAAGACACCAGTAGTTGTTGTTATTGTTCTAAAAACACCAGAGGTTATTGTTGCTGTTCTATGACACCAGAGGTTATTGCTGCTGTTGTTTTATTACAGCAGAGGTCGCAGACCACAATTGACGTCTTTCTTTATAGTTTTCATTAATGTTTTATATCAGGTTTTCTCTCATTCGGTATATTTTTATTTAATTTCTTCTTGCATCGTTGAACAAACGCAATGTCTGTTTTACGGTTGATTTTATCAATGACTGCAGTAAGTATACCAGCATTGTTGTCGGAGGTTTTCTTACCCCACCCGGTTCAGTTAGGCAATTGTGACGAACATCAGACCCTCCAGTTCTCAAAGTGCAGCGGCGCCCGGCATTTCTGAAACAGTCCATAATGCATCTTACTTCCGGTCAAAACGACCTCGACCCCTCTGATTGGTTGGGCTGGCAGCGATGATTGATTGGCTGCAATGAATCGTCGCGATAAGGGATTTCAACCAATCACAGCTCCGCTCCGATAACGAGAGAAATCCATCCGCGAGAAATGCCGGAAGTGCGCGGTATTATGGGAACGCAGAAGTTAACTGCAATATAACAAGGTTCGCGGGTTTTTAAAAGAGCAAAAGAGAGATTTGGTGTGTGCCCTGAACGCACCGTCGGGTCTAACGTGAACTTCCTGGCTTTATGCACGCGGTCGTAAACGATATGCATCATGCATCGTTGCATAAAACACTCGTAAATGTCGGCTGTATGCTCTTCCTCGAACTGTCAAAATGCATTTGCACTGGGAGATAAAATTTAAGGTATTGCTATAAAAATCGTGTGTGTGTGGTTGACTTCAGCTAAGCAATAAAAAATTCATGCTAGCCTACACACTGTTACTGCACACTTTGGACAAGTCAACTGCCTATTCGACGATGTCAACTACATAACACCTGACAATGTCAACCACACAATTGACAATGCCAGCTGCACTCTTGACAATGTCAATTGCGAACTCGACAATCCTCAGGAACGAATTCCCCAAATTGACCAGCTACTTTTTATATGTAATTAATTTAAAGTGGGTATGTTCGTCGCCTTGCAGGTTCGAATCCACCTCAAGTCGCCGCGTAGGGACCTTGGGGAAGTTCTTCACTCGCTATTGCTCAGCGCTTAGGCATGAAAGTTCGATGCAGCGTCCGCTCTTTAATCGGGAGCGCTTCTGAATAGATAGCTTGAAGGGGCGCTATAATAAGTGCACATACAAAAAACAAAGATATCCACCGTAAAATCACTACATACGTACATACGTACATACATAGGCCTACATACGTACATGCGTGCATACATATGTACATACGTACAGACGTACATGCGTACATGCGTACATATTACATAAGTACATACGTACATACGTGCACAGTGTCTAATCTAGACGTCTCTGAGGGGGGAAAGTTCCCCCCAGGATTGACATTTCGCCCCCCCCCCAGAAAAATTTGGCGAAATGATATTGGTTTTTCGTTACTGTTTTCATTATTGTCTTACATGAAGTGTAACAATATACCCTGTTATTTATTATTATGTGATTATAATGACATTATTTACTACTATAATGTATGATACTATCATGTTAAGATGACACTTTAAAATGCTGCCATTGCAATGTGGAAATTCAGAAAGTTTCTAATGGGTCACTGAAAAAGTACAGCTATTTTGTAAAGAGGACACCTTTAAATGCTGCCATTGCAATGTGGAAATTCAAAATGTTTTTAATGGGTCACTGAAAAAGTACAGCTATTTTGTTAAGACGACACCTTAAAATGCTGCCATTGCAATGTGGAAATTCAAAATGTTTCTAATGGGCCACTGAAAAAGTACAGCTATTTTGTTAAGACGACGCCTTAAAATGCTGCCATTGCAATGTGGAAATTCACAAATTTTCTAATGGGTCACTGAAAAAGTACAGCTATTTGTTAAGATGACCCCTTAAAATGCTGTCATTGCAATGTAGAAATTCAAAAAGTTTCTAATGGGTCACTTAAAAAGTACAGCTATTTTGTTAAGATGACCCCTTAAAATGCTGCCATTGCAATGTGGAAATTCACAAATTTTCTAATGGGTTACTGAAAAAGTACAGCTATTTGTTAAGATGACCCCTTAAAATACTGCCATTGCAATGTGGAAATTCAAAAAGTTTCTGATGTGGAGTGACGCATCCCCTCCCCATACCCCTCTCCCTCCCAGTCTCGGTGCTGTGCGCATCACGAGCATCCTTCGGACGCTCAATTGTCTTCCCCCCAGAAACCTCAATTTCCCTCCCCCCCCAGAGGAGGGCGACTAGATTAAACACTGATACGTGCATACGTACATACGTGCATGCGTACATGCGTATACGTACAGTACATGCGTACATGCGTACATACGTGCATACGTACATACGTACATACAAACATACATGCAAGTCTTACAAGAGACAATAGGAAGCGTATACGGTTTTATCGAATTAGTTAGGTTCCCAATAATTGCCCACAGTAGCGCCATCGTGCGAATGCTGCGACAAACTCATGTCTATTCGGTAGCATAGGCGTCCCACAGATAGGGGGGTAAGGGGGCACTTTCCTCCCTGCAAAACTGTCAACTATTTTTCTAACTTCTACTTTTGAGTTTTAAACACATTGTCTTGGTACTGGAAAATTAATTTTAGGGCTACTAATGATGCTCAAGGTGAAACTAAGAAATTTACGTTTAGAAAACTCGTTAAAAATAAACATGTTTTTAAGTTTCTGACATGCATTTACATGCTCTTGCTAAATACTTTAACTATGCCCATTGATAGCTACCGCATGCGCCCATGCAATTAGTATTGATTAGGCCTATAGTTATATTCTTGATTGAAGCCTCGCTGTAACGCAATCTTTCACAACTGCACAAGTTTTCAATAAATTACACTAATGTAAATATTTCATATTTTTCTGTTCAATCTCTTGCTAAAAAAAATGTAACCGTCCGTAACCAACGTGTTTTGCCCCCTCCTGCAAAAATCTCTGCTGGCGCCCATGCTCGGTAGCGATTTCCATCTATACTTGAACGATTTCGGGTTCGAGCCTGCTGAACGTTCTTCGTCGATGGATGGTGATAGTTTGGCTGCGGATGGAGTTACTTATTTCAACAGTTAAGTAATCGTAATCGAAAGATTAATGCAGCGCTACAAAAAGAAGAGGTAATGATAGTCTATTAAGTACACTCCAGTTAAGATGTTCCAGTTAGCTTGCCACTTGCCTAACTATAATGCCATGTCAAAGATGATTAGTGCTGCCCTCCTTCTTTATCCAGGCTTGGGACTGGCACTGGCAGTGATGCTCCAGTCAGCTGCATTGGTGAGAGTGTAGGCCGTATACCTATAACGGGACTCTGTGAAAGAGGGAACGTGCGGGCCGCGGTTCGCTTTCCGAAGGTGGCTATATCGTAGAGATGTAAAAAATCTCGGGCTAGCACGGTCCGTACACGGGGACCTAAATGGCGTGGCGTCCATTCATGAGTGCAGCGGTGGTGAAGGATCTCACCCGATCAAATTCATTGAAAAATGATCAGGTTCAATGCCCAATGTATACGGCCACCTAGGGAAAAGGACGTTTATGGACTTTAGGTCTACATGTACAATTAAAATCATTTGGTTTTTGAATAATTTAAAATTCGTGATGAAGGCTGTTAAGTCGTTCTTGTTACATGTTTAGCTACATTGCCATATCAGAGAGGATTAGTGTCGCCCTCCTCCTTTCTTCAGGCTTGGGACTGGCACTGGCAGAGAGCAACAAGTGGCGGAGTTCTTAAGTCTTTCTATCCTCTGGTCGATTTATAATAAGGTCGTTTGGTCGATTCATGGATGTCCTACACCTCCTGGCGAGTCAACTGGAGGCGACTTTAAATAAAATGGTTCTCCCTAGGTGGCGTATAATTCAAAAACAACAGTCATTGATTAAAATAAACAGGCAGTCGTCGATTATTATTGACGTTCATTCTCATACGCTGTGTAACTTAAATGAAAAAAGAACACACAGTAGCGCATGTCTTTGTCTGACAGCAGAACACGTCTTAGTGACCTGTCGTCGGATATGCTATGCAGTCTGATCATAGCAAAAGCTACGTATTGCCTCCTTGGAAGCCTCTGCCTCAGTCCCCTCACCACGTCCCACACAATACAGTACAATACAATACAATGCAATACAATACAATACAATGCAACAGAATACAATACAATACAATATAATACAATACAATAAGTACAGAACAGTACAGTACAATACAATATAATTCAATAAGTACAGTACAGTACAATACAATACAATACAATACAGTAAAATACAATACAATACGATGCAATGCAGTGCAATGCAATGCAATACAATACAATACAACAACTGCAACTTGATGTCTCCTTTCCTGAGTCTCAGAAGAACCCACGACTCGACGATGCAACTGCAATTGTATTGCTGAGCAATATTATTGTGAGTGAAGGATTTCTTACTCAATGTCTTCTTCTTCATGTTCTTCTTCATGTTCTCTGCCCCACGGCAGGTTCGAACTTCCGACGGCGCCACTCTTCCCGGTGTTGAGCCTCTTCTTTCAGTTTCCCATAACCTTCAACCAGCATCCAGTCCAGTAGCTTCTGTCTTTGTCTTCCTCTTTTTCTTTTTCCCCTCAGTTCTTCCTTCAATGATCACTTTCAGAAGGGATTCTCCTCTCAGGATGTGTCCTATCCATTTCTTTTGTCTCATCTTTATTGTATCCAACATTGCTCTTTCCTCTTCTACTCGCTGTAGCACCTCCTCGTTTGATACATGTTCAGTCCAACTAATCAATGTCCCTACACAGCAAACCGCCTCGAACGAGGATCGAACCCGTATTCTCTGCGTTACCGGCCGACTGCTTTAACTATGCACCAGTGGCGTAGGCAAGGGGGGTTTCGGGGGTTAACCCCCTCCCCTCACTTGCCGTACACTTTGTATGGAAATTAAAGTGTAAGTAAAGCGGTGGACAACGAGGAAGAGATCAGAGGAGGAAGCAGGAGGAGGAGGAGAAGAAAGAAGAGGATAAGACAGGAGGAAGAACAAAGAAGACGGAAGCGGAGATCCAAATGGCCTTCACCTGCATGGATCATTGCATATACAGAGCCTCATCCTATTCAATGCATCGGTCATGCATGAACTGCATCGCCATGTGCCTTGTCCACCATAATCAATTCATAATCAATTCATAGTCATAATCAATTCATAATCATAATCAATTCACAACCCTAATCATTTCATAATCATAATCGTCATCACGTTACTTCTAAAACAACAATTCATACCGATAGATGGTTACACCCGGTACCTAATTATTCTACTCCGTGACAGATAATTCACATGCGTAGCCTGCGCTAACCATTTACCCAATATCCTCACACGGAGTCGAACCCGTAACCGACCGATTCGTAAAAATTTATTGTACTCTCACGGAGTAGCATAATTAGGTACCGGGTGAAAATTGTGCAATTAATAAGCTCAAATTCTTCTATTCTGTATTGAACCTTTGTGATACTTACAGAGCGATATACTTTCCATTACGCTGTAAAATGCATGATGGGTTTGTTTTTTCGCTTACGGTGTAGTTCTCTCTTTCGGCAGGCATCGATTTTGAGCTTCCGGATAGCCTATACTCGGTTCAATAGTTCGACGGTAGAGGGCAGTTTTCACGTGAAGTACTTCGCACGAAAACTGTTCCCCAAGGTCGCATTAAAAACCTGTAGCTTTTGAGAAAATATCACTGGGACGTTGTGTAAATCACTTTGTTGAGGGCACAGTAGGTTGCAAGAAGCATAAACTCACATGCAAGGGCAGAGCGTCTGGACTGAGTCTCTCATAAGGACATGAATCGCTTTATGGACTCGTAGCCACGCTATTGAACTGACTGACTCTTGACCGGGTCTTCTATGCGGCGCTAAGCTGGTACACGCAGGGATGCCACTCGCATAGTTGTAAAAACCGTTTTTTCTTTTTTATTCTCTCCCCAAAACGTGTTTTTTTTCGTTTTTTTTATTTTTCTCATCGTTTTTTATGTTTTTTTTTTAAAATTTATGTAACTTTATTTAATTATTTATTGTCTAATATTATTTTCCTTAATTTAATTTTTGTCTCATATTCCATACGTTTTCACCGTACTCTCAAGGATGCAGCTAACTAGGCTATAGGGTCTTTATGTAATTGTTTAAGTCATAATTTTGAGAAATACATGTAGTAGATCCCTACAAGAAATGAAATTTGTAAGAGTTATTTTGATATAAAATTCTTGGGCCTATAATTAATATTTATAAGTAACAATTTTAAGCACAAAATGGCCCCCTAATGTCCTTCAACTAAGAAAAAGTGGCTTCCAAATTAGAAGATTGACCAAAGAGTAAAAAAAGGTTGGGAACCACTGGCCTAGATGTACATGTAGGGTTTTGTCGTTCTTGTCTAGGTTTCTATAGGTGATTTTTCGAGATCTAGATTTTTCCACAGAGACTTTTCATGGTAAAAACGTGCACTGTTGGCATTATTCCTTAAGCATTTCGTATTTCTTTCAAGTATTTCCACAGAATAGACGCTCCACACTCAGAAGATTTGTGAAATATTTCGTAATCGAAGTTCAAAAGTTAACTATTAGTGTTAACACCAGAACGTTATTTGTAATAATTATTTGTAAGCTACAGTACACAGTACATGTCAAAGTTCTTGTGTGTTTAGACCTCTATAGAACCTGGCCTTTTTTTAGCGTGCAGTTGTACACAAATTGTACAGTTGTAGAAGCACCTCTCTACAGTTAAAACTAGCAAAAAAGGTCATTGTCCTCCGATTGGAAGTAATTTACCTTAAATGTTGAGAAAGGAAAGAAGGAGTTGTGCAGTTCTAAAAATTTCTTTAAAATAACCCTGCTGTATATCATTAGAACCTTAGACAAATTCCACGTATATATTTCTCAATTTAAACCAATCTAGCTTTTTCTAGCCTTTTTGAGTGGCCGGATCTGACTTTTTAAAATTCAGAGTGGCATCCCTGGGTATACGCTGACGATCTGTTTCGAGGTCGCAGCGGCTTCAGAGTCAGTGCTGCAATGAAGCAGTCCATGCACAAACGAAAAAGCGGATGCCTATTGATAGAAGTAAAGTTCGAGGAAGGGCATACACATATAAGTTCCTATGCACTGACACATACACATGCAAGCATACAAACATACGTAGATGTAAACATACACAGAGAATACTATGATGGAGACTTATTTGTGGTTTAGTTACTATTCCAACCACGCACATTTTGCATCGCATGTATCCAAAACAGCGGACGGAGACAGTGAGACGAGAGGAGAGAGGCGGACAGACAGACAGACAGACAGACGGACGTACGCACGTACACACATGCATACATACATACATACATACCCACACATACATATATACATACATACATACATACGTACGTACGTACGTACGTACGTACGTACGTACATACACGCATACATTAAGTACATACATACATTAAGTACATACATACATTATGTACATACATACATTAAGTACACACATGCATACATACATACAGACACACAGAGACAGAACTTTCAGACATGGGGGGCTTCATTAGACAGCATGGTAAGCTTCAGCTATAGACGGACATACAGCCGGACATCAGTGCAGAGGCAGAGGCAGAGGCAGAGGCAGAGGCAGAGGCAGAGGCCGAGGCAGAGGCCGAGGCAGAGGTAGAGGCAGAGGCAGAGGCAGAGGTAGAGGCAGAGGTAGAGTCAGAGGCAGAGGCAGAGGCAGAGGCAGAGGCAGAGACAGAGGCAGAGGCAGAGGCAGAGGCAGAGACGGGGGAGAGAGCGGGCGGATGAGACAACGAGAGGAGAGAGAGAGATAGACAGGCAGACAGGCAGAGTGACTTGACCATTTTTAGTTTAAGCTTTATCACTTGAAACCAGGTTTGCTAAGAAAAGTCTATTCACAGTCGACATAGAATCGGTGGTGGCTATCTTAGGAGGCAATCCACAATTCGTCTTTCCTTCTTCCGTGTGAATACAAAGATATATCATCAGTTACGACCATAGTATACGACTAAACATAGCTTTTTCGTTTCCTATAACTACATCGTCTTCACCATTTGTTTTGCACCTAGGTCGCCACGGAGACATAAATGTCAAACACACATAAATTTGTGCGCATACATACATTCGAATGTTTTTTGTATAGTCTATATACACCATAAAATATCGTTTTTACTCAGCTTCGACCGAATCTTTATCAGGCGTCAGTATCACTACTTAAATATGCGCCAAGAGTGTATACTGTATAGACATAACCATTCTTACAATCAGCCTTGCTTCCAAATTCTCCCTCCAATACATTTTCGCCATTACACTTTGACATGTAGCCTACTGTGTACAGCTTACAAATAATATTACAAATAACGTTCATGTGTTAACACTAATAACTTTTTAACTTCGATTACGAAATATTTCACAAATCTTCAAAAGCAGAAGCAGAAGAAGAAGACATTCTAATTCGATATAAATCTAATAGGCCTATTATAATAGCTTGCAAGGCCTAAATGACGCAGCTGTGGTGTATTGTGTTGATAAAAATTTCGTCTTACAGGAGAAGTTCTTCGGGTTCAGGAATACATTCAGAAAATTGAAAATCGTTTCAAAATAACCGTTTTTTTTATTTCTTAGAGTTAGACTTTGGATTATAATTGAAATTGAGAACTAATTGACATCGGAACGGATCAAGATTGCATTTATATACTAAGCGAGATTTCGTCCTATAGTCTATCCGGTTTTATCTTAAATCTTTTACTCAAAACATGCATGCCCATTTAGGGGCCGTCCATAAAGTACGTCACGCTATTTTTGACCATTTTTGACCCCCTCCCCTATCACAAACTGTCACAAATCTCGGACCCCCCCCTAAAGTACGTCACACTTTCGGGATTTTTTTATAACATTACCATTTACCTAACCCTCTAAACCCTAGGATACTATCCCTAATCCATCTGATAGTGACGTGTGTCCCTAAACGCTTTGATAGTGACGGGAAATCAACTTTTATCCCGCCAGGCCGGGTTTTAGACACGCCTGGCCGGGCCGGGTCGGATTTTAGGTACTAAGAACAACAAAATAATAAAGAATTTAAAAAATAAATGTGTGACGTCACACATGGCCTGACCCCCTTCCCCCTGTCACAAACTGTCACACTTTCTTACACCCCCTCCACCCCCTGGAGCGTGACGTACTTTATGGACGGCCCCTTACATGAATACACACGTTTGCACGTGCACAATGTGCACATGTATGCGCACATACATATCTAGATGCATGTACATGTATGGACAAATACATGAAGACAGATACATATACATATAGAGTTCTTTCAGTGTCATCTTTACTGACAAACCGCTTAGAATGTGAGACACGGAAAATCGGACGATAGAAAAAGAATGAAAATGAATGATAGTCTATCATGCAATAGATGGACTGATTTAGTGATAGTTGCCAGTGTACCCATGTGTGAATGGAAGGAGGAGGAGGAGGATGAAGAGAAGGAAGAGAAGGCAAAGGAGAGGAGGTGGATAAAGAGGAAGAGAAAGAATTGGGAGAGGAAGAGGAGAAGAGATGGAAAAAAAAGAGCAATGGAGAAGAGAGAAGAGAGAGAGAGAGAGATGGAGGAGGCATGCAGAGAAGATGGGAGAAGAGGAGGAAGTTGAAGAAGAAGAAAAAGAAGAAAAAGAAGAACAAGAACAAGAGCAAGAAGAAGAAGAAGAAAAAGAAGAAAAAGAAGAAGACAAGAAAGAAGACGAAAAAGAAGAAGAAGAAGAAGAAGAAGAAGAAGAAGAAGAAGAAGAAGAAGAAGAAGAGGAGGAGGAAAACGAGGAAGGGCAAGATTTGGTGGAAAAGAAGAGGAGAAGAAGCAATTGAAAAGCAAAAGTGATAGAAGGAAAACTAAGAGAATAAGGAGAAGAAGAGGAAGAAAAGGAGAAGGAAGAGGATAAAGAAGAGGAGAAGGAAGAGGAGAAGGAAGCGGAGAAGAAAGTACGAGGCGCACTAAAAGGAGGAGCAGACGGAAGAGGAGGAGGAGGTGAAAGCGGTGGGATAGGGAGGGAATGGAGCGGCGGATGATAGGGGGGTATCGATCCGATAAAGTGGAATTCGGAGAAATCAGACATCAGGGATGGACGATTAGCTTCCGTTCAGAACTGAGGACATCCATGTCTGCGCCACTGAACTGCATGCAACAGTCCAGTTCGACGGAAGGACGGACGGAAGGAAGGAAAGAAGGAAGGAATGGATGAAGAAAGAAGGAAGGATGCAAGGAAGGAAAAAAGGAAGGAAGGATGGAAGGAAGGAAGGAAGGATGCAACAGTTCAGTTCGACGGACGGACGGACGGAAGGAAAGAAGGAAGGAAGAAAGGAAAGAAGGAAAGAAGGAAAGAAGGAAAGAAGGAAGGAATTGATGGATGATGAAAGAGGGATGGAAAGAAGAAAGGAGGGAAGGCATGAAGGAAAAGAGACACACGAAGGAATATGGAAGGTAATAAGGAAGGACAATAATAGGACGAAGGAATAAAGAAAGAGGGGCAGGAGGAAAGGAAGGAATGGACGAAAGAAAGAGAGAAAGGAAGGAGGGGTAGAAATCTAATATTATAAGTATGAAAGTTTGTCCTTCCAGATGTGTGTGTGTGTGTGTGTGTGTGTGTGTGTGTGTGTGTGTGTGTGTGTGTGTGTGTGTGTGTGTGTGTGTGTGTTGACTCTTCGTTACAAAATAGGCTCGGAAATGAAACAGCGTCGGTTTAACAAAATTTTTGCAATTGATTCTTACCCAAATTATAAGGTCAACGCAACTATTTTCAGCTTTTAATTCAATTTAAAACCAGAGTTATTAGCGTTTTAAGACAGATTTAATCAATAATCGTTCACGATAGCGCTGTAGTGAAGAGTCTACAGTCCGCATGACGTCATACCCGCCCAGTAATAATTTCCGTAGCGCCCCGCAGGGGTGGGTCACGTTTGACTTTTTGTGGAAGCGGGGTGGGGTGGAGGGTTGGTGAAAACCCGAAATCTAGCGGTCAACGATGGGTGCCACAGTGGAGTAGTTTTAATACCCTAAATTTCCCGGGCAACGCCGGGTAACACATCTAGTAAGTAATACAGGAAGAAAGCAAGAAAGGAATCGACCGAACGAACGGAAGGAAGTAGGACGAAGTAATAAAAGAAAGCAGGAGGTAAGTACGGAAAAGAAGGAACAAAAGAACGCGGGAAGAAAAGAAGATACGCATGGAAGGGGTCACACGATGATTGAGAAAATGTATGCTATGATGTATAGCCGAGAGAAGATAATTAATTAATGAACAACAGGAGGGAGGCAGAGAGGACCAACCAACCGATACGGGGAATCGACGAGGTAAAGAGAGAAAGAGGGAAAGGGAAAAGAGGGAAAGAGAAAAGAGCAACAGTGGAGAAGGTGGAGTTGGATTCATCGAGGATGGAATGAAAAAGGGGAAAGATAATAATATGAGGGCGTATGATATGCCAATTATTGTTTATCGCGCTTTTTCCTGGTCCTACATCCGAAGCACCGGTTGACCCACACGCAGTCTGTCTTTTATTCGCAATGAAGAACATTCATTGTGTGCAGTGCTAACAGATGATTAAGTATCATTCAGAGCTTTTCTACGACCAGCAATACACGAATATTAATGGAATAACTATCATTACATGAAACATCAGACCACGTGTGGTGTATTGTACGCATGAAGAGGGAGATATACACGGAGGGAGGATAGGGAGAGAGAGAAAAAGAGAGATAAGATAAAGAGAGAGAGAGAGAGAGGAAGAAGCAGAGACAGAGACAGAGAGACAGAGAGATAGGCAGACAAAGACAAATAGATACAGAGACGGAGACGGCGACAGAGAGGGAGAAAGAGAAAGAGAGAGACAGACACAGAGAGAGAGAGAGAGACAT
The DNA here is from genome assembly GCA_949752735.1 of Lumbricus terrestris. Classification (NCBI taxonomy): domain Eukaryota; kingdom Metazoa; phylum Annelida; class Clitellata; order Crassiclitellata; family Lumbricidae; genus Lumbricus; species Lumbricus terrestris. The sequence goes on along the minus strand of OX457048.1, from coordinate 28,302,513 downwards.
GGAGACAGAAACAGAGACAAAGAAAGAGACAGAGGTAGAGATAGAGAGACAGAGACTAACGGAAGTAAGAGCAACAGGACAAATAAACTAGACAGAGAAAGACAGACAGCCAGAGAGAGAGCGAGACAGACAGACAGACAGACAGAGAGACAGAGAGACAGAGAGACAGAGTAAGAGAGAGAGAGAGAGAAGGACAGAGGAAAGTACACCGACGAAAGCTCGAGGATTCAAAGTGTCGCTTTTCAAAAGACTTTTCAGATGATAAGGCTACCAACTGTCTGTATCTGCTACCAACCGTTGTCGTTGCACTTAGCACTGACGCAACGTTGACAACATTGACAACATTGACAACGTTGCTCATCGTTGTACTTCGCAATCGAGGTTGCATTCGGCACAGGCGTTGACGGTTCAACTTTCCATTCATTCCACGTCACATTGAAATCTTCACTTCGAACACATCCCTTAAGCGACAAGAGACAACTGCCACAGTCACTCAAAACCACTCTCCTCTTCACTCTCCCTCTTCATCTCACTCTCTCTCTGTCTCTGTCTGTCTCTGGCTGTCTCTCTGTCTCTCTGTCTCTCTTTGTCTCTGTCTGTCTGTATCTGTCTCTGTCTGTCTGTCTCTGTCTGTCTGTCTGTCTGTCTGTATGTCTCTGTCTCTGTGTCTGTATCTGACTCTGTCTGTCCGTCTCTCTGTCTCTGTCTCTCTCTGTCTCTGTCTGTCTCTTCCTGTTTCTGTTTCTGTTTCTGTCTCTGTCTGTCTGTCTGCCTCTCTGTCTCTCTGTCTGTCTGTCTCTGTCTGTCTGTCTGTCTGTCTGTCTGTCTCTCTCTCTCTCTCTCTCATAGATCTCCCATCACTCCACCATTCCATCTCCTAACTAATTCACACATCCTCATCTCTTTCCGCCACCGCATCAGCAACAGCAGCAGTGTGTTGCAATTCCCCCATCCCCTCTCACCCCATTCTCCCCCATCGGACTCATCATCGCAGGGTAGAATGCGTCAACGACTTTTAATATCTCGCGAAGCGTAGCCTCTAATGAAGCGTGAAAGGGCCGTCCCGCTGACCTACGGCTCCCAAACGACTCCCTCAATCCACCCCCACCCCCATACGACACCCTAATACCCCTCCTCCGTCACACACCACGTGTGGACGCGTCGCACCTTTCGCAACCCCTAATGATCGGAAAAACGACGTCCGCACGTTTAATAACCGTAACAATAATCGTAATAATAATCGTAATAATAATCGTAGTAATAATCGTAATGACCATAAGACGGAGGATGCTACGCTTCGATGTGGCAAATAGACAGTACGGCTTAGCGTCACCTGCGGCCTCGTAGACGACTAGCGTCCGTCGTACTGCAGCCGAGTTCTTGGAAATGATAATATCGCAAACATGGAGAGCAATTGGGAGATGGTTTCCTGGTTCAATATATCCATCGTAGTCCGTGGGTCAGACAAGTAGGGAGACAGCCAGAATTACGGGCAGAACGACAGGCAGGCAGAGAGAGAGAGAGAGAGAGAGAGAGAGAGAGAGAGAGAGAGAGAGAGAGAGAGAGAGGCAGACAGTAGAGAGGCGGAGGAGAGAGAGACGTGGACAGACGAACACAGACAGATAGAAGGACCGACACACGTACAGGTAGGGAGATAGGCAGATGTACATATAGAGGGTAAAGCAACAGGGCGGAAGGAAGCACGAACAAGTGTACGGGTGGCGCATCATAAGTAGTCGAGGAGAAGGAAGAGGAGAAGGAGAAGTATAGGAGGAGTATAGAATTAAATTGAGGAGATGAGGAGGATGAAGAGGAAGAGGATTAAACGAAAAGGAAGGAGGTGGTGAAAGTGAGGACGAGGAGTAAAGTAAAAATTAAGAATGAGGGGAAAGATAGGAGGAGGAGGGAAGGAGGGAAAGACAAGTAGGAGAAGAAGAAGAAGAAGAAGAAGAGGTAGGACGAGTATGGACAAGAGGACAGGACAAGTAGGGATAGAATGAGGACGAGGAGACGGAGGAGTAGGAGGAGGAGGAGACGGAGTATGAAAGTGAGGAGATGCAGTATGAGGAGGAGGAGGAGAAGGAAGAGGAGGAGGAGGAGGAAGAGGAGAAGGAGGAGGTAGAGGAGGTGGATGGGTGTCCACTGCGCTGACCAGCTGACCAGTCAGACTGACCGCTCGCCCTCGCATGCGTCGATGACTACTCGGTGTGGATTTTACCGATCATCGGACCGTGGTATAACTTGGCTTCTCCTGCAACGATCGTCCACAGTCGAGAAGCCAACGCCGTCGCAGCCTGCAGAGTGCCACTCCCTTCTTGGTCGGTGCCGAGAAACGCCAAGTCTAACAACACAAGTCTAACAACACAAGTCGTCAACTCCGTATCAGAGGCGATCTCGGCATTCATTCGTTCGACTGGCAAGTCATCGGTAAGGGCATCAATTCAGGCGTGACCAAGTCTTCAACTAAGGCGTGACAAAGTCATCATTTCAGGCGTGACCAAGGATTCATTTCTGGCGTGACGAAGTCGTCAATTGAGGCGTGACCAAGTCATCATTTCAGGCGTGACAAAGTCGTTAATTCGGGCACGACCAAGTCGTTAATTTGGGCGCGACCAAGTCGTCAATTCAGGGGTAAATTCATTCGTCAATTCAGTCAAAAAGAGAGGTGTCAAATTAGACAGAGGCTGACAGATTACTGGTTTCCTTTCACTTGTTCTCAGATGGTTATTCGCGAGATGCGCTGCTAAACACTTCAAGTTGTCTTTACAACCATCACTGCCATACCACAGTCTCTACAGCGTCTGTTCAAATTGCAACAATCTGTTCCAGAATAAAGCAGCGTCACTTCAGCTCAATCATTCCTGAGAAAACATCTTTCTAGAACAAAACGTTACATTAGAACAAAGCGACATTGAAGAACAAAACGTTATTTTAGAACAAAGCGACAGTGAAGAACAAAACGTTACTTTAGAACAAAGCATCATTCCAGAACAAAGCGTCACTCCAGGTCAAAGCGTCACTCCAGGTCAAAGCGTCACTCCAGGTCAAAGCGTCATTCCAGGTCAAAGCGTCACTCAAGGTCAAAGCGTCACTCCAGGTCAAAGCGTCATCATTCCATCGACTGTCAACTACTCAAAGATGCTAGGTCCACTCCAGAGAGGTATCAATCCTCCTACCGCCTGCCACCCAACCTCCTCCTCCTCTTGCCCCTCCTGCCTCTCCTCCTCCTCCACCTCCTCCTCATCTTCGTCATCATCTTCCTCACCGGTCCGCGGTGGGTCCTATCGCCGACTGTTGGTCCTGCTGGTCCTGGTCTTCGTTCTACCGGAAGTGGTAGAGATGCGTCGATGGATGAGTCCGTGCGGTGGAACGACGACGATCGAGAGCAGCTCAGAGGCAACGGGGGAGACGGAGGTCCAGGCGGACCTTCGACAGTCCTTCCATCGTCTTTCGGAGAAGTCGACCGGATTGAAGCGAAGGGTTCGAGACCTGAAGCAGCTCTACGTAAGCTGAACATCATCCGGTCTTATCTTATAAGAAACTATTATGGTCAAAATGTTAATTGATCGGCTGAGATACCTTGCACGTGTCTATCTGCCTGCCTGTCTGTCTGTCTGTCTACCTGTCTGTCTGCCTGCCTGTTTGCCTGTCTGTCCGTCTGTCTGTCTGCCTGCCTGCCTGTCTGCCTGCCTGTTTGTCTGCCTGCCTGTCTGCCTGCCCGTTTGCCTGTCTGCCTGTCTGTCTGTCTATCTGTCTGTCTGCCTGCCTGCCTGTCTATCTGTCTGTCTGCCTGTCTGTTTGTCTGCCTTCCTGTCTGTCTATATATCTGTCTGTCTCTATATCTGCCTGATTGACCTACTGATTGCTTGCTTGACTCACTTTCTAACTGGCTCATTGACTGACTGACTAACTGGTTAACTAATGGACTGACTTATTGACTGACTGAAAGAATAATTGACTGATGCGACTGAGTAACAGACTAACTGATTTGGACTAACTGATTTGTCTACTGACTGATTTTCTGGTTGATTTCTGACTGACTGAATGACGACTGACTGACTAGCTGGCTGACGGACTGACTGACTGCAAAACTGACTGACTGACTGAATAACTGATTGACTGACTGTTTAACTCACTGATTGACGGATTAAATAACTGACTGATTGATTGATTGACTGACTGAATAACTGACTGACCGATTGACTAACTGACTGAAGGACTGACTGACTGATTGACTAAGTTACTGAATTAATTACCTAATAGGCTAACTGACTATAGGCCTACCTAATTAATTGAATTAAATTCATCTCAGTTTTTTAGACAAATTATTATAGCAAATCTATAAAGTAGACCTACAAATGGAAACAGACAGACAGACAGCCAGATAGACAGACAGACAGACAGTTAGACAGACAGGCAGACAAACAGACAAAGAGAGAAAGGTTGGCATATATAAGACATAGTCTAGACCAATAAAGAAATACAGAGCTGGACAGCGACAAGGAGAGAGAGAGAGAGATAGAGAGAGAGAGAGAGAGAGAGAGAGAGAGAGAGAGAGAGAGAGAGAGAGAGAGAGAGAGAGAGAGAGAGAGAGAGAGAGAGAGAGAGAGAGAGAGAGAGAGAGAGAGAGAGAGAGAGAGAGAGAGAGGGAGGGAGGGAGAGAGAGAGGGAGAGAGGGAGAGAGGGAGAGAGGGAGAGAGGGAGAGAGGGAGAGAGGGAGAGAGGGAGAGAGAGAGAGATACACCAAAAGAGGCAGAGATGGAGATCCCCCTGGGAGGGTATAATGTAGCGCACAGGACACATAGAGGACTTCTTTATCCGCCCAGCCTGACTTAACTCAAAATGAAATGAGTCTACAGTCTGCCATGATCTGTCCTGGCACTCCATAAAACCGAGTTCCAACAATCAGTCGTTACGAGTCACCAAATACAGGCCACCGTGTCTGAAACTGAAACTCGCCCACACTGGATACCAAAGTTCACCAGCGCTAGATAAATCATTGCTATCCTAAATTAGTCCTACACTACGTTACGGAGACCATAACATTAGCGGGACAGACATCATACTAATTTAATGGTTCGTTTAATAAGCTGACTCACGGCCCGATATAATATACTTCGCGTGTTTTACATCTATGTCGACCATCCGAATGCTTTGGGACAACTGCGGTCTGGGAGGAAGAGAGGGAAGGAGGGAGGGAGGAAAGAGAGGGGAGGGAGTCGACTTTGGTATCTTTTAGATCTACGGTGTCTCACATGGGCCAGCGGTTTGGAACGTCTAGCTACCACCACCAGCCTGCAGCTAGGGCCGCCACCGCCGCCACTTCTGTCGTGTATTACAGGCCTATATCGCCGCCAGATCTAGTCATTCGCCAATTCCAATAATTCCATCGGACCGATCAAGCAGAATGCGCCCAGTTGAATTAAACCAGGTTTCTAGGAATCATCGAAAAATACGCACCATACATATCTAATAGATCACGCGCAGGCAGCAGTCATAGATATATACACACATATAGGCCTATATATGGGTGCATACATGTATATATATATATATACATGTATATATATACATTATGCATACATATATACATATGTTGGTTACAGTCATGTATGTGCAATCTTACATAAATATATAGACACGTCTGTAAATGTCCATATACTTACATATAAGCGCACAGCCATACATTGCATTGATACATACATTTGATATGCATATAAATGTACATACATACATACATACATACATACATACATACATGCATGCATACATACATACATACATACATACATACATACATACATACATACATACATACATACATACATACATACATACATACATACATGCATACATACATACATACATACACACATACATACATACATACATACATACATACATACATACATACATACATACATACATAAATACATACATACATACATACATACATACATACATACATACATACATACATACATACATACATACATACATACATACATACATACATACATACATACATACATACATACATACATACATACATACATACATACATACATGCATACATACATACATACATACACACATACATAATATTATATTCTGTATATTCATACATGCATGCACGTATATGCGTATACATACATACAAACATTCTGTACATATGTACAATCGTACATGCATGCATACGTACGATCATATCTGCACAAACAGGAATGCACATTTGCAAAAAGATCTATACAATTATGCATACGTGATACTGGTATAAAGCCTATATAAAATCAAATCAAATCATCTATTTGATGACTTATCAAGAACAGTATCATTATCAGTTGCATTCAGCGAAATTGAAAGTAGGGTCACACAGGAGACCATAAAGGGGTGTCTTGCGGGCTGCGACCCCGCTAGATCGGTTGAGCCCCGAAAGTGGTAGTATTATACAGTCTCATGCGGCAATACTTGTGTATTATAAGCTATATCTGTACACTACATAGGGCCTGCGATCATACATAAGCGCATATAAAATCGGAAATTCATTTTCGACATCTGATTGCAATAGTTATAGTTGGAAACAACTCGCAATAACACTGTCACAGATATGGCATGGATGTGTTACTGCGCCATATAAATTGTCGTAATTATTATCATTATTTGATGTAGTTTTGTTTCAAATTGCGGTCGGTCGGTCAGTGAGTCAGTCAAATTATAGCGCATCATCATCTGATCTTTGCGTTTTTATAGTCTTTGTCGTCTGCCATTATTAACTTGGGTTCTCGAGGTAGTTTTATCACTTCAGGCATAAAATTATTAATAACATCGTCGATAATTAGAATTTTTAGTATTGTCTGAATTGTATTGCATTGTTTTAGTATTGCAATTATTTGATTTTCCCACTATTATTTGGTTCAATTTCGCGGCAATTGCATGGGGTCACTGGCAGTCGTGGAAATTGCTCTGAGGGTCTTGGAGGCCATCAAACCAGCATTCCAATTATGGCCAATTCATCTAAACTTATTCAGACGTCAAAGCAATCTGCACATTATTATAGTAGCTTCATCGCTTTTAACTGCCTTTGACATAGCTAGAGTTTGAGAACTCTGATTTAAACACAGTTATAATATAGACAACTCTATTTCTGACACATTTATAGAGTCCTATTAGTTACTCTACTGTACACATTACATGCAGGCATATGTATATCACCTTCGACTACAATGATCTGCAATAGAGTTAGAGAACTCGTATTTCTAACACAAAGTCCTATTCCCATCACAATAAAACTTAGAGCACTCTATATCTCTGTATAGTACAGTCAGAGTTGTAGAAGTCTTATTCAGGCACGTATACTAGTATATAAGTCTAACTCGCTTCTAACGATCTCTGTTATTAGAGAACTAAATTTTTAACTCAGTCAGAGCTTGAGTTCGCCAGCTCTTTTTTCTTAGAAATATTTCATTTTTTATCCACAGAACTCTGGCTTTGACATAGTTAAAGTTAGAGAACTCTATTTCTATTACAGTTAAATTAACAGAACTCTACTTCTAACACGCTATAAGATTTAGATAGGCTAACTCTAATTCTGACACAGTTAGCATTAATCATGAGGACTAGAATTCTAACACAATATCAACCAAATCTGACAGTTAGAGTTATAGAAACCCTTGGTAAGTCAGAGAATTCTAATTCGTGCACTTTGAGTTAGAATTCACGGTGATGAGACTCGTGTATAGTTAAATAACCGACAACTGGATTCATCTGGATTTCTAGTATGCCAACTTTTAGCGACTCAACTAGAAACAGCTGCGGTCGACTGAGAATTCATGATTGCGCGATATAAATCGCTTGAGAGGTTGGATCAAATTATCAGACTAACATCAGCAGGTCATATACGTTTAGAGTAGATAGCATTTTATTTTTGAGCTAGATTTTCTTTTCAATACTCACCAGGCGACATTCTTATAGGTTCATTTGAAAAATGCCTGCTTTACATCAAGTGCAAACATGCATTCATACTAGTAGGCCTATATTCGTTTAATTTCAAAGTAGGACACACCGCACCAAGTTACAGTTCAGAGATGTAAAATAATACACAGAAGTAATAATAAAGTTTATGGTAATAATATTGAAATAAAGTTGCGGCGGCCATGGACTGGCATCCGTCCGTTACGTATGATATTAAAATAGACAGATGATGTTGAATTACTACTTAGACCTACATGCATTGCAATTTGAGAGGCCAAGAAAGGCGCTATGTATCGATATTGATGTGTGTGCAAGCTCAGATGCTAAGTTTTTTTTTACAGTGAAGCTCTTTTTTATCTTACAAATATTTCATTACTCTTTTCCATCTCCAAGCTGCTAAAGCATCACTCGAAAGCTATAATTTATAAGCGCATTGCACCAACTAATTCCCGAGCTTATAACTGAGATATTGAAAAAATCGCTAGACAAATCTTTTGCAGCGATTTCAGTCTGCATTGTGTCATTTTTATCCAGCTTTTGATCTAATCGCCATGCTTGGGGCTGGTGGGGGAATTCAGGTTTCTCAGTTTCTGTGGGGTCGGTTAGCCGATTTGGGTGGATCACAACCACTGAGTCCAATGACACCGGTGGTATACCTTTGACCAACGACTCAACGATTGACGGTTCGAGTTTGATTAACATTTTTACAGATGTCTTTACAACTATAACTGGATAGTTTGTATTGTGAAGCTAGTCACTATAGCGCCATTTCAAGCTTCCTACTCAGAGTCGCTCTCACCGTGCAGCGCGGACACTGGATCGGAGTTTCACGCCGAAGCGCTTAGCAATTGCGAGTGAAGGACTTGCCAAAGGTCCCTACACGGCGACTTGAGGTAGATTCGAACCTGCAACCCTCCGGCTGCAACGCAACGAACATACCCACTAAACCACCGCGCCCCGCAACTATAAGTAAAAAACACAATCGAATAGAATGGAATAGACTAGCATTGACTATAATAAAATGGAATAAAATGGAATAAAATAGAATAAAATAGAATAAGATAGAATAAGATAGAATAAAATAGAATATGTACAAAGGCAATAAGTAACCATTCAATTAGCATATATACAAACAAATACTGGAGCACGTTACGCTCGAATAAGCCGCGGATCTTGACTCGAAGGGCTCAACACCTGCATTGCGCAAACGCTCGGCACATGCTCCGTTCGTACACGGAGCAGACGTCGACTGCACCCTGAGTGTCACGTGATAGCAAGTATCGTTTTGGGCGTGGTATAAGAGTATAGCGTGGGCGGCTAAAAGAGGAAAGATTTTATGTCCCGTGTTGACGCTTTTGGAGACAGTCCAGCCCCCCACTCCAAATAAAAGTCCCTTTCTTCCCGCTGATTCCTTCTGCTGAGTGGATCGGTGGAGGTGGGGTGGGGTGGATCCGGGGACAGTTGGGTGCGTGAGGGTGGGCACGGTTCCAAAGAGAGTGAAGGATGAATTGGCCATGAAACTGGCTTCAAGATGCCGACTTTATGCAGGTTTTGTCTTTTTACTATTCTTTATAGGTATGTGTATATAATGCTTTTACTATTCTTTGAAGGTGTATAGGCTATATACCATATATATTACATATGCATGTATATAATACGCTAGTATCCATGCGCACTAGTAAGTGCCCATATGCACATGACCATATAGCCTACACTTTCACAAACTAGCATGCCGTATGCGCAAATGTTAGAACTGCACATATACACACAAAAGAAACGATCACTAAGAAAGGATCTCATGTTTGTTTGTATGTGCACTTCAGGGCTGTTTTAATGGAATTTTTAGAACTGCACAACTTCTTCCTTCCTTTCCCATCCTCCATGGCAAATTACATTATGTACTTCCAATCGGAGGACAATGACATTTTTGCCAGTTTTAGCTGTACAGAAGTGCTTCTACAACTGCACAAATCCATTTAGAACTGCACATTTTGTGTACAACTGCACGTTAAAAAAGCCCTGGTGCACTTGCTATAGCGCTCCTTCAAGCCCTCTACTGAGTCTACTCAGAGGCGCTCCCGACTGCAGAGCGGAGTTTCCGACTGCATCGGAGTTTCACACCGAAGCGCTGAGCAATAATTGCGAGTGAAGGTTTTGCCCAAGGTCCCTACGCGGTGGCGACTTGAGGTGGATTCGAACCTCGAACCTTCCGGCTTCAAGGCAATGACGCAACCACTACACCACCGCGTCACGCACCGGTTGTCATGGCAACGCATCAACGGTGCCACTCTAGTATAGAGGTCACCGAGTGTGCAAGTAGAGGTCGTCCGTCAGACGGCAGCACACGCTTTGTCCGACCATGCGTTTTTACCGCGAGGCATTAACCTTAATGGTGCTATATAAATTGAAAGAAGAAAGACGGATAGCACATGTAAGACGCATAAATAAGATCGTATGTCTCCCTAAATGATTCGGTTGATGCGTGTGACTGTGCATGTGTGCATGCGTGTGTGTGTGTGTGTGTGCATGTGCGTGTGTGCGTGTGTGCGAATGTGTGTGTGGGTGTATGTGTGCGCTAGCTTGTGTGCGTGAATGTATGGGGGTGGGTGACTGGTGTGCGTTCTACATGTGCATGAGGGCGTGTGCGTGTGTGCATGTGCGTTTGCGTATAAATGTAAAGGCCTACGTGTTGTGTAAATGTGTTTGTGTGTAAGTGTAAAGAACAGTTACTGTATGCGTTGTGTTCGAGTGTGCGTTTGTGTGTGAGTGTGTGTGTCTGTGTGCGTTCTGCAATGATGCAATCGTCAAGTAACTTATCACCATTACGATAAAGTGACTCGATATTCGATAACCCTGTATGAATCCGGTGGGGGGGGGGGCGGTGTCACAAGCTTGCTTCACCCCATCATGAAACTTTCAACCCAAAATAACATACGCCTACACTAGACCTGCAGCGTCGTACGACTTTCACACTTCTTAGCCTCGTGGTGTGAAACCGTCTGGTGGCCATGGTGGTATTAAATGTTAGTGACTTCGGTTTCTTAGCCTCGGCAAATGAGAGCTGACCAGTCCTCTCCCTCACCGTCTTATCATCCCATCGACAGTGTATATATATAAATATATATAATATATAATTATACGGTCAGTACATATGCGCAATGCATAGGTCTTATGTATACCAACATACAACGCCTGAGTTTCCTATATAGTCTATATATAATTATGCACAGTCGGTACTAAAATAACTGCCAAACGGGCAGTGTTTAATCTATCCCCTCTACTATGGGGAGTTGGGTTTCTGGAAGGGGGCGGGCAAACCGTACCTTTTGGGCGGACTTTTGGACTTTTGGGCTTTTGGGCTTTTGGACTTTTGGACTTTTGGGCTTTTGGACTTTGGGCGGCCGCAGAGCCACCGACATGTCGAAAATTTTTCGACGACCTTTTTCAGTCTTTCTTTTTCTTTTAACCAAAATCTCATGCACACAAGACCTGTCGATTTCTGGGAGAGGGTTTGGCGGAAATTTCTTACGCGTTTAGAACTTTAGATGGAAAGGCAAAATGGAATACGTATCCACATGTATGCAACACCTCGCGCTTTTTCCGGGGAGTTCATTCCTGGGAACTTTCCCCAAAGACGTCTAGATTATTAAGCAGTGCCTAACTGGAATTTCAATCCCAATCACGGAACGGCTGTTGTACAGCACGATAACTATGTCTATTATAGAGTATAGACTGTCGGAAGCCCGTTACACACACACATTACATGTTGCAAGTATTATATTTCATTCATTCATTCATTCATTCGTTCATTCGTTCGTTCGTTCATTCATTCATTCATTCATTCATTCATTCATTCATTCATTCGTTCGTTTATTTATTCGTTCATTCATTGATTCGTTCATTCATTCATTCGTTCGTTCGTTCATTCATTCATTAATTCGTTCGTTTATTTATTCGTTCATTCATTCATTCGTTCGTTCATTCATTCATTCATTCAAAGCATTTATATAGCGCCCCTTTAAAAACTACTCAGAGGCGCTCAATGACACTTCACTGTTCCGCACAATAGGCGCTATAATAATCGCGCACTTGCTAACCTATGACGTCACACAACTAACAGGTGATCGGCGACAACTCGAGCTTGTTTCAGTTCTTTAATGCAATCGGACAACACAAATATTGCCGCACGCTAGTTGTAATCAATTCAATCGTCATCATCGTTGTCGTCGTCGTCATCATCATCATCGTCATCTGTTTCTGGTCATAAAAAAGGATGCGGAGTCTACACTCGTAACATGGACTTAACCTCAACTCAATGAATGGACAGACACACAGACAGACAGACAAAAAGACAAAAAGACAAAAAGACAGGCAGAAATGCAGACAGGCAAAGTGATTGATAGACTGACTGACTGATTGACTAACTGCCCGACATAGGCAGACAGACAGACAGAGGGACAGACAGACAGACATACGGACAGACAGACAGACAGGCAAACAGACAGACAGACAGAGAATCAGACAGACAAACAGACAGACAGACAGACAGAGTGATTGATTGACTGACTGACTGATTGACTAACTGCCCGACAGACAGGCAGACAGACATACAGACAGACAGACCTACTGACCGGCGTAGAGACTATACGCGTAATGAGGGACAATTAAGTTTGTGTAGATCAATCATTTATATTTGTTTGTTTCTCTAAGCGTGCATATATATAGTTATATATACACATACACATATACAGATACATATATATATATACATATATAAATATACATATACATTTATAGATATGCTACTACATATATATATATATATATATATATATATGCATACATATTTGTGTCATGCATATTATGGGTGTTTGGGAAATTATGCGTGGGCTTAGATTAGGTCCAGTTCAATCATAGGTTTCACCGTCTGGTGGACAGACGTGTTTTTGCCAGATATAATTTGTAATCCATGTCGACACGTGCACAATTTCACAATCGACTGCCTACATTTTTTGTTTTAATAAGCTCATGAAATAATAATAATAATGATAACAATAGTAGTAGTAGTAGTAGTAGTAGTAGTAGTAGCAGTAGTAGTAGTAGTAGTAGTAGTAGTAGTAGTAGTAGTAGTAGTAGTAGTAGTAGTAGTAGTAGTAGTAGTAGTAGTAGTAGTAGTAGTAGTAGTAGTAGTAGTAGTAGTAGTAGTAGTAGTAGTAGTAGTAGTAATAATAATAATAGTAAAAATAATAACAGTAATAATAACAATAATAATAACAATAATAATAAAAATAATAATAAAAATAATAATAAAAATAATAATAATTCTACATCAACAACAACTTAGCTTACTACTAGGCCTACTACCATAGTACTACTTCCACTACGACTGCTACTGCTACTGTTACTGCTACTGCTATTGCTACTGCTACTGCTACTACTACTACTACTACTACTACTACTACTACTACTACTACTACTACTACTACTACTACTACTACTACTACTACTACTATCGCTACCGCTACCGCTACCGCTACCGCTACCGCTACTGCTACTACTACTACTACTACTACTACTACTACTACTACTACTACTACTACTACTACTACTACTACTAATAATAATAATAATAATAATAATAATAATAATATTGTATGAATACAGTACACAGAAATGTACATGTATCTATTATGTGCATGCATGCATGTATGCTTTCTCCTTACATTCCTTCTCGTTGTACATATGTATGTGTGTACGTAAGTTTGTTTGTTTGTATGTATTTATTTATTTATTTATTTATTTCAAGTATTTATATAGCGCCTCTTCAAGAAACCTACTCAGAGGCGCTCTCTGCGTTAACTAGCCGAAATGATGTTAAGTGTCATAACAACAAGAAAATTCCATCAATTAGCAAAATAAGTCACAGTGAGCCGGAAACAGTCATCAGTGGCGATCCCTCGCAGACACGTAGAATCATCCAACGGAATCCCGTCAACAGCTTTCAGATGGTGTGAATGTTCAGAGTCTCTGGTACAGGTTGCGTCAGTAGAGTAGAGCGGCGACAGATGACAGGGCTCGCAAACACGAAACGCTGACGAAACTGAAGCTCCTCGCTGGTTGAAGATGATGCGCGCGTCCGGCCAATCGTCGGGCACAAAGTTTGCACAGTAGAAGGCACTAAGTCTTGTCGCTTGTCGGTCGGTAGTTTTGAACGCCACCAGCGACAACATCCGATCGAGTTAACTCCACTGACCTGCGTGAACCGTCCTTCGGCGAGATGTAAACACCAGACAACAGCGGTGAAGCCACACGGTCTTGATGGTTGAGCTCGACCGTGTGCATCAAGAGGCGTCTAACGTCAACACGTGGGCGACACAAGACGACTTTCGAACAAAATCCCGTCCAACGCAAAATCCTTGACGAACCCGACAAATAAGTTCGGTACACGAACCTAGAACCAGTAAACTCGAACGTGTGTGAAATTACTGCGCGAATTCTGCATAAAGTTGAAATAATCCACCGAAATGACGGAGTGGTCTAATAAACAACCAATATGGCCGCTGACCTGCGCAGAATGTATGTATGTATGTATGTATGTATGTATGTATGTATGTATGTATGTAAGTATGTATGTATGTATGTATGTATGTATGTATGTATGTATGTATGTATGTATGTATGTATGTATGTATGTATGTATGTATGTATGTATGTATGTATGTATGTATGTATGTATGTATGTATGTATGTATGTATGTATGTATGTATGTAGTTATGTAGCGCGGACACTGCATCGGAGTTTCACGCCGAAGCGCCCGAGCAATTGCGAGCGAAGGACTTGCCCAAGGTCCCTAAAGACAGTCACATGACTGTTTAAACTTAAGGGATAGGTCTTACGCCATAGACCAGGGTTTCCCAAACTTTTCGGGCCACGGAACCCTTCGCGTCCTAATATTTTCTCGCGGAACCCCAATCTCAACTTAACGCATTAAAACATTCGTAGTGACTGAGAAGCATATAATTATAGCCTATTAAACACGCACTGTTGTAGAAAGTTATTTTCTTATAGGGAAAAATTAAATTGCAGTGTTTTGAAAACCACGACTCATGGATCACAATTAATAAGTCTTTTAGGAGTATGCTATACATGCAATTGCAATGCAAAGCGCATTTGTTTCTTCTCATGCATTTTGTCTATAACTTGCTTGATGCTTGAAAAGTTGAAAGCTGAATTCCTATTGTCAGTTGCATCATTTCGTCGATTAATTTCTATATCTTGATTCTGTTCCAGTAAAATATGAGAATGCAGTTTCGTACAATTTTTTGCATGGCAAACGGCAATGCATGCTTACTGCAGTTACTGGGGAGTAGCCTATTTATTTTAGCTATCCCATTCCAGTCACTAATCAGTGAAGGTTGATTTGAATTCTGCTTCATTTGCGTTATGTTAATATAGACCTAATTATGGCTTTCGCGGTCTTCATTCGATGAGTTGGCCGGTTTATCGCCTACCGGTACTTTGAATGATTTCGTATCCAATTATTATCATCATTCATCGTAAGAAAGCATTTAACCATCTTTTTGCGGAACCCCTGCGCCCACCCCGCGGAACCCTTGGGTTCCGCGGAACCCACTTTGGGAAACGCTGCCATAGACAATGCCTGCATTATAAGAAGACATAAGTGCAATACGTTTAATTACTCTTGTCTTTGTCTCATATGCGTTTAATTGTCTCATATGCTGCTTTGTCAGGTGACCCATCGATTCCGGGATGCTCAGCTCGTCGAAGACATGGAACGGATCGGACTGCGACTCGACGGGATGCCCGTTCTCGAAGACACGACGGCCGCCTCCATCGCAACCATCCAAGTTAGTCAACGCAGCTGTGTTAATAACTGCAGCCACGGAAATTATATAGCGCCGCTTCCAGAAGAAACCGACCAGAGGTCTGATCTATACGCGAGAATGCAAAATCCACAATCTAAGAGAATGCAAAATCCACAGTCTAAGAGAATGCAAAATCCACAATCTAAGAGAATGCAAAATCCACAGTCTAAGAGAATGCAAAATCCACAATCTAAGAGAATGCAAAATCCACAATCTAAGAGAATGCAAAATCCACAGTCTAAGAGAATGCAAAATCCACAATCTAAGAGAATGCAAAATCCACAATCTAAGAGAAAGGGATAAAGAAATACCTGAGAAGACACAGAGGCTCGTGTAACAAGTTGCTAGGCAACCTATACCCTATAGTGGTTGCTAGGCAACCTATGCCGGTAGTAAGGCAGCCTATGGCGGTTGCTGGGCAATCTATGCCGGTAACTAGGCATCATAATATATAATGGTCGCCATAGGCAAACTCAACCGGTAATTAGGCAACCGATGCCCTTTGCTGGGCATTAGGCAACCTATACCGGTTGCTATAGGCAACCTGCACCGGTTGCTGGGCTATCTATACCGGACAGGTCACAGATGGACCGGCAAAATGGATTTTACACTGAGAAGGCACAACGGAGGATGAAGTGGCGGCATCTTGCGTTCGAACCTGCCTATAGGGGAAGAGAATCCGAAGAAGAGTAACCTATACACCATGTCTTAGCTTGACTTTGAGCTTGGATTGAGGGGCTCCAACTTTGCCGTCAACTTGTTTCTTCTGCTATTCTTTCATAAATGTACAAGGTGGGCCAAACAAGACCCCTAAGCTCTTTTTGGACACAACCCACACACTTTTTTTCTAGAAAAACACACACAATACACGCACACACAAACGAACGCACACACACACACTTGCAAGTGTACTAGTCCCCTTTGTTTCTTCATACCTAAACTGAAATCAATCAATCAATTCCATGAAATTATATAGCGCACCTTGAGATCACTACTCAGAGGCGCTCCCAATCCAGGCCTGGTAAAAAAAGAAAGAGTATATGTTTTTATACCTGTATAATAGGGTGGTCCAAAAAAATAAAATTCAAGCTAGATACCAAGGCGCGTTCTCATTTTGTTAGACCTGTCAATAGTATTATTGAGACCAAATTTCAGCTTCCCAGTCCAACTGGAAGGCGGTGCTCAACGACATCGATATATTACCATGTAGTTGTATTAGCAAGAAATCTTGATGCCTTTTAGCTTGATCAAAACCTCAACCCTTGTCATGTAGATGAACTTGAAATAGATTCTGTTGCACTATCATACTTATTACAGTCAGTGCTAGCTACTTAGCAGCTATTTAGCCATCAAGTGACAAGTGCATTTTGATAGCAATAACACTCCTGGTGATCTGATCATGAAGCATTGAGATTATTGGTCACAATTACTGCAGCGCTTATGTGCGATCCTTTTGTCCTGCCATTTTCACGGAAACCATTCATATGGAGTGCTTAAGAAGCCAAGATGGAGCATGCTGAAGCTGTAAGATCTAAATTTGTACCAAATTAACCACTTGCAGTACACTGGAAATGTTGGCCGCCTGTGAGTGCTAGTTTCAGGTGATGGTGTCGCTAAACTCTTTGGTATGCCCAAATGTCCCTCTATGACAGGATATAATTTAAATCCAAGGTCATTCATCATCTTCTGAAGTTATTGAGACTCGCTGATAATGGCTAAGACTTGATCTTTGACACAACCCCGGACGTTTTAGTGGAGTGCACGTTTTTCGGGAAAACGGGATATGTAAAATGTTCCTGTGGTTGGCCTCCTGTCGTCATTGTGATGGAGTTGATTTGAGCCAAAATCTTCATCTTGTGTTGTTGTCCATCTAATCCAAAATAGAATCCAATCTTAAAGAGATTTAAAGCTGTGTAGGATGATGTGACACGTGACAACATACGAGTACTGAAAGTCGTATCCGCTACTGAAGCCTCCCATGAGAGTGCTATCAGTTTTATCAAGTAGACTGCTGAAATTAAAGTCAATTTCAGAGACGACCACCAAGAAGTCATTGAGGTGTCAATGGTTGTCCTTGGAAGTCAGCCCTCAATAAGAAACTGGAGAGCCCAATTTACCATGCACGTTGAATGGGCAGGTTACTGCAGGCCATAAAAATAATTGTACGATTTAGCAATCAACGTGAAGTATTCAATCTAAGGGAAAAGAAAAACTCAGATTCATCCTTTTGTGTGAATGGGTGCCATTCTTCACTCAAAGGCATCCTCCTGCTGCTGAAACTCTAGGACAAGATCTGTCAATTTTGGTTGATCTTGGACTTTTGGTTCGGGTGACTATTATTTGTAGGAGATCAGCGTTGCTGCCATGAATGTTCTAGAAAATTATCAATACTTAGTGCCTTTCAGATGAGGCTGAATGTCTGACACTGTTATGCTGCCATCTGCCTGATATGGTACAGATAAGGTGAAGATTTTTTACGGAATGACTGCAAATCCTAGTGAAAGAATGTTGACGGTAGTGCTGCGATACAGAAGGAGGGGGATTGCCTGGGCGAGTTTGCAACCCAGTGAACACTGACACTACTGCCACGCCTGAAATTTGGTGATTCCTTTTTATACTTACACCAGTGCAATAGCCTGACGATGATGATTATCAGCAGGGTAGAGGCTGAAGTCAGCAATTGAGAGTGGCAAACGACATGGCTGAGAGAAGTGTGAAGTTGTTCAAGGAATTAAACTGACTCGTCACTGATGAAGAAGAAAGCAGTATTTTCTCCAAGTGGTTGAGGCAAATAGAAAAGCTGTCCCCACTCAATCAACAAAGAAATATGCTGTTGACACTGTGCTTGAAAAGCCTTCTACAGTGTAGACGTTATCGAATGTTTGGAGTCATAAAATGAGAACAATAGACATTCGTGGATTTAACGATGGTTTTGACATTTTTTGACATTTTCTATATTTAAGACCTACTGAAATTTTATATTTCAAGCTCATCAATTGTTTAAGTGTCACACATATTGTCATGTTACAGTTATGTATGATCTATCTTGAAATAAAGCACAATTGTATTGGAATATATGCTCAACACATTTATTTCTACAATTAACGTCTTTTCATTGGCCCATGCAAAGTAAGACAGTCATTGAGCACCGCCTTCCAGTTGGAATAGGAAGCTGAAATTTTGTCTCAATAATACTATTGATAAGTCTAACAAACTGGGAGGCGCCCTGGTTTTTTGCTTGAACTTTATTTTTTACCATGTATCTGTGAACCACACTACTGTATAATGTATATTATACCTGTATTACCTGTCGTCTGCCCTTCCTTTCCCTAGGCATCTCCGACCATCCATCGGGCCTTCGAGCACCTGGCCATCGTCTCCGTCTTTCTCGACCAGGCGCGGATCGGCGAGACCCTCTCGGAAACGGAGCGCGTCTCCTTCGAGACGACGATCCAGAACCTGGAGAACAACGCCGAGTACGGACTCTACTGGCTGCTCTGCGAGCTGCACCGACTGCTCGTCCAGACTGGTCAGCAGGTCAACCGCGACGTCATCACGTCCATCCTCAGCATCCGGGTAATCGAGGTGGACAGCACGAGCATGCGGCACACGCGCGACTTCCTCGTCCTCAGGGACCTCGAACGCATCCTTGAACAGCTGAGCGTCGACTTCGCCAGCCTACACCTGCAGAACGTCGCGTCAAGACGACGATGAAAGTTCAGAGGATGACGGCGAGGAGGAGGAGGACGACGACTAGGAGGAGGAAGCGAGTGGAATTCTGGGACGTCGATGCTCAATGGTCTACTTACTTACTTACTTGCTTACTTACCAGAGCGTGGGATGATCTGCTTGGATGGATGGATCGATGGATGGATGGGAGGATAGCTTGGATAAAATTCTTGTGATATCGTCTCGTAGTAATTATTACGGTTACTGGTCTCATTACAACTTTTCGGTCGAACAATAGTTGTTCACAAAATCTCATTCCTGCAGAGTTCGATGTTTTCTTCCTCATTCGTTATTTATCTAATTTATTATTTATTAATTTATTAGGTTATTTTAGTTATTTATTCGTGGTAATTTTTTGTCTGTCTAGTTGTTCTGTCTGTGCCGTGTGCGAGTTGCTGGCTGGGAGTAGGGTCTAAAATGGTGGGAAACTTGGGAGTGAAGGGTGTTTGACCGGACTGTATGCGTGACAGTAAAGTTTTGTTAAGGGTACTGCGTGTGCTTAATAGCCGCCAATGATGATTCAATCATTCAATGCCTTTAGCAATGTTAAGATGGTTCTTTAAAGGTAATCGGACACGATTAGTATTGATTAGATTAGATTAGATTAGATTAGATAAGATTATACTAGATTTTAGTTGATTATGTGAGAGTGTAGTAAGCTAGAGTTCCGGGTAAAGTTCGTCAGTTCGGCCTTTGTTAGGCCGGATGGTGCACTCGGCCTGGATGGGCGCATAGATGCATGCATGTATGGATGGATGGATGGATGGATGGATGGATGGATGGATGGATGGATGGATGGATGGATGGATGGATGGATGACTGGGTGGAAGGATGGGTGTGTAGATTGATGGATGGACAGATGGATGGATGACTGGGTGCCGTGGGTGGGTGGGTGGAAGGGTGGATGTGTAGATGGATGGACGGATGGATGGATGGATGACTGGGTGGGTGGAAGGGTGGGTGGGTAGATGGATGGACGGATGGATGGATGGATGACTGGGTGGGTGGAAGGGTGGGTGGGTAGATGGGTGGACGGATGTTTAACTGGGTGGGTGAAAGGGTGGATAGATGGACGAATGGGTGGGTGGATGGATTGATGGATGACTGGGTGATGGGCAGATGGATGGATGGATGGGTGGTCACCGTGGGTGGATGGATGGATGGATAGCTCATTAAAAACTCTTGTGAACTCGTCTCATAATACGGCTACTTTTTGGCCAAACAATTATTCACATTCCTCAGTCCTGCAGTTTTTTTCAATGCTTTTTGCTCATCCATTATTTAGTCTATTTATTTTCTTTAATTTATTTCAATTCGTGCTAATTATTCGTCTGCCTATATATTTGTTTTGATTAAAGTGTGACTTCTAATACTGAGCCGTTTTGATTTGATTAAAACCGATGATTTTGTAGCCTAAGTGAAGAAAGGAGTTGGTCATTATAAGATTATTATCATATCTCTTTCTACCATATATAGGCTCTAAATCGTTTTCTGTTCCTGTGTTCACCAATGTCTGTTTGTGTCAATTTCAATATGGCTCCATCTGTATGCCTCTGTATGCCTCTGCATGCCTCTGTATGCCTCTGCATGCCTCGGTATGCCTCCGTATGCCTCTGTATGTCTCTGCAAAAGTCTGCATGCTTTGGTATGCCTCTGCATGCTTTGTTATGCCATGTATACCTTGGTATGCCTCGCTGCCTGTTTTTTTAAACTTCACTTGCTTCGTTGGTAGCCTACTATAGGCTGAGTATCTTTCGTTCTTTTTCAGTCAGTTTCTGTGTGCTTTGTCCGTGTGCCTATTAAGTGTGATACGTCTATGCATAATAATTTATGCAATATTATAACTATTGTGTAATAAACAAGATAATTAAATACATAATTATTACATGTACATGTATAATGTAAATTGAGAGTAAATTTCAATGGCTTCAATATGCGAAGAAGTAAAGTGGACCTCTTGACGAGCAATGAACTCATGAAGTGGTTTGATAATTCGTTTTATTAATTAATAGGCCTAATAATTTCATTTGACCTTCAAGGAATTAATTTCGCAAAGACAAGTCATAGTATCACATAAGCTACTCTGCTGTGAACCCACCTACAAGTCTGTTCTACCGTAGCTGACTTAATGACTCACCTATAAGATAAGGCCAGATTAATCGTTTCCAACTTAATTGGCGATGGATGATTTAACTTATCTGTTTTATTATTATTATTACATAAATTTATAACGCGCGCAAGGTCACTGTGAATCTGAGGCTTGCCAGCTTCGTCTTCCCTTGACTTGTTTCAGCTTACCTCAGCTTGCCCTATCTTATCCTGCCTTATAGTGCCCGTCTTACCTTTATCTTGCCTCCATTTATTTTGTCCTATCATGTCTTGCCCTGTCTTGCCTTGTGTTGCCGTATTTTTCTTTGCATTATCTTGCCCTTATTTTGTCTTGAATTGTCTTATCTTGCTTTATAATTGTATTGTCTTATATTGCATTGAATTGCCTTGTCGTGTCTTGTCCTATCCTAGCCTTATATTGCATTGCCATGCCTAACCTTTTCGTGCCATATCTTGCCCTGTTTCCCGTTTCTTGTCGCATAATAGCCTTCTCTTGTTAATCTCATCTTTATCCCCGCACGTATAGGCCTACTGGGCTTAGCGCTATTTCGTCCAAATCGTCAAAGTGACCCTCTGAATATGCATAAGCGGGCCTGAAAAAAGATTAATTTCAGCGAAAGATTGCACTTGTGAGAAGTGGTACCCGCACATTCTCCACCGGAACTTCTCATACCTAGAAGTTAGAACATGAACATACCTATAGCACGAAGAAATTACCCATACCTCATAAGAAAAAGTTACCTAACTGGCAACCGAAGTTAGCCTAATTCATTCCGAAAATTTATGTAGCGCCTTTTTAGATATCTACACAGAGGCGCAAGATTTATGTACCTACCTGATTTATATATATAGCTTATATTTATACCAACTTAACACAGGAGATTAAGCCTACCTAGCCTACTTGACACACGAAACTACCTATAGACCTACCAGATAAACAAAGTTATCGTACGGTACCTATAGGCCTACTGGACGCACAGAATTATTTGTAGACAGGTACATGAAGTTACCTACCTAAGCTGTAGCCTGTATAGGCTACCAAACACACAACATTTGCTCTTCGTCCTTTCGCTCTTCTTCTTTCTCCTCGTTTTCTTATTAATTGATGACTGACAGTTTTTTTAGTTTTGCAGAATATAGATCGATAGTAAGTAAGATAAGAAGGGCATGCTCTGACAAGGGTCACTGCAAGTTCTAGTGACTGAGTCTTGGAGGAGACGAGACCGCGTAATTCACCGACAAAAAATTGCCCTAGGATTGCCTAGGCCTAGGTCCTTACGGATAACCAGCTTCGGCGAACCACCCGCCATAACCCGCCATTGGGATGCTTGAAGGTTTATTTAATCAAATAAAACAGTGAAAAATTTGCTTTGTCATATCCGCGCAATTTTTGGGTGAACATCGCGATCTCTTTTCATTCTCTAATTTTTCTTGATTTGAAAATTAATACGACTGCAAATCGAAATGCATCCCGGAACTCTCTGACGAGTGTGCGTTGTGGCTCACAATACTCGCGGAGCGATAGAATCGCTCAGTCGACTTGGCTATTATAGAAACCAAAGTACAAGTTTTTAAACCTCCTTCCGCATTTCGATTATAACTCTTTGAAAGACAAGCTGCTGCCACCTACAGCTGAATTTACTAACTTTGATAATGGTATGGCTTTGTATAACAGTAGTCCAAGAGCAACAATGCCCTGATTGGATGACGTAGGCCTACTATCTATTGGTACGATGGCGTTGACATGCAGATGATGACGTCATCTTTATTTTCGTGGATTCGTTGATTCTTATCATTATTAGTTAATGGACTTCACAAAAGTTCACAAGCACGAATAAACAACCTTTGCGTCAATGCGTCATAAGAATTTTGCACAATATAATTATTTCTCTTCGCTTAAGGCTTTTTACTAGGCCTATAATTATAACACTGCGCAAGCTTTCCACGATTTGAACTAGTAGGTTTAATAGCAATGTAATGTAATGTAATGTAAATTTTCAAAAATTCTCAGTGCCACATTTTAGAATAGACGTCAGAATGAGTCGTCAGCCCAGACCTAGATTCAGGAGGCGGAAACTCCAGAAAACATCCTTGATCACGATAAGATAATTATATAAGATTATTAAGATATAATTATAGGAAACTAGCCTAGGCCTATCCAACCACACCACTTGCGATTTTCTGGCGGCGCTCTAAAAATCGCCCAAACGCCCAAACAGCTCAACATGACTCATGATCCAGTTCTACAGGTAGGCCTCTCTATATGAACTACTTAATGAAGATATTATGAGGTAGTAGTCATCTGCAAACTTTTGGCGGATCGCCGATTCTAAAACCACCTGGAAAATTTATACAGATTTTTCAAATACTGGGCCTATCCAACCCCACTTCTCGCAATTTTCTGGCAGCGCTCTAAAAATCACTAAAAACACATGTTACCAGTTCGCTTGACTTTTAAATGCATTGGAATTGTGGCACACTGCAGCATTCTCGATAACTATTTTGGCAGATTTTGAGCGGCCAGAAAATATCTGAGTTGCTGCTCAAAAAGAGTTTCCTATTAAGTAGGCCTATCCAACCTCACAACTCGCGAATTTCTGTAGGCGCTCTAGAAATCAACCTAGCCTAAACAGCAAACACCGACTAGTTTGCCTGACTTTTAAATGCATTGGAATCGTGCCGCATTGCAGTATTTTCGCTGACTATTTCGGCATAGGCTAATCTGCGCGACTGGAAAATGTATATGAGTTGCTCCTCAAGACGAGTTTCCTATTATTAAGCCGCGCTACCATAGAAATTCCATTCCTAGATGCTAGGCCTACAGTAATTAAACATAGCACTTGGCTACAGATTAAATAGTCTCTGCACAAAACACACTGATAAAAAATGTAGGCCTACCTTAATTATCTCGATAACCATCGATTTTCGGTGATTTTAAGAGCGATGCCAGAAAATCCTGAGTAGTGCGGTTGGATAGGCCTACATATAGCCTAACTATTCTTGAGATATTTTGTGGACGCGCAAAGTCTGCCGAAATAGTCATCGAGAACGCTGCAAATGCGGTACGATTCCAATGCATAGCCTACATAATGGCATGAGGACTGTTCAAGGCTCCACTACAACTGACCAGCACATCTTCAGCGTGATTTGTGGCAGGAACTGCTTTCTGTAGCTCATAAGAATATATCTATCACATATTACTATCAGCAAACGAATTGCCTATATTAATCATATTTAACCAACACCAAAGTGCGATTAGCAATTGGCTAAAAATACTATGTCTACAAAATAATTATAATATTATTGATTTTTAAGAGTATCCATTCATTTTACTTACTTAAGATTTCGCATCCTTTGCGTGACGTCATAACTCATAAGATATAGTTTCTGGCATAAATATATAGGCTGTGCCGACGACTTCAGGAATAAGAATTAAGAACTGATAAAAACGCAATTAGACTATCAATAAATTGTTCAGCAAATATTCAGTAAATAAAATTATTATAAAGGGAATTATTATAAACCATGTCGAAAGAACGAACATCATCAGCTGAATCTGACGAGCAGAGGAATGAAGGTTCCGATTGTAAGTTATCATTACATTTCATCAACCCAACTTCCGATTTAAGCAGGAATTTTTTTCATGAATACCACTTTGGGGGCCCCGTACGGCGTGCGTAAAGATTCCATTCAAGCAGGAATTATTTTTTTATTAATACAACTTTTATTTAATGAACATTTATGTTTCACGAATAAAGAGTCTGTTTAGATAAGCAAGATTATTTTATGCTGTTCCTGCAAAATTATGTAGGCTACATCAATCTGACTTCTATTTAGCAAGATCGTCAATCGAACTTGTAAGCTTATTCTACCAACGCTTGCTTTGGAATACAATTGCAAATAGTAACTGCACGCGCCGCCCTAGTTTTTATGCAACAGTTGAGTTAGATAGTTATAAATTTATAATTGCAGATTTTTTAGGCCAAAATCATTTTTTCTTGTAGCTGTGCTCCAAGGAGAAGGTAATACTAGACATGCGAAACCCACCTCATTGAGTGACACAACGGTAAGCCACATGACAGTAAAATGAAAGTCATTAATCTTCTTTGACCAAATTCGTCAATTGCTTAAATAGTGTAGTTTAAAGAAAGAGGAAGATATGTAGCCAACCTGCTTTCTCTCAAACTGTCTTATTTGCACATGCATAAGAGTTTAAAAGTTCTTAATTTTGTATCCATGGCAGCAAATTTCTCCTTCAATGCGTCCCATCCCTTTACTGCATGGTTTTCAACAAAAGCTAGTTTTCAACCTACATGTAGATCTGCAGTCATTTTTAAATTTACGGAGAGCCAACGTAAACTGGCCAGTAGTCCATAGTTTTCCTCCTTTGGATTACTGTGGACATGTATACGGCAGAGGTTCTTTACCTTTTCCGCGCTTGACATACCTTGGCTTGCTTCCAAATTTGGCGACACACCATGCAACCGTCATATGTCTACAGGCCTAAACATCGTTAAAATAACATATACAAGCGTCAAACCATTCGTTTAAAATCTTTAAAAATGTCGATGAATGAATATGTTTTGACTGAATTCTTTCTGTAGTTTCCAATTATTCTAAAATTCTAAATTCCAATTATCCGAATCTACGATTCTACATAGTTTTTATGTCACACCATAATTGTTTGGCCTAATAGTTAATGGGATTTTAAGCCATAGATCCACATGATTCATGAGGCCTACAGTTGTGTAGCAACCTAGCCGGGATCACTGGAGACTGTGCTTGGGACCTCACCAATTAACGAGACCAGAAAATGAATATAATAGCATAGCTTTTAGAAACTGTTTTAGTTCAAAAAACATAAATGTTATCGACAATTATCCACAGTTCAAGTCACACTAATAGTTCAAGGCCTAAGGAAAAATTGGATAAAGGTAGCTAAACGCTGACGAAACTAAACGCTGCCCTTCGAAACGTTCAAATATTGTCAAGGAAAACTGGAAAACGTACAGGAATTTGTTAGTTAAAAACTTTGAGGCCATTGGGACTTCAGACCTCTGGACTTTGTTCATTCAAGGCAAACCTCACAGACAAACAATTTAATTAGAACACAATCTTTTGCAACTTACCAAGAAAGGCATATTTCAAAATACATTAGTCTTCCACTGCAATGGCAATACCAATGAAATCAAATTTCAATGCGTAAAATAACGTTGCTAGGATAAAGTCTACCTCTGCATATTCTAGTGTAATGCAAGAACGACGAATATCTGCTGTGAAAATTGGCGACACACCAATTCTTCGCATCACACCAACGGAACACCATTTACACACGACACACCGCCGGTCGATACGCGACGTCGCGACACACTATAGGCCTAGTGTGCCGCAAAAATCTGTGGTATAATTTTCCACTTCGTTCATTTTATGCTTAAGATTTTCAAAACTCGTGTGAAAGGATGCGATTTTTTTCAATAGTTGCAAGATCTCCCGATCGAGATGCTTGAGCGTATCCTCGTTCAAGCCGTAGTCATGGAAGCGAAGGACAAGACGACGGCCAAACGTGTGTGGAAAGACAAAGCTGGTCTTGTGATCAACCGACTTGCAGCCGTCTGTTCGCAGTGGAGCAGCATACTCACGACCGAATACTTTATAAATGAAGTTAACAGAGTCATAGATTGGATTGGTTAGTTCATTAAGTAATAATCTCAATTGCTTTGCAACATTAATTTTCATGGTCTTCATATTAGCCACTGCTATGCAGAGAGATGTATGATTGTGAAAGAGGGGTAACTGGGGTAACTGAATTGCATGCTTCTTTACCTCTGACCAGTCGGAGAATAATCAATAGAAAAATGGCTGATGTGTCATACGTTGGTTTATGTGTAGTTGGGGTGTGCAATTACGACTTTGGTATGAGGTCCTAATAAAGACTAGGGTTGAAGCCCCTCGGCCAGGGCCGTAAATCTGTTACTAAATGTGGGGAGGGAAAATTGTCCCTTCGGAATTGTGCGTATAGTAGACCTATACCTCCCTCAAGAAGCCCACCCAAAGTTAGTGTTAAAAATTGTTGGTTCGCACTGTAGACCTACTGCACATAGCCTATCCTATAATATGTTCAGACTACAGGGAACAACACGACTATAGTCACTAGAGGTTCTCTTGTCAGACCGAAAGAATTGAAAGCATTAGGTCTATTTAGTGGCTTATATTTCTCTTCATTTTAACTTCTCCATCTGCATGGTTTAGTAGGAGTCGCATATGTCATTCATCTTTAGCAACTCATTTGTACTGTAAACTGAGCTGTTAGCCTGTTACCCGCTTCTGTAGGCTATTCAGAGTCAAATGTTTAATCATCAAGTTAAACAAAATAATTAACCGTTTGTTTGTATTGGTTGAGGAAAAATAAAATAAATATTAAAACACATGGTTATATTCTACGACAATAAGTTGACAAGGGGTTTAAACATGTCTGGACGTTGAGTGAATCTCAGTCAATTATAGGTCGAAGGTGAAAACTAATTTTAATTATAGGCTACATAACTTCCTACTTGCAGGCATAAGCTTACTTAAAATATTATAACCCACAACAAATACTTTATCATATCTCTTTGTCGTTTTGCCATCTCTTGTCTATCGATTGCTTTAATAGCTGAATTTACTTTGACTGAAATTCACAAAATAGGCTGGCTCTCGCTACCTACATGTATAGCTTCTGTGGACGCTGAAGTAGCCTACTCTGGAGATTGTGATTGCGATTACAAATACAAACTGCAACCAAAACAGATTCCTTATAGCCTACTTAGAAGAAATCTGATCATAATGATAAAATTACAATACTATTATACAATGCTGTTAGTCACTTTTCTGGTGCACACATTTAGGCAATGGTTAGGCCTCATTGCTTGTGTATATGTGAAAAGCTGTTCTTGTAGAGAAGGCAGTGCACATTTGCACTATTTTCGAAGCACTTACCAGCACACCATCCATAAGTCATTTGGAAATACGAAAGAGATGAGACTTCTTAAATCATTTAACCCACCGCACTCTATTCACGAATTTTATTTGTTTAAATTTATTTGTAATCCTCTGTAGGCCTTCAGGTTTCAGTCGAATATGCGGTATAACGTGGTCTTGAGATGATAGACCTATCAGTATTTCTCCTTTCTTCTGTCAGATCTGAGAGCCTATAGGCTTCCAATATGACTAGCCTATGTACTTGTGTATACATGTTATGCATGCATGCATGAACCGTGAATGCACGTATGCAAACTTATATGCCAATTTGCAAAGCGCCTCTTACAGTACTAGCTATTCAGAGGCACTCTCAGCATGAAAGCCCCGAGGGAATATAAAAGACCTGAAGCAGTGAAGGGCTGAAGATGTCACCGGGCCTCTAATTAGATCTTAATAGGATAGATAAAGGGAGGTAAATTATTCAACATAGAAGGGTCTAATTCCACATAAAAGGGTCTACAATGGCAAAAGCTCGGTGTTGGGCCAGAGAAGTCCTTGCCCGAGGAACTAGGAGATCAAGTTGATAAGCAGACCGATCAGCAGACTGGAGAGGGTGGGAAGGTACTGCAGACAGGGTTTGTGCACCAAGTGACAAAGGTGCTTAGGAGCTGTCCATTTTGAGTATAGGTATGTAAGCTATTGTGTGTGCGTGTGTAACTGTGTAGCTGTCTTCCTCCCTGCAGTCTTTCAGGATGATATATCCTATATTGGGCGTGTCAAGTCATAAATTCCTCTCTCTTTGTAACCTAATAATAAAGAAGAGATTCTATTGATCAATGAACACATTTACACCTCTTTTAGCTGTGCGGCTTTTGAGTACAGAGCAAACCTTCAAATATCCACGTTTCGAGCAATGTGCCGTCGTTTACAGCTTACCGGATCTAGCATTTGTGACTCAGCTGAGACAAATAGTGGGGAGGGAATTCCTTCACGTTCCCTCCCCAGGTCAAAAAGTGGAGAGGGAATTTCCTCCCTTCCCTCCCCGGGATTTACGGCCCTGCCCTCGGCAATTCTCACTCTATATACCTCTGACGGTTATTAACTATCACGCAACTCGGCAGCGACTCCGGACCATTCTGACGACGCGAGTTAGGCCTAAATGATTTAAAAGGTCTATGGACGTCTGGGTTGTGGGCGCGTCCAGTGCTGGAAGAGGGTGTGAAGTGCACGTGCCTAAAGGGGGCGAGGGGTGAGGACAATTTCCGGATTTCTTCGTGTGTACTTAATAGGTCGCCCCTTATCCATTATAAATTTGTATGCCGTGAGGGTAGCAAGTGCGTAGAGCTTATGTCAAGAACCTGAAGGTGATGTATATATATTTGCAAAGGCTACCCCACTGGTTGCGCTTTGCCAGTGACAGCCCCAACTCCAATGCCTGGATAAAGAAGGAGGGCGACATTAATCATTCATGTGGCAGTTCGGTTAAACATGTAACAAGACTATGGGGGAGTGAAAAAATACGAATGTATTAGAAATCCGAGAAGTAATAGAATCCAAAAGTTGACCAATGGCATGTGGGTTAAGAAATGTCGAAAACTTTTCAAAAATATTAATGTCTTCGGCCCCCAAGAGAGAGCCAAAGTTATGAAAAATTGCGTTTATGAGGGAAAATAAAGGATAAAAAAGTGATTATCCTATTATTTGATGGTTTTTCAGGCTTAGTGAAATGTTGTGAACTTGGTGTATGAAAAAAAGTTAATATATATATATACATACAAATAATGAACTATTTAAAAAATTAATATATCATTTTATCCAGTTTACATAGCTCTTTCCAGTGGCATATTGCTTGGCGGTTAATAATTTTGCACTAAAAATATTTCTTAAGAAAACCTGTAATTTTTTTAAAACGACACTTCGTCACCTTAGCTCTATGGTGGGGCGGAAGATATTTATATTTTAAAAAACTTTTCGAGATTTCTTGATCCATGTGCCACTGGACAACTATTGGTTGATATTACATTTCGGATTTATAATTTTTCCCATCCACTCTATGGTGCACACAAACGCACAGGTTTACAATCCCTACATGCGTAAACCTAAGCTTTACACAATAGTGTAGAAATTCTTGTTCTTTAGACTGGGTGACTTCTGGTTTAATAATTGTCGTCAATTTGTCTTTGTTTGTTTGTATACGTATTTGTTATAGCGCCCCTTCAATCTCTCTACTCAGAGGCGCTCCCGACTACAGAGCGGACACTGCATCAGAGTTTCACGCCGAAGCGCTGAGCAATTGCGAGTGAAGAACTTGCCCAAGGTCCCTACGCGACGACTTGAGGTAGATTCGAACCTCGAACCTTCCGGCTTCAAGGCAATGACGCCACCACTACACCACCGCGCCCCACAATAATTGTCATCATCATTATCATCATGATCATGATCATCAGCATCTTTTGACA
Source organism: Lumbricus terrestris (assembly GCA_949752735.1). Taxonomy (NCBI): domain Eukaryota; kingdom Metazoa; phylum Annelida; class Clitellata; order Crassiclitellata; family Lumbricidae; genus Lumbricus; species Lumbricus terrestris. The sequence goes on along the minus strand of OX457048.1, from coordinate 28,271,401 downwards.
ACATTTGCCCAACATGTTTTACTGTTACTTTTTGTGCCACACTTAATGATAGATGATGCAGGCTAATACGCTGCCACTTTACTTTTATTTAGCTCAGGAAGCGAGTCGCTTGGAAATTTTGCATCAATATCCGCTCCAGTTTGAAATCTCCCAAGTGACTACAAATAAGGAGGAAATATTTCTGCTCTGCACTCATGCTCAAGGTTATCGAGACCGTGTCATTAAAGTCTATGACTGCAACAATATGACAAAGGTGAAAGATGTCATCCTGCTACCAAGAAGAAATGCAAAGGCCATAGAGGCTTGTATGGTGTCAAACTGTTTGTACGTACTTTTCACTGATTCTCCTGGCGTTTCAATGTTTCGCCTTACGAGAGATGCGCAACAACTTCAGTTTAACATATCACCATGGATTGTCAGTGATTACGAAATGCCGTATGCCTGTATGTCCACTTCCGCCAATGGCAATGTAATGATCACCTCAGACATACGATGCAAGAGACCCCTCCTGATAAGCATTTATGATACGAATGGACTCTGTCAACATAAAATCGAATTGCTTCCGCATGTTTATGACTTCCACATGGTCGACAGCGTAATGCAAAAGTCAGATGGAAACCTTGTAGTGGTTGCTGCTAGCAAAGAATTCCAAAGGAAACTAATGGAGTTCGATACGAGCGGACGACTATTGCGTCAATATCAATCGTCAATAGGTGGACTTTCTCTTGTGGGCCTCACAGATAATTATGGCAGAATTTTGATAGCTGGGGTCCGAGGAATCAGCCTTTTTGATTGTGAATTCAATCCTCTGGAGTTTGCTGCTCTGCCGCTGGATGATGGACAGTGCGTCGATCACCTGAGATTGCACTACAGCAAAGCAAGGAATGAGATAATCAGTGTTGCATTTATCCATGCGAAGTTTAGGGACGGTGTTTTGATTACGTTCCGCTTGACATAAGAATAGACTGCTCTAAAGGATGCCAAGAAAATGAAGACAATTTGCACCGAAGAAACTTGACACCTCGTTTAATCGTTGTATATCATCGACGCAGACCTGCATAGGCTACTTTAGATAACATCCTATCTCGACCAATCCCAAATTGAAAATTGTAGCAAACTATTTTATGACAATTAAGTGTTATTTTATTTAGCGTTTGGCTCTTCTCAGTTCTTAATGGACTGCATGATCGGGTGAGATCTTTCGCTACCGCTGTCCGTTTGAATGGTTAGCTTCCCAAAAGTCATCTCTCCCCTCTCCTGTTCGTTCTTAATGCAGCAGCTGCCAGACTCTAAGCCTAATTGCTCAACTTTCTCGCTCGTCTCACGTCCACTTTATGTTTAACGACCTTCTTATTGTTCGAATTCAGCCTATGGTTCTTTGCTCTAATTTACCGGTCCTACTCTGGCTTAGCACACAAAATATCTTCTTGATTCCATCCGCCTGCCGACTCCCGTCTACTCCTCATCCATTAGGGCCTACATGTACCATGATGTACGCTCACCTGACAGGTCTACATGATCTGCTTGTCCAGCTTTGGCCAGAACTCGATCTTTTGGCAACTTTTGCCTACATTCGTCCTGAAGTCTGGAATCATTCATCGACTACGTTATAGGCTACTGTCCGAATATAATCTCAACATAGGCCTACTTAGTTACAAAACAAACAAGAAAGGATTGACATTTTTAAAGTTTAGAGAAAGTAAACAATGTTGCTTGAGTTTTTACTATTTTCGACTGTTCTTAATGTTCTTAATGTTTTTGTTTGAGTTTAATATCAACATCATCTTTCCGTTATTTGTTGTCGATGCACATTTTAACATCAATCGATTGTTTTCGCAATGTGGACGCAGGGCTATTATAATAGTGGACCGCCTACGTTTGCAATGCCATGGCAGCAATAATAGTAGGCCCTAATTGTCCTTGACCAAAGGTTTTGAGTGGCACATCAACCTTGTCATCGCTTGTTTACGTCAGTCAAATATAATGCAATGCAAATTTATACAATACAGTTTAAGTTGAATAATGTCTTCTTGTAAGGTTTGAATGGTTTAGTGAAAGGTTGAAAGGTTTAGTGCATGAATTGAAAGCTGGTGCGAGGATGCCAGGCCTGGAGGTTGGCCTCATTTGCTTTTGTTCGGCCTCTTGGCGGGCAATGAACAAATCCAAAGTCCCATTACACGGATCAGCGTGGACCAAAGTAGCTGGCGTTTACCTCCCATGTTTAGGCATGCTCATTGCTCGGTGACAAAGAGTAACATTTTGATCAGATTCACTACACAGAATCGACTCAATCAACATCAGCAATAAACATATTAGGCCTAGAAGAAGTAAATTATATTATTTGACCTAAGAATAATTTTTATGAGTAACAAACTGCAACCACAAGGATGCAAAAAGATCATAAAATTGAGAACTGTCGAGAGTGAACGTCGGTCAAAGATAGAACGAGCACGATTAGGAGGGCCTAACATTTTCCCAAATATTCTGCTGGAGGCTGTTACATGCTTGCTTAACGACACTGCCATTTCGAAGATGATTATATTGTCGCCACGCCATTTAGTTCCCCGTGGACGGACCGTGCTAGCCCGAGATTTTTGAATCTTTGAAATAATCACCTTCGGGGAGCGAACCGTATTCTGCAGCCATTGTACGCTCGATTTATCAAAACCGCAGCATTATGTAGAGGGAATTATAATAAGCCATGGCCCATGGACCAAGCGTGACAGACTATAATAGTCTATAGGTGTAGAATCCTAAAATCCTGGTAACTGGTCATGTACATGTATATAAAATAATCTAAAAAAATCAACTGCCTCCTGTCTCTATGTAGGCCTAGCTGCGCTATACCCATAGCTAGGCCTCCTGCAAGGCTAGCCCTTCTAGTCGTGTCGAAGAGTTCTCAAATTGAGCTACCAATGTATTCGGCAGATGGAGAGAGTGTATTGCTGTAGTCTGAGTCATAGACCCTGTAGCCTACCCAACGTAGGCCTATACACTTTGATGTGTTCCCTAATAAAAATCTCGTAGCGTCAGATTTGAAATAGTTTTCAGAGTTTCAATGAGAATTTTAAAAAACTTCTTTCTAAATTGCACTGCGTATAAATGCTCTAATAGCCCAATAATCACATAGGCCTCGCTGGGCTTAAGGACACCTAGGGCCATGGCCTATCCTATCACGAAATGATGACAGTGTTTGCAAAATAACACGAGAATTGAACATGTTTATTCAAGGCTATTTTAAAAGTGGATTGCGATAGAATCGGTTCCATACTTAGGCCTAAAGCGTAAACTGTTGCTTGACAGTGATGTGAACTCGGTTGCATAACAGGATCTAAATGGTATCAGGAGCACGTTATAATATGCATCGAATAATGTAATTTGCCTCATTTTCGCATTTTTACCTAGTCCTGCAATATATGATCTATTTATTAACCAATTTTAATGGACTTATGAGGAATTCCAAGTGCGCACGGATTACGGCGCCAAATAAGCTGAGGCCGACTGCGGAGTCCAATCGATTTCATTCCCCAAGACATCCTGTACTTTTTAGTACCACCGAACCCGTGATGTCGTTCAGTCCTGTGCACAGATTTGCGTGACGTCAATGGGTCTCGCTCGATTCGAGTAACATGGCATCGGTGGTGGTTGGATTATAATTTCATGGCTTTACAAATCGCCATATAACTCGGAACAGATACCGTTAATCGGATAAAGCAAGGCGCGTTGTTTTACAGAATCCGCAACGACCCAACGGAACAGCGTCAGTCTGAAGGATTAAGCGGACAGGATGGCGAGAAACTACTGTAAAGTTTTGCTCCTGACGGCCAACGTCGGCTCTATTTTCGAAGACGTGAGTAAGAAAGTTCTATGTTGGTCGGCTCGATTGAAACACTAATGGTGTATCGGTTCGATTTCTTTATGCGTTTCCTTTTTATGTGCCGGCTTTGTAGTAGGTTTATAGTATTGTTTTTATTGGTGCTAGATAAGATCTCCGATTGCAATGTTACTTGATGCCGCGGTACATGTTTTTGGGTCTGAAGTCACCGGTCACCAATGTTTGTTTGAGCATGATTTCTTTTTGACAACAACAGATTTTTAAAATCGCTACACCTGCGAGTAATCAGCGATGAATTTCATTCATGAAGTTAATTCACGCGGCTGCTGTGACCAAATTGGGCCGATATGACAGTCGAATAGTGGGTGTGAATGGGAACATCCCGAGAGTAAATAGAGGATGTGAGTCAGTGAGTGAAATTAAGCGAGTAAGTGAGGTAATCAGTTGACAAGACAATTGGACTGAAAGTGGGTGTGGCAGATGACCAGCCTGACATTATATGATTTGGTCCAATTCTGCAGTAAGTTGTGGTTGTAAAATTCTCAACTGCTCAGTGACACTTCTTTGTGGCAGTCAGTTTGACATTCATTCTAGTTTTGTCGGTCAGTAGATCAGTAAAATTGGTCAGTAGATAAATGGGTCAGTTGGTCAACTGGCGGGTCAGCCATCTAGATGTCCACTGTCCGGTTACCATTTAATGCACTTTAATCTGTTTTGTCTATTGCCTGGTATAGTGGTCGGTTAGTTGGTATTTACCAGTTAGTTAGTGGGTCAGTCATTTATTTCATCATTTATGTGATTCACGATATTTTGGTATCAACTGCAAGGGTTTCCCATATCTGCTGTCACCATCTAGCTATCTGTGTAGTCTTTCGATTCGTGGAACTTTGTGCACAAGTGGTGATAAAAGCGCTGAATACAAACTTTGAAGTGCACTCTAAAAGTTGATGTTTGTCAGGTGTAAGGTTATCTTCAATTCGCGGCTAATGGTGACATACTATGTAGGGTGCAGTGTTGTAGGGGTATGTTCGGTGCCTTGGAGCCGGAAAGTTGCGGGCTGATGCGCTTCGGTGTCCACGCTGTAGTCGGGAGCGCCGCTGAGTAGAATCTTGAAGAGGCGCTATTACATACATGCATACATACTATAAAATAGTAAAATATTATCTAATATTTTGGGTTATAAATTTATGCGACTTCTGCCAAAAACAGTGTTTTTGATTGACATTTGATGCAGAGTTGTTTGAAAAGTCGCCGTGATTTGTTGGTGGCAGGTGGCAGGAATTCTCTGTTGCTCTGTTCTGGCAGGTGTGTGTCTTCTCTTTCTGGTACAGACATTCAGTGTTTCTTACTTCCATCTTACTTACATTGTGGCCTTGTGGGACGTGGTGGTGTAAGTGTATGTTCAGTGCCATGGAGTCGGAAGGTTGCACGTTTAAATCCACCTCAAGCTGCCTCTTAGGGACCCCGAGCAAGTCTTTCACTCGGAAAATTGCTCATGCGCTTCGGCGTGAAACTTCGATTTAGTGTCTGCACTGTAGTCGGGAGTGCCTCTGAGTAGAAATCTTGAAGAGGTGCTATATAGTCTTCATACGTGCATACATGTCCACAATACTCTGGCTGTTGCAAATCAGTCCGTATTCGGCATGCATGTCAAATTATCGAAACTAGCAGAAATCAAAATCAGAAGCTGTTTATTAAGAGGTGGCAGCTGTTGCACATTATTGTTCATAAAAAACAAATATTAATTATTGATTTGTTGCATAGAAAACAGATTATTTATTACATGTGTCATGATTAGGAGAGAAAAAGACAAGATAACTGCACATTGTGAACATAGATCGGTTTGGCGTTCTCAATTATTTACCATTGCATGGGTTTTAGCGTTGGACGTGTACACGTTGAATTGACGAAAAGAATTCTCGCTAAATAGAAGCCGGATTCATGAAAATAATTTTGGCATAAACAGGGATTTGAATCCTAACCTCTCGAATTTTGAAAATGTGTAGCATGTGGGGCGCGGTGGTGTAGTGGTGGCGTCGCTGCCTTGAAGCCGGAAGGTTTGAGGTTCGAATCCACCTCGCCGCGTAAGGACCTTGGGCAAGTCCTTCACTCACAATTACTCAGCGCTTCGGCGTGAAACTCCGATGCAGTGTCCGCTCTGCATTCGGGAGCGCCTCTGAGTAGCGAGCTTGAAGGGGCGCTATAACAAGTGCACATACAAACAATGTATACAATATAAGTATCAGCTCTCTTTCATCATGACCTATTTTGTAGGCTTGAAAAGTTACAGAACTTTTTATTTACCCCAGAATGCATAAATCAGCAGCTGAAAAGCGAGTTTAGACCACAATAGAAACTGCTCAGTGAAGCGCTAATTTTATGTAGTGCATTTACTATTCGTATTTGGCTTAAACACAAACAAACAAACTATTGGGAGCAGTTTTCGGGTCCAATTAGATAGTAATGACAATTTTTATGGTGCTGTAGCATGCAGGCCATTGTGGGTTGAGATAATGTGGCTTTAAAGTTCATTGTGTACTAGTAAATACGGGTTTACTTAAATTAGTAATGCAATTGCTGAGGAATCTTATCTTATCTGACCATTTATAAAGCGCTTCTCGCAGCAAGAGCCTTTCAGAAGCGCTCCCAGTCAACGTTCCCTCTAAGCTGCGCGGGTGCGCGGCCGCGCACCTCATTTTAAAACCCCGCACAGCAGTTTCAAATCTCCGCTCACAACGTTTTGTAGGAAGTGCATATAAACTAAGGTTTTGTTAAATTTGTTTAACTTGACGTAAGTCATTGATTTATGATCTCATATTTTCCCACCGAGTGGTCAAAATCTGTGTGCGCGGACGACTACCAAGCTGCCATCTAGCCATTCGACAGTCAATTATCCCCGGACGAATACCCCAACTAATGACTATAACCGCACCCCCTCCAGAGCTTTGTAATGACTGGACGCAGGCTGGAAGCACGTAGCCTACGCCCCCACCTAGGTTGAATCTGAGGGACGATCTAGTCACGGCTTTGAAGAGAATAATTAATGCCCAGTGCGAGTTGAGCGCACCACTCATTGAGTCGCAAACAGGAACATCTGTTAAGAGATAACTAATCACAAGGGATGCTCCAACCTCATCTTTAACTGTGTCAGTCATTAACTGGGACGTCCTGGCGACTCCTGCTATGACCCGAAACCAGAAGACCAGCTTGGCACCAACCAATTTAGAGGGGATGTTTGCTGATTCTTATCAGCTGCTCTGCCGTCATAGGCGGCTGCTCCGGCTGGTAAGTTAGTTCCAACAGGTGGAGCCAAAGACCCCTCCAGTGATCCATTATAGGTGAGTGGAAAACCCTAGGCCTAGGACGATGCCGTATATTGCAGGCCTGTCTGTCAAATTGCAAACAGATCACCAGAGTTGGATTTCACTTTGGAGGTAGGTTTAATACAGGGTTATTTCTTAGTGAGTGAAATTTGTAAGCTATGCCGAAACGTAAAGCGAATGAGAGTATATGAAACAGCATTTTCAAAGAAAAGCTATTCTTCTAATTTTAAAACTGATTGCATGGCTTAGCGAGATCGTAAAGACGGAGCTTCCAGCGTCAGCAGAATAGAAACAACGAGACTTGGCCTGGCAGTCAATATCGACAGGATTAATTTTATCAACAATTATGATCGTTGCTGAAAGATCGGAGGCAGCGATATTTTAGCGCTGAACATTATTTTGTTGCCAGATTAAGAACTACATGTATCCTCCATCATTATAGTCTCAGGTAGGTCTCAGGTAGGTTTAGTTCAGATTTTGCTTGGTATTATTTATCGTAGGCTATCATTAATATTTTCGTTTGTGATAACTGATAAGTATTAAAACCATATAGGGCCTACGTGATTTCTGCGCAATAGACTACATCATCTTTAATCTAAAAATGGACATTAGGCCTATTACAGGCGTGTAATTAGTGTAGTTTGGCCTGTAGATTTTTCAAACACAAATTTAGTGTATCTGAAAATATGGTGCCCAGGCGGAAATTTGGGTTGCTCAAGCAACCGTCAGCTCCGCGCACACAGTAAAAATATTAGAGGGAACGTTGCTCCCAGTGCGTTTAACTCCGAGAAAAAAGACAAGTTTTTAGACGAGAGAAAGACGAGGATACACTACCAGAGAGAATGGCAGAGCGAACTGATGGGGGAAGCCCATTCCATAGGGAGGGACCAATGCAGGCAAATGATCTGGATTGAGCCATGGCAGTCCTGACTCGGGGGACAAAGAGGTCAAGCCGATCAGAGGACCTAAGAGGACGCAGTGAAGTGGCAGAAAGAGGGCGATGTATCTGATCACACAGATACTTTGGAGCAAGACCCATTTGAGACTTAAGGACCAAAATCAGGACTTTAAATTGAATACGGGCCGAGAGTGGAAGCCAGTGAAGTTGTTCAGTCATGAATGTAGAAATGTGGGAGAATCGAGGAAGACGGGCAATGAGCCTAGCAGCGGCATTGAGTACAGATTGCAGAGGAGCTAGGCGAACCTTAGGCAGTCCAATAAGGACAGAGTTGCAATAGTCGATCCGAGAACATACAAAAGCATGCACAATTGAGGTAAAGATCGATGATGAGACAGATTTGCGAATAGCCTTGAGACGCCTTAGCTGGAAATGGAAGAGCGAGTAAGATTGGCAATGTGCTCAGTGAATGTGAGAGAACTATCAAGGGTGACACCTAGGTCTCGAACACTGGAGGAAAAGTTGAAGTGAGGAAAAGTTTGAGAGAGCAGTGTGTAGTCGAGTTTTTGAAGCTGCTTAGGAGTGCCAAACCAAATCAACTGGGTTTTGGAAGAGTTCAAAGAAAGACGATTGGACGACATTCACAGGTGAAGATCTTGAGATAGAGCGTCGATTCGACTTGCAAGAAGGAGTTGAGCAGAAGGGGGTCCATGGACATAGGCTTGGACATCATCAGCGAAAAGGTGGCCAGTTGCAGAGTTATTAGGGAAAAGAGAGGTAATACCAGCCGTGTAAAGGATGAATAGGAGTGGGCCTAGGACAGAACCCTGAGGAACACCCAAGACAACAGGGACCCACTGAGTCCTAGAGTCGCCAGAGATGATCATTTGGGTGCGATCAGACAAGTAGGACCGAAACCAAAGGAGAGGAGAACCCTTGAGTCCGCAGGAGGTTTCAAGTCGTTGCAATAGAATGGTTGCTTTATGTAGGTGCTTGATTGCTTTTGTGCTTGCCAAGAGATCCATCAACCCAGAACCATCTAGGCCTTTTTCTAAAGGGATCAATGTTGATAGAATAGAGGCATGTTAAGTACCGTAATTGTTTTTCAAATTCTTCTTCGCTGGTTCTCTGCTGAAAAAACCCTGAGCTGTTTCGGACCTTGTGTCTCATTCTCGGTCTCCACCAGGGCTTTTTTTAACGTGCAGTTGTACACAACATGTGCAGTTCTAAATGGATTTGTGTAGTTGTAAAAGCACTTCTGTCACAAGTTCTGTGCAGTTAAAAGTAGCAAAAAAGGTCATTGTCCTCCGATTGGAAGTAATTTACCATGAAGGATGGGAAAGGAAGGAAGGGGTTGTGCAGTTCTAAAAATTCCTTAAAAACAGCCCTGGTCTCCACTGTCTTGGTCTTGGTTCCTGCTGTCTTGGTCTCGGTCACTACCTCTCTTGGTCTAGGTCCCCCACTGTCTCACAGTCTTGGTCCTTGCTGTCTTGGTCTGTGTTCCTCGGTCTTGTTTCCCACTGTCTTGGTATTGGCCCTCGCTGTCTTGGTTTTAGTCGCACTGTCTTGGTTTCTATCCTCACTGTCTTGGTCTAGAGCTGACCCCTTGGTCTTGGTTCCCTGTTTGTCTCGGCCCTCTCTGTCTTGGTCTCGCTCCCCACTGTCTTGGTCTTTATCCCCTCTGTCTTGATTCCCCCTGTCTTGGTCTCAGCCATCTCTGTATTGTCTCACTCCTCACTGTCTTTGTCTCTGTCCCATCTGTCTTGATTCCCCCTGTCTTGGTCTCAGCCCTCTCTGTCTTGGTCTCGCTCCTCACTGTCTTGGTCTCTGTCCCCTCTGTTTTGGTCCCCACTGTCTTGGTCTCAGCCATCTCTGTATTGTCTCACTCCTCACTGTCTCGGTCTCTGTCCCCTCTGTCTTGATTCCCCCTGTCTTGGTCTCAGCCCTCTCTGTATTGTCTCGCTGCTCACTGTCTTGGTCTCTGTCCCCTCTGTCTTGATTCCCACTGTCTTGGTCTCAGCCATCTCTGTATTGTCTCACTCCTCACTGTCTCGGTCTCTGTCCCCTCTGTTTTGGTCCCCACTGTCTTGGTCTCAGCCATCTCTGTATTGTCTCACTCCTCACTGTCTCGGTCCCTGTCCCCTCTGTCTTGATTCCCCCTGTCTTGGTCTCAGCCCTCTCTGTATTGTCTCGCTGCTCACTGTCTTGGTCTCTGTCCCCTCTGTCTTGATTCCCACTGTCTTGGTCTCAGCCATCTCTGTATTGTCTCACTCCTCACTGTCTCGGTCTCTGTCCCCTCTGTCTTGATTCCCACTGTCTTGGTCTCAGCCCTCTCTGTATTGTCTCGCTGCTCACTGTCTTGGTCTCTGTCCCCTCGGTCTTGGTTCCCACTGTCTTGGTCTCTGTCCCCTCGGTCTTGGTTCCCACTGTCTTGGTCTCGGCCCCAAAGTGTCTTGAAGTGCAAGACTAGTTAGCATCAATATGTGGGGGGATCTGTATATATTATGTGAATGCGGCTGCTTTACTTTCTCTTTAGATTGGTGTTGGCTTCAGTGGCTTGGCATTGTGGTTAATGCAGTGCTTGGATTTGCTTGATGTTTGTTTGCATGTGCACTTATTATAGCGCCCCTTCAAGCTCTCTCTCTCTCTACTCAGAGGCGCTCCCGACTGCAGAGCGAACACTGCATCGGAGTTTCACACCGAAGCGCTGAGCAATTGTGAGTGAAGGACTTGCCCAGGGTCCTTACGCGGCGAGGTGGATTCGAACCTCGAACCTTCCGGCTTCAAGGCAACAACGCCACCACTACACCACCGCGCCCCACAAATGTTGATGTTGCACTAGCGCTGCATGGGGTTGTTAACCCGTTGTGGGACGGTGATTAAAACATGAGTCTGGCATATCGGAACTGCTGGCAATGGAAGCGTTAACTCACCTCACGAGTCATCGTCGTAGGTCGTGTTCTCTCGTTTCCTGGTTTGGTATTGATTTAGATTAATGCCGTTCATAATGGAACCATGATCGTGAGCAATGCGTTTGCCTTCAGGGCTTAATACCAACGGTGACCTGCCGTCCACAATAATAATAAGCTCTGCTGGCAACCAGACACTAACATCGAATGTTTACTTCTCCGTTACAGTTGGCTGTGATGCCACTGTGTTGCAACCATGATGCTGCCTTGTGAGGCACTATCTATAGTCTCCAGATGAAATTGGATCAGATAAGGCCAGATCTATTAGTTTACGTAGCACCTCTTTCAGATATCTGCTTGGAAATGCTTACTTAGACCAGAGGCAGCGATAAGGTTGTGCCTACATGATCAATTGGTAAGCTTTATATTGAGCTGTTTAATTAAACTTTCATATGATGGATGATTGGTGTCCCCTCCTCCTTTCGCCAGTCTTGGGACTGGCACTGCCAAAGTACGGGTAGTAGTGGAGTTAATTGGTAAGAGACGTTGGTTAGGATTGCATGGCACATGTGTTGAAAAAATGATTGTATAGATGCTGGTGTAATTGCGATTTGCTGTCTTTGAGCATAAAAATGATCAAAGGTTTTGGATTTATTGTTCGATTGATGGTGGCCGTATATGCATTGTGATGTTGGTCCCACATAAAGTTATTATTGCACGCAATATTAATTAAGAATGTCTATTTGTATATAATGTTGGTGCCTAATATGCACAAGGTATTATCCGATAGCACATCATGAGTCCATGGCCCAACCGTAATTGGCTCAATATGCAGAAGATCAGTACAGTGAGAGAAAGAGAGACAGACAGACACACAAAGACACAGACAGAGAGAGAGAGAGAAAGAAAGAGATAGGGAAAGACATGGACAGATAGACATAGACAGATAGGCACTTGGTCCACCAGCAGAATAAAACGTATTCACTGAAAACAGTTCTATTTATTTATTTATTTCTCGCATTTGTTATAGCGCCCCTTCAAGCTCTCACTCGGAGGCGCTCCCAACTACAGTGCTGAGACTGCATTGGAATTTGATGCCAAAGTGCATTAGTAATCAAGTTCTAGACCTAGGCATGGCCAGTGAAAGACCATCAGATAACCTCATTGAATAACATATGTATGTATGTATGACTGTATGTATGACATTGTAGGTTTGGCCATTTATAGAAGGGTTCAAAAGCCTTATAAAGGTGTCCAAGCAATCAAGGCTAACGCTGAATGCTACGGTTTGCCAAAATTCAGTGTTTTGTTAATCACGAACCCAAGTCAAAAATAAATCTGTTTCCAAACAGGAAGCCTATGCAGAGAGTTAGGCAAAGTGGATCAATATGCGTAAGATTTTGATGACTTATCGTTTAAACATGTTTATTGTTACTATCGTTTAATTTAAGAGTGTACAACTATTTGTGTGGCTAAACTATTGCTGGGTATTGTCTGCCGTAAGCTTTGTCAGTGCGTCCCTTCGGGAAGACTTGTGTATATATTCATATACTGCAATGCAAACCACACTAACCGTCTGGTGTGAGTCTCTGTATTGATTGACTGTTCTGACTATGTATCAGTCTCTACCCAGATTGATTCACAGATTGCTGGCTCGAACTCGCTTTATCGTGAAGCCTTCATCACTACTTGTTTGTCCGCATAGATCCACAATGCCATGCCATAGATGATATCTGTTAACGTCAGACACTGCATGTGACAGGTGACAGTATGCTTATCTGGCAAGGTCAACAGTGGTGTGCGTCTTAAGGTCACTCTTTGGGTATATCATCATCATCATCATCATCATCATCATCGTCATCTTCATCAGCTGTTCCCAGTGCCAGCCGCTGGTGGCGATGGGTGTGAGTGAAGTACTTCCATTCTTTCGATTGTGCTTCAAGTCTAATGCATTTCTTGTGTTCTTTTCGTAGTCCAAGAATTGTGCCACTGTTTAGATCATCCATCCGGCGTACAGTTGAGGTCTTTACATGGATGTTAATCGATTTTGCGCCTTGAGGTCCCGTGTGCAAAATGGTGTTGGAGAAGTTTCTCACTTCCAATCGGTCAGTGGGTCCATGGATATGAAAAATCACCGTGGTGCTTGTTGGCCATGAATGACGCCATTTACAAATCCAATATGGGTGCGGCCGTCTATTTACAATTTCAATATGGGTGCGACCAGTCATATTGGAAAAAAGCTTTTTTTCTTTCTTACAGACTAAGTTACAGCGTCTGCAAGCGTAATACCTCTTATGTTACTGATTTCGGAATGTAGAATTCATTTCTGATATTATTTTTGTCAGCCGTGGTCATCTTAAGCTTAAAGGGGCCATTTTGTTGCCACAATGCTGTCGATTATAACTTGACTGCATGCATGTAACTTGTTGTGCATTGTAAGTTTTTATGTGTTGCTGCCCCTCACTGTCACCATACATGCACAGTTGGATGTCATTATTATTTTAAAAGAGTCTACCAGCCAACATGTTGTGTGCACCCTGTGAATAAGCAAGAGACGTTGCTTGACATGCAGATTGCCCGAAGTGTATGTGTTATTACATGGTCTCTTGAACATTGGTAACTTCCCATTGTCTTGATATGCAGTCTTAACCTTGGGAACCCATTGTCTTAGTCTTGAGGTCAATCAGGTCATGTCCGCATTTTTCAAAGGCTGGTAGCAAAGATCTTACATGTTCTGTCTGAACAAGCAGTCTGAATTGTCTTGCGCAAACTGTCTTTATTGCATGTATATGAGCACTTGTTATAGTGCCCTTCAAGATTTCTACTCAGAGGCGCTCTCGACCACAAGATGGACACTGAATCGGAGTTTCACGCCAAAGCGTAAGAGCAATTATTGCGAGTGAGGACGAGTCCCTATGTGGTGGCTAGAGGTGGACATAAACCGCAACTTTAAGGCAACTTTAAGGCTCCAGGCACCGAACATACACCTACAGGTCCTATACCAACCACCACACTTTCTTTTGTTCCTGCACTGAAAAATAGGCCTACATCGGCCAATATGAACAGATAACTGGTCCAGTTGATGCTTAAATTGAGGATCTTGATTTCGTGAAATGGCAAGAAATACTGGGAAAATGTCAGACCTACTTTTATCATTTTTCTGTTTTTATCCTGTGGAAGAATTTCCAAGAAACCCTTGTCTTTTATTTACTGTCTTGGTACTTGTTGTCTCTGTCTCAGTCATGGTACCATACAGTTGTGGATTTGGTCTCAGTCTTAAAATTCATCTGTATCGATCTTGTCTTGGTCTCAAAGTTTTAAGTTGTGCATACAACGCTGGATCTTTCGTTGTAGGTTTTTCCTTTGCGATGATGAGCTAACTTGAAACTAGGCCATCAATCTTGGTGTATCTGTATATGCACAATGTCTTTTGCCCAGGAATCGAAGTCAGCCCCCCCATGTTCTCCCAGCAACTTTCACCCTGAATACATGCATGCATGTAAAATGCACATGCAAGCATATATACACCAGACCTGAGTATAATATGACTGGAATGTCTCTGATTGGGACTCTGGAGTAGTGCTTGTCTTATGGAGTGCATGACATGTACACATGGAGCCCTCACTTGGAATGGACAACTTGTATGCCAACGACTATGCACCTTGACCAAGTGCTCTCCATATTTTGTATAGTGACTAATTGAGTACAGATATAGTGGTGATATATAAATATGGGTAAGTACATAATGTGTCTGGTTACTGCTTGTGCGTGCCCTCAGCCGTCAGAACCCTTTGACCTCATTCAGAGCTCCTCAAGCCACCACCCACATATAGGAGACTTCTATAGTTGAGCATTTAGATATGAAGGATTTTGTTTTGAAATATTCTTGTAGGCCTATGGAAGAAAAGTAAAGTATTCGCAAGTGTGTTATTGCTTAAACCTGTATTGGTCTGCTTAGCAAGCACTGCATATACAGTACTTACTAGAAACATAGACAGTACTGATTTCATACTAGAGACATGTTCAGTAACTGCTTGAAAACTATACAGTGCTTACTAGTTCTAAACATATACGGTACTTACTTGAAATATATACTGTACTAACTGGAAACATATACAGCACTTACTGGAAGCATGCAGTACGTATTGAATATATACAGTACTTACTTACTAGACGCATATGCAGTTATTGCAGTATTTACTACAAATGTATGTTGAAGTGGAGTTCCACAAGACATTTTCTTTTCAAAAGCGTTACGAAAAAAGACTGAAGCACTGGAATGGACAATTGCCAGGAACAGTTGGTAGAGACGATAGTGATGATATATTATGCATGCATCCGAACATTTATATAGCACCCTTTAGAATCCGAAGATGATAAATAATGGGCATAGCATCTCGTGAAGCCTGTTCAGTTGCAGGCTTCGTGCTGTTCATCAAGATTCCTTGTTACAGACCATAATTATTCAGTCTTTATGATGCTCATGATGACGTAGTGGTTTGTATTTGAGTGGTTAGTAGTCGAGAGGTTGGGGTTGAAATCGCCCACTGGGGCAGAGATATGGATCGAGATTTTTGCTGCACCTGCACCCTGACCAACTCGACTATACATAAATGAGTACATGCAGCGAGTACACTGAACATGCACTGTTGATGGGAAGACAAGAAGGTGAGGGAGAGGACTGGCCACCTGCCCTTGAATGATGTGACTATATATGAAAGTGAAATTCATTCATTCGAGTATTTATATAGCGCCTTTTCAAGGAAACTATTCGGAGACGCTCCCGACTCCAGTACGGACAAACAGAACAGTTTTTACACTTCATACCGATGTCTACCAGGCTAAAGGCTGACCTCAGTGCTGGTCTT
Source organism: Lumbricus terrestris (assembly GCA_949752735.1). NCBI lineage: Eukaryota > Metazoa > Annelida > Clitellata > Crassiclitellata > Lumbricidae > Lumbricus > Lumbricus terrestris. The sequence continues at coordinate 28,255,568 of OX457048.1, read as the reverse complement.
CTTCATCTTCACTTTCTTCATTCATTGGAGGCTTTGGATCTCAACTGTGTTGTTGTTGTTGACCTTGAATAATTTGCCACAAAGACTTCCAGGTGGCCTATCTGCTGTTTCCATGTCTCCGTGGATGGCGCCATGGCACTGGGTGTCGCCCTGCGCTGTCTTGAGGATGCAATGTGCACATCGGTTTCACACTGGAGAGAGAATAATATATCGATTGAGTGCGTGCATTGCATATTGCTGGTGTGGCGCTATGCATGAAAGCGAGCTTAGCCAGGATTAGTTCGCGTATAGATGGGAGGATGAAGCTGTATTGCAGTATGCGTGCGATGAAAGGGCTTCTCAGTGTGTCTAGTAGTTGGCTCCCAAACGGATGTAGGCCTATATACTCTGTGAATGCTTTCAATGGGTGGAGTGGGTGGATGCATGCGTGCGTGGTTGAATGAGGTTTGGTGGGTGTATGGAGTGGATGGTTGAATGGATGGATAGATGAGTGGGTGGTTGGTGGATTGTTGGTTGGTGGTTGGATGGGTAGGTGAATGGATGGATTGATGATGGGTGGAATGGATGGGTATGGGTAGGTGGTTTTTCCCAGACATTGTGATTATGACTTTGAGGTTTAGCATTGACAATGCACGAATTTGCTAATATCTCGTGTATGTGTTAGAATTTTCATTGCCTGTAAGCTTGGGCCAACTATTATATATTGTGAGACATGTGTGTATGACTGACAATAGACATTATAATTAGATCCAAATGCATGGTTTTTGTGATGAGACAACAGCAAAATCAGGCTTTCTTTTCTTACAGACCATACCATAATCGAAGATGGCTTCTATATTTTTGAAATTTTAGAAAACAAAAGATAGACTTTATATGTTCAAATTTGAGAAAAAAAAGACTTTATATACATGTTCAAATTTTGGAAAACAAAAGATAGGCTTTATTGTCTCAAATTTTAGAAAACAAAAGATAGACTTTATAGTTTCAAATTTTGGAGAAAAATTGAATTGTTTGTTATTTTGCTTTTTCTGGCAAACAGTTATATAGTCAGGAACATATTCTGTTGGAATTCTGTTGGACACTCGATGTGACTGACCAGTAGCTGAATGGTTAGTGTGGCTTTGTAAGACAACAGTGCCTGCCTGTGGGCCACACCGTTTGGCTTTTGTTAGCAGGTGGCCTCTTTCCGATAATGTTCTGGCCAATTTGGTATCGGCCGTTATAGCAGATACTAATTTTAAGACCGTTTTTGCACGACTGGTTTTTAATGGGAAACGATGCAATAACTCACGGGGCCACGGAAAATTGCCTCAAGATTGCTTTCAGGCCAACTAATCCTGACATCTTAAATCCAGCTTAGAACCTGACTTTCGTCCTGCGTTAGTCTTAGCGGCCAGTTGTGCTTTACATCAATTGGTCGTTTGTGGTTGGTCTTGCCTCCCCTAAAATTGATGTCTTCTGTCAGTGCACGCTAAGATGGCTTGGACGTGGACTTATTTATGGCAGCCATGTATGTTCGACACCGCTATACTAGAGTGACTTATGTCATGGCGTATTTATTGCAGGGTTCCATATGTAGGAAATTGTCTGTATGTTGACCGCGTTGGATGTATGTATGTATGTCGTTTCTGGCTAGCTTATTGGCTGATATATAATTACGAATGGATGAATAGTGGGACCATACTAATATATCATATCTGAACCAAATGTCTGCTGATTCTAGAAAGTTCATTCTATGTGAATGCACTAGTGGCAATTGGTGAAGTTGTAAATTTTGTAACAGAAGAAGCATTATAATGCAAACTTGGTTCTAAAAGAGATTTGTATACAGTCACAGGTTGATTACTGAGTATATGCTAAATATGATGGAACTGATAGGTTTATGGAGCTGTGCATGGATTACACCAGTTTAATGGCACCACATGGCATTAAGAACCTTTGATGGTGATAAAATGTTATTTTGTATGGTTTTGCAGTGAAAATCCTACACCACCACATCCCATCACTGTGGGGTGTGGTGGTGTAGGGGCATGTTTGGTGCCTTGAAGCTGGATGGTTGCGGGTTTGAATCCACCTCAAGCCGCCACGTAGAGACTGAGCAAGTCTTTCACTGACAATTACTCGTGCAATTTGGTGTGAGACTTCAATTCAGTGTCTGCTAGTGATGTAGCTTTTCCGGAAAAGTATTTTGACGGAAAGTTTCCGGAAAGTTTCCGGAAACTTTCCGAAGAACCGGAAAACACATTAAAATCAGAAAATATCAGAATTTCACTCTAAGAAATTTTTCGTATAGTTTAAACTCCTTTTATTTACAGTACTTCTGTTGATGCAAACAATGTTGAACTTAAAAATAATTAATATGAGCAATACATACTGTTCATTAGCATTTCAGACTAGAGTAGCATATTGAAAACTAGTTGCTTGCATGTCTGCAGTCATCTCTGTTGCAGGAAATGTGTAAAAAACTTATATATACATGAAATAATACAGCATCAATTTCTGTTTCTGTCTTATATTTTCATAACTCACAAATATGAAGGGGACTGAATGATAAAAAATATTTTCTCTAAATATACAGCAAAGTTTAATTGCATTTAATTCCTAAATGTACCGGTATTTTGGGGCTGTGTGAACAATTATCACTAACACTAGCAGTACCATCTATTGAATAAACTCTTACTTATAAACACCTAAGACTGCTTATAGTGATGGATGTATTTAGTAACATTACATTGAAAGAAAATTAGGACTCCATAGATTTGAGTATGTATTTAATATTTTATTGGTGAAAAAATACGTCGGAAAGTTTCAGGAAAAATATGAAACTTTCTGGACAATTTTTCCACATCACAACACTAACTTCTGATAGTGATTGATGTATTTAGTAACATTATATTGAAAGAAAATTTCGGACTCCTTAGAATTGAGTATGTATTTAATAATATTTTATTGGTGAAAAAATATGTCGAAAAGTTTCCGGAAAGATTCGTCGGAAAGTTTCCGAAACTTTCCGGAAATATATGAAACTTTCCGAGGAAAGTTTCCGCCTCACAACACTAGTGTCTGCACTATGGTTGGGAGCGACCCTGATTAGCAATCTTTAAGGGGCGCTATAACAGGTGCTCATACGTAAAAAAGATGTTGTGTGTTATAGTGCCTGCTTTTCTGTAGACTGTGCCCGTGCACCCGCTGTTTTTCTGGTAGCCTTAAGATATATTGAAGTTAACAGGCTTCAATGCATCCAAAATTCACTGGCTCACATGGTGTTGCTTGCATCTATCAGATTGAATAGATGACAAGTCAGAAGATAATTCAGCCAACAGGTCAGAAGGTAATTCAGCTGAAAGATCAGAAGATTATTCGGCTGAAAGGTGAGAAGATTATTCAGCTGACAACTAAAAATATAATTCAGCTAACAGGTAAGAAGATTATTCGGCTGAAAGGTGAGAGGATTATTCAGCTGACACGTAAAAATATAATTCAGCTAACAGGTAAGAAGATAATTCAGCTGAAAGGTCAGAGGATAATTCAGCTGAGAGGTCAGAAGATAATTCAGCTGAAGGGTCAGAAGATAATTCAGCTGACGGGTAAGAAAATAATTCAGCTGAAAGGTCAGATGATAATTCAGCTGAAAGGTCAGAAGATAATTCAGCTGAAAGGTTAGAAGATAATTCAGCTGAAAGGTAAGAAGATAATTCAGCTGAAACGTCAGAGGATAATTCAGCTGAAAGGTAGGAAGATAATTCAGCTGAATGGTCAGAAGATAATTCAGCTGAAAGGTAAGAAGATAATTCAGCTGAGAGGCCAGATGATAATTCAACTGAAAAGTCAGAAGATAATTCAGCTGAGTTTCAGGCACAACCACACCATTCCCACGGCAACACCCTTTATGATGGCTAGCTAGGTTCTCAAATATTTACAGAGATCACTGGTGGTAACAGGCTTATTAATGACAGCAAAGCTTGCCATGATCAGAATGTGGCGATATGACCCAGTTTCAGCGGGAGCCAAAATCCTACTGGCATGAATCATCTGCCAATTTTAGCCTGTCCTTCGCCAGCATTCATTTAAGTTCTATTTTTATGTATCTATAGCCATTTGAAATTTATGCCTGCTGGGTTGGTGCATCTTTAGGGTATTATGTCTTAACCCACAGAGTCTTCACAAAGAACACTCATTTACCTGCCTTCAATAAGGTCTTTCTTCTGGCACTGAGCCATGTAACTGCATTTGCTCTTCGGTTACAAGGCACTCTTGAAACCGTCTTACGGCGCCATAGAAATTGTTGTTGTTATTATTATTATTATGGCACTGGCTACGGAACCGTCCGGACGGTGCCGTAATTTGTTTTCTACGGAACCGTCAGTCACGTGTAACCTGTCACCTGACCCGAGTCACGAGTCCAGGCGGCCGTCTCATGACAGAATGACTGCACTAACCCTAAAACTAACCCTAACCGACCCTCACGACGCCTAACCTGAGCCCTAACCGACCCTCACGACGCCTAACCTGAGCCCTAACCGACCCTCACGACGCCTAACCTGAGCCCTAACCGACCCTCACGCGATAAATCGAGGGCTTAGAAGCAAAGGTGCACATCTCAGGTTTTCAGCATTAAGAGATATTCCAATTCGAAAGTTTGCGCCTCTTGCATAATTCAACAATTGGCAGCAACAGAAATGTAAAAACATTTTAAATATCTGTAGACAGTGCTCTACAACATGAATGTAAAATTGTAGGACTGCGGTAATAAATTAATTTGGAAAAAATGTTTTTATAACAGACACTGTCGAAAAGTTGCAAGATATGCACCTTTGCCTGTAAGGGAAAGGAGATGTGAACTTTTGCCTGTCAATAGAATGCACCTTTGCCTGCAAAAGCAAAGAGATGCGAACTTTTGCCTGTCAATAGAATGCACCTTTGCCTGCAAAATCAAAGAGAAGTGAACTTTTGCCTGTCAATAGAATGCACATTTGCCTGCAAAGGCAAAGAGATGCGAACTTTTGCCTGTCAAGACATGCATATTTAACAGAAAAATCATGGAATTGTAAACATTTACCTTATAGTCCGTGTTGTATTTATGCATTTATGGCAAACTGGCAATTGTGGCATTTGAAAGGGAACTGCGAACTATGAACAATAACTGAGTTAAAACTAAAAGTAATTATTTTTATCAACTGTTTACATAAATTATTACTAAAGCTAAAGCTAATTTTAACACTATGCATTTTATCTCCTCATTATAATGCATAATTATATAATAAGGAAAGTCTATGCTTGATAACTTGATAATCTTAGAGAAAATTTGAGCCGATGAAAGATTCTCAGTGATATTAAAGACTGCATTGGACGAAGGATCATAAGCAATATCCGAGACTGGACTGGATGAAAGATAAGCTGGTTCCCGCGACTTGACTTTTGTGGGCGCTGTAGAAGTCTCGAGATTACGATTGTCAGTTATATCCAGGACTAGACTGGATGGATTGTCAGTGATATCCGAGACTGGACTGGATGATGGATTGTCGACGATATCCCAGCCTGGACTGGATGAAGGATTGTCAGTGTTATCCAAGACTGGACTGGATGATGGATTCTCAGTGATATCAATGACTGGACTGGATGAATGGATTGTCAGTGATATCAATGACTGGATTGGATGAAGGATTGTCAGTGTTATCCAAGACTGGACAGGATGAAGGATTGTCAGTGTTATCCAAGACTGGACAGGATGAAGGATTGGCAGTGTTATCCAAGACTGGACTGGATGATGGATTGTCAGTGATATCAATGACTGGATTGGATGAAGGATTGTCAGTGTTATCCAAGACTGGGCTGGATGATAATTGTCAGTGATACCTAAGATTGAACTGGATGAAGGATTTTCAGTGGTATCCAAGACTGGATTAGGTTTCTTTCCTTTCTAATCTTTTGAAGGACTTCTCTTATGCAGTTTCTCGTATTTTTATTTGCTGCAGTCTAAAAAGATTAATTTGGAATCTTTTACAAATGTCAACCTACCTGGTATTTCATCACACTAATTGTCCATCATTAAGAGTTCATTTTGGCTAGGTAAATTAATAGGCCTAAGCCTCTTCTATATCCAAATGAGTCCATTTGGCATTTTATCATATTTTAGGCATTTATAATAGAATATATTACCATTTGCCTTATAATTGGCTCTTTAAAAGTGTTATCTCTAAAACGTGCTGGCTGGATAACACCCTTTCATTGAAGGTTGATCAGCCATTATTTGAAAATAGAGAATGGGATAAATATCATAACTTTCCAAAGATATTAAACTAGACTAACAAGATAGCCCCATAGCTACCCCATAGCTAGAATAATTATTTGAAAAGTACAAACATTCTATACCCACTGGCTGTTCAGCCAGATAAAATCATTTTTGGTATTTTGAAACACTGAAAATACAAGCAAGATTATCTATGTGCACGCTATCACGCAGATGTAGGCCTACATAACCTCTGTCTGACTGTCTTTATGTAGCCTAAGCTTACGGTCACAGTTAATAACAGCAAAGTTCATAATTATCTTTAGTCATGTAAGTCTAGCCGAAATTAGGCTACGTATGAAAACGATTAAGGCATTTACATTCAAAAGTAGACATGCAAATTAAATGCAATTGTGAAGTTTTGCTGTTAATGCACAAGCGAACCAATAACTATTGACATACAGGCAGAAGTTCACATGATCGAGATATGCACTTCTGCCTGTTAAGGATGTCACCGTGCAACAATGGCGAAGTTCCGCGTAGTAGTACACAACTCAGATATGCACTTCTGCCTGTCGAAAATTAGACAGTCCAGAATATGCGAATTATTTAAACGTGATTTGCGACATGATGGTTTGCGTTGTTTATTATCTGCTTTTACCAGAAGAAAGAGCTTAAAATTCTGAAAAGTTTGATACCAAGAACTCATTTTCGATAAAAATGGTACTTATGCACCTTTGCTTCTAAGCCCTCGAAATAGTCGTCTCATGCTGAAAGAAGATTATTATGCAATTTTAAGTTCGATTTTTGAAGAAAAAGTTCTTGTGACTAACCCTACCCTATCCCTAACCCTAACCCTATCATGTAAATGAAGATTGGTTACTTACTCTGTCATTAAAACAAGAAAAAACAAGAAAACTTTTGTCCGACATAAAACAACCAATCGGTAACTGGCGCCATTATTCATGAATGAAGACTCGTGACTCGGGTCATGTGACAGGTTACACGTGACTGACGGTTCCGTAGAAAACAAATTACGGCACCGTCCGGACGGTTCCGTAGCCAGTGCGTATTATTATTATTATTATTATTGTTATTATTATTGAGAAGTGTCATCTCAACACTGCCCATGTAACGGTGGCAATATTCCTGAAAGGCAGATGTTGAAGAGTCACTGAGATCCGCTAATACAGATACTATTATTATTACCCGGGTATTATTTATTATTATAATGATGATGATGTTAGATGTTGCACTGTTCTAGCATTGCATTGGGTGTTCCTGACTCTGAAGGGTGGAACCAACCGCCTATATTTTGTCTGATGTTCGAACACTTTCTCATCCTTCTAGAAGTGCCTCAGAACCAGAAAGTATTTCTTGTATTTGAGATTTGATTTGTATATCTGGCATTGCTCAGTTCAGCTGGCCATTGACTAAAACCGAGCCGTAGGTTCAGCTTGGATTCAGTTATGAGCGACGTTGCATGCATTAGAATGCTTGTAGTGATACATGCATGTATGATTTGTAGTTTTTAACCAGCTCTACATAATTATCATTATTATTTTTGGAAGTTTTATATAGCGCCTCTTGAAGGTAGGCTACTCAGAAGCGCTTCTGACCCAACCACGGCTAAATAGGACAGTTTTGAGATTCTTCTGGAACATAGTGGTGTTCATCTTGGGCACTAAGAACAGTGTTACAGGTTGCAAGACCAGCAGCATGTTAACATGATGCGTTGTGAGACTGCTGAGTTTAGTTACTGTCTAAAGTTATCGAATATTGTTGATCATTGTGCTCCGTTAAATAACCCAGAAATTCCGCTATAAGCTAGATTGCCTGTCTTAATTGCAGCATTGTTATGTCGAGTCATTCTGTGTTTGGTCAGCTTTGGTGTGCTTACAAGTTACTGATGCTAGTTCATTGTTTTGCATCTCTGGGTAATCCCCCTGGACATGATGCAGCGCTCATGATGTGATGTTTGCCCTACGATTAGCCTATGAGTAGCGCTTTAGAAATTGGAGTTCAGATTATGACTAACACTATAATTATAGTACAATGACATTGGTGTAACAGTTATGCTTAGCGGTAAGCAATTGTTGCATTTCTTTTATGTTTAATATCTGAAAGTTATCACATTTAAAATGTTCCTTTAATAGAAGAATTATAAATGCATTTGACTTTGCCTTTGGCGTAATGATTAGCCTAGCAGCCATTATACTTGCATCTGAGAGCAACGGTTTTTATCCAGTTGATGTAGTGGCGAGTAGTTGGGTACCTGCGCTGCTTTTTAGTAAAATTTTGACAGCTGTCTTTATAACAGATGACAGCCCGATGGTGGCAACGCTGGCCATCCATTTTGGGCAGGGTGTGGAAACGCAGAGGTATTGGTGCAAGTGCTGGTCGGGTGGGGAGAGTAGGGCGATGGGCACAGCGGCCATTTTGTCCCTCCTAAACTGGTGTTTGTTTTGTTTGTATGTGCACTTGTTTTAGTGCCCCTTCAAGCACCCTACTCAGAGGCGCTCCCAACTGCAGAGCGGACACTGCATCGGAGTTTCACGCTGAAGCGCAGAGCAATTGCGAGTGAAGGACTTGCCTAAGGTCTCTACGCGGTGACTTGAGGTGGATTCGAACCTTCGGGCTTCAAGGCAACGACGCCACCACTGCACCACCGCGCCCCACATATAGGGAGCCATAGTAAAAGTGATCCCTCATCACCCCAGTTCTTTAGAATTGCCGTCTTCCGTAAACTCTGCTGGGAGAGGCTATTGACGACTTGCCTGGTGTTCGCCGGTATTTTAAGCAAGTCGCACAGGAGTCATTTATCAAGTGAGCTGACTTTTTTGTACATAGCATAAAGTATGCAGTATGAGAATTGTAGCAGAATAAATGGACGGTCAGACGTTGATTTATGTGGATTAGGACTGTACAATTCAGTGCAATACCATGGGTCCTAAGAAAGACTAGAGGGAGGGGGTGAACCCCATAACCACCGCCCGGGAAATTCTCACTCTGAAAGTATACAATCGTCAGTATAAAATTGGGATGTTGTAGATCAGTGGTTCCAAACCTTTTTTTTAACTTTAGGGCCACTTTTTCTTAGTTGAAGGACATTAGGTGGCCACAAGAATTAAATTTAATTAGCTAAAAGCATATAAAATTGTTACAATTTAATCAAAATAGAATGTTTGATGTTATTTATAGACGTCAAAATAAAATAATGTGTAATGGAAAATAATTCTGTGTTCTATCTTGTCCAAATTGTCAATTTAGTCATATATTTTTAAAAAATTCTTTGAGGGACATATTTTGAGACCTGGCGGGCCAAACATAACTTGTTCATGTGTTATGAATAGGGGGATGGTATGATCCATGGATCCTTCTAGCCCAAACTAGCTGCATTACTTTAGTGACTGACTAACGGTGTAACACAATGCAGCTTGCCCGTCGGTGATTGGACGACGATTTCATTGGTCAATCCAAATTGGAATGAACGAAATCATCTCACACGAGACCTATAAATTTGCGTTACGAATTAAACGTGTTCCAGTTTGAGTGGCTGCGTAAGCCTTTCTCTGTACATGTTTGATGATGTTGATGTGATATTCTCTTGAAGACAATCCTAATTTCTCTGCAAGTCATATTAAAACTAAACGCTATGATATCTCGGCAATCCTTTGAGCGGTGTGCGCTATTGTGTTTGATGTAACTGTCCTCGTTATTATAGGCAGCTTTGGGGCTCTGCATTTTTCTTTGTTATTATTATTATCTTATCCTGTATGTGCTGACGTATGTGTCACATGTGGGTTCATAACTAAAAACAGATGTTGGATGTAGTTGTTGTGTTTAAGCACGGACTTCCCCCCACCCCCATTAAGTGAGCCGGTGTTGAGTGTTGGCTGTTTTGTTAGCTTTGCCCCTTATGACCTTGAGTGAATAAATGAACGAATGAATGAATGCAGTGGTGCCAACACAGGCTACAGTCTTCAGAACCACTTGTTATTTCATGTTATGTTGTGGTATGGTATATATGTTATGTTTATTGGATGTTATGTTATTTTATGAATAAGTGAGTGAGTGAATGAATGAATGAATGCAGTGGTTCTATTAAACACAGGCTACAGCCTTCAGAACCACTTGTGGGGCGTGGTGGTGTAGTGGTGGCGTCGTTACCTTGAAGCCGGAAGGTTCGAGGTTCGAATCCACCTCAAGTCGCTGCGTAGGGACCTTGGGCAAGTCCTTCACTCACAATTGCTCAGCGCTTCGGCGTGAAACTCCGATGCAGTGTCCACTCTGCATTCGGGAGTGCCTCTGAGTAGATAGAGAGAGCTTGAAGAGGCGCTATAACAAGTGCACATACAAACACTTAGGACCATTGTTATGTTATGTGTTGGTATGGTATACATGTCAGGTCATTGTAAGTAGTAAATAAATAAATATATATGTTATGAATGAATTCAGTGAATGAATTCAGTGAATGAATGAATGATTTATTATGCGTCTATATAATTAATTTTAATTGCGTGTTTAGACTGTTTGTCATAGCGTTACTTGTTCACACGATGTGGCTGAATATATTTGCCAGTAGATATATAAATATATATCTGACTGATTTATTGTAATACTATTTGCGATGCAGTTGTAAAAAAAAACTATATACGTCATTGATATGTATTTCATGCATATATTTTATTATGTACATGGTGTGTGTCTGTCGTATAGAGGGCGCCCGCTTTAACAGATACCCCTTAGGTCCTGCTCTGCATGACGTCACTTGACGTTCATTCGGAAACGGTCACCCTGCCCGTGGCTGGTAATGAAATTCCAGGAAGCCGAGAGAGAGCCTGTTGAAAGCGTGAAGAAAATGAGAATCGTTCATTGGCTGACCTCATAAAAGAAGGCGTGGCTACATGACGTGCTAATGATATTAGGTTCTTTGTTGCAGGATGTGAGGACTGGCGATCAGTCAGTCCTCTCCTTCACCAACTGGTCTTTCAACTTATTTCGCGAAATTTACACATCTGCTTTTGGACGTCTAATTTATTTAATTTTTTAAAATTTATTTATCTGTTAAATTTATTATATAGGAATGACTTTGCAGCACAGAGATTAGTTCTAAGCGTGTGGAGTGCAGATTTCATGGAGATCGAATATTTATTTATACGCTTATGAACGGGGACTGCCGTATATTATTATAGTCTCCTTTTATGTGAGGATATGAATATTCGATATCCATGCCACGTGCCAGTGACGGGTTCATCTAGGAGATTGACTCTTGAGGGCAGTTCTGACTCTGTACTTGAGTGGAAGGTCGTTGATAAAGAGACTGAATCTCCTCGCGTGCCATGGATCGGTCTCGAACCTCCGCAGGCGGCTGAGATACGACGTTCTGACGCGGCACGAATTGCTCAGCCTGGCATTTTGATTTCAGGCGGTTTTTGTAATCTGTTTTCGGCAGTTGTTTGTGATTGAAAATGGGTGGTCTCTCTCTGTCTGTCTGTCTCTCTCTGTCTCTTTCTCTCTCTCGATTTAAAAATGTTCTTGCATTTTTTTGCGCGGAACAACAACTTGTTCAGAAGTTGGTTTATCATCATTGAAGACATCCTGATAGGCCATTACCGTGGGTGTGTTTGTTGGTGGTGCGTCTCAGGATTTGTTTAGCTCCTTTTTTGCGGATGTCTCAATTTTGTGAGATGTCATCGTGTGGATGGACACTTCTAGATTTAATTCCGTGTGATGACTTCTCTAGGGCTCCACTAACGTGTGTCGATGAAAGATTGAAAGACGGCTGCATATATATAGTATTTTAACATTGGTCATAAATTCCTTGGAGAGCAGCTCTGGTCTTTCAAGTGTCGTCTGCCTTTTTCGTTGTCGTCTGCTTTTTGGAATCACTGTCTGCTGATGGTCGTTGAGAATCTGTCGCAATTCAAGGACATCTGGCTTGAGTGTGGGAATGTTGCTACCTCCTGCAGCATCTGGGCACAGATTAGAGCACCAGTAAACTCTGCAGAGCTATTTCTACCTCGTGTGGGTGTGTGTCAGTGTTAAAAAACGGCCAGTGAGAAAATTTGAGACATCTGCTTAATCTGCCCATCTATAATTATAAGCCAACTCTGCTATATACTGAGTATGTATACAGGAACCGTGCAGTGCTGTTGGTGGTGGGAAGATGAGATGGCGAATTTGGCGATGTTGTGGATTGGTCGCCTGCCCTCATATGCCGAGGTTAAGAAAATGAGGTCGCTAACACTTCATATACATGGTTGCCTTAGAAGGGCTATAGCTGAAAAAGGAACTGCTCTCATTTTCTGCTATTATGTGTATTCATCAATCGCGTAACTTGGCACCTGAGCATGTTGCTTATAAGATGCTATAAAGTGCTTGATTACATTCGGACATACATGCATGCATACTAGAGATGTATGTATATATGAATGTGTGTGTACTGTTACAGTAGTAGCTGTATGTATATAATGTATACCACCTCGCTGCGTAAGGACCTTGGGCAAGTCCTTCACTCACAATTGCTCAGCGCTTCGGCGTGAAACTCCGATGCAGTGTCCGCTCTGCATTCGGGAGCACCTCTGAGGAGAGAGCTTGAAGGGGCGCTATAACAAGTGCACATACATACATACTTACATACATACATTATGTATGTATGAATGTGTGTATGTATGTATGTATGTATACGTGTATGTATGTATACGTGTTTGTATGTATGTATGTAAATGCTACGTATGTATGTAGCACATACTCGTACGTAATGCTTTATATACATTTATGTGTATATACTACTATGCTCATGCGTACGTACAACGTCGTACATCCATCTTACTATTGTGCCATAATGCCAATGTTGCCCATTGGTTAGAATGCTTATTTGCAGTTTACCGTCACTGTGTGGTAACAAGGACCATTAGCGACGCCCTCCTCCTTTATCCAGGCTTGGGACTGGCACTGGCAGAGTGCAACCAGTGGCGGAGTTGGTTAGAATGCTTGTATTTACACCCTGAAGTTATGGGTTCAATTTCTCGCCATATACCAGCATATACCTGTGTATACGGTATAATAATAATATCTTTTCTTTAATTGAGCGCCTGCAAACGCACTGCGCTTTACATTTACAAGTTATGCAGTAATCTTAATTAAACTTAACTACTAACTGAACAGACAGCTTTGCAATTACACGGCGCTAATCGCAGGCTACAAAGCATATCCGCCCAACTGGGGCTCGAACTCACTACCTCTCGCACTCTTGGCCAGCGTGTTAACCATTACTCTACCGGGCCCCCCCCAAGGAGTCTTGAGAAAGTCCTTCACAGGTTGTGTGCAGCTCCACCTTTTGACAGTGTCTGTGGTCGATTGTGCGCCTGTTGAGTTCTAGTAGGCGGTCGTTAACAAATACATACATACATACATACGTACGCACAGGCGCATGCATGAATTATTAATACGTGCTGACGCTGAGAGGCGGATTTTGAGCTTGTAATTGGCCGCAAATGCGATGGTTCGGCGCTTTGAAGTGAGCTAGTTGGGATGCATGCTTAAGAGTCCCAACACCCAGTGGGTCCTTGTTGACAAGCGCCTATAGGGAGGCGGTTGACTGACTTAAATATGATGACCTTTGGAATACGTCTGTTGAGTGTTACTCTGCTCCACGGGGAAGGGCGTTAGACTGAACAGGTTCCGAATACTTTCGGTCTAGTGTGACATGTGGAGGGACGTAGAGATTGAACACTGATCAGATGGATGCGGATTTGGGACGTTGGCACAGACTAGGAGTTGAGCTGAGAGCGTTAGATTTACGAGTAAGAGACAGACAGACAGACACAAGGAATGGATAGACAGAGAGAGAGAGAGAGAGAGAGAGAGAGAGAGAGAGAGAGAGAGAGAGAGAGAGAGAGAGAGAGAGAGAGAGAGAGAGAGAGAGAGAGAGAGAGAGAGAGAGGGGCAGATAGAATAGCTTACTAGCTTACTGGTAATAGTGGACTGTCAAAGTGAAAAGGTGTTTGTGAAACATGAAAAGATGCTTTTAAGACATGTAACAAGATATTTGAAAAGAACATTGAGCCAAACAACATCGAGGCAGACTGAAAGGCAGGTCTACAGACAGAGACATGGAATGAGTGTTGGATTGAGGATTTGAGGATTAAGCAAGCATGGAGAAGGAGGGTGTGTGTGTGTCAGAGAGAGAGAGAGAGAGAGAGAGAGAGAGAGAGAGAGAGAGAGAGAGAGAGAGAGAGAGTGACTTTCAAGGAAAGACAGACACTGAGCGACATGGACAGAGAGATTGAGAGAAGACATCAGTAAACCAGACAGCGCACACACGCACACACACACACACACACACACACACACACACACACACACACACACACACACACACACACACACACACACACACACACACACACACACAGCTATAGAAACCGTTTAGCCAAAGCGTGCACTGCCCTAAATGTGGTAGTGCCAGTCCAAAGCCTGGAGAAGGTAAAAGGAGGAGGCAACGCGAATCATCATTATTATAACAGTTGTTAAACGACCCTATTTAAACCAAGTAGAATGTGGATGCTGTATGCTCTTGATTGTGACCCTTGACCTATGGGTTTTTGGACTGTGGGGTCATGAAGAGTTCAACCTTTCTTCTTTCTTTTGAAAATTTTATATAGCGCCTCTTCAAGGTACAGGCTACGTAGTAGCGCTCCCGACCCAGCCACGGCTAAATAAGATAGTTTTGAGGTTCTTAAGAAGTAGAATGGAGTGACCTTGGGAACTAAGCGCATGCAGTGTAGTAGCGAGACTGAATTGGATTTCGCCAATGCAGGGTTATTAAATGGCCTACATCGGAACAAATCCTGGGAAAAGATAATTCACTGTAATGCATTGAACTAAAAGTTTAACGATACCTTGTGACATCAAAGGCGACTGACGTTGATAGGAGATTTTTACGGTTTCTACTTTAATGTATCCTTGGGGACTTGGTTGCACTGCTGCTGCTGCTGCTGCTGCTGCTGCTGTTAATTGAGATAACCATTGCTTTGATCAGTTACCCCTAATATTAGGAGTATAGATGACTGTGCCCGTCTGTCTGTGAGCATGTTTGCTTGTCTGTGTGTTGTCTGTCTTTTGTGTAAGTATATCTTTGGATTTTAATATGTGTCTGTGTGTTTGCATTGGTACTTGTCTAAGTGTGTGTTGTCTAAGTGTCTGACAAACACGCACATGTGTACACTGTCACGCACACACACACAAACACACACACACACACACACACATGTGCATGCACATACACTTGTGCGCACACAGATGTGTCCACACACACATGATTGCACACACACACACACGATTGCACGCACGCACGCACACATACGATTGCACACACACACACACGGCTAGGAAAGCACAGAGAGGTATATAATAGTCAAACACATGCATGGACGAACACTAGTCTTTTTTAAACCAGAAAACCATTAATTGAGCACTGCTTGTATTAGCATTTGCATGTAATTGCTGAACGTTGTTATGTAGTTGATACACAATTTTTGGCAGTGATTAATTAAAAAAGCCAATATTAGCTGGCTATCACTTATAAGTAATTACATGTATGATAGTTTAAGCATGGCATGCAAACTCAGTGCTTCATTTATGGTCATTTACTGCTTGCTTATTTCTGTATCTATTAATTTGTATTTAACCTATGTTGTTCTGCTGTAATTGCTTGGTCTTCTGTGGGGAACGTATTACCAGCGTGAACACTGCATCGGAATTTCACGCCGAAGCGCATGAACAATTGTGAGTGAAGGACTTACTCAAGGTCCCTACACGGAGGCTTGAGGTGGATTCGAACTTGGAAACCTCTGACTCCAAGTCAACGAATTCAACACTGCACCACCATGCCCCCACCCCATTAATTAAAGTCTCTTCTTCACGTTCTCTGCCCTAAGGCAGGTTCGTATGTCCAATGACGCCATTTTTCTCTCTTCTGTGCTTCTCTCTTCAGTCCACTGTATCCATCCTCTGTCAGCATCCAGTCCAGCAACATTGTTCTTGGTCTACCTCGCATCCTTTTCCCCTCCATTCTTCCCTCAATGATATCTCTTGTAGGGTGTCGCTCCTTAAGATGTGTCCTATCCATTTCTTCTGCCGCCCACGTATACGTCGTATAGTGCCCATCAGTGACCTCTTTTCTTCCACCAACTGCAAGATTTCCTCATTCGTTCTTTGTTCAACCCAGCTGATTTTCTCCATTCTGCGCCAGGTCCACTTCTCAAAGGCCTCTAGTCGTTTTAACCTATAGATGTTAAATTAAAGTCTGATATTTTCAAATCAGTGCATTTGGTTGTGTAATTATATGGAACAAAATCTCTGTGGCAATCGGACTCAGAACGTCCCATTGTTGTAAGTTTTTATGTATATGTATGTATGCGCACTTGCAATAGCGCCCCTTCAAGCTCACTACTCAGAGGCGCTCCCGACTATAGCGCGGACACTGAATCGGAGTTTCACGCCAAAGTGCTGAGCAATTGCGAGTGAAGGACTTGCCCAAGGTCCCTACGTGGCGACTTGAGGTGGATTCGAACCTGCAACCCTCCGGCTGCAAGGCAACGAACATACCATCTACACCACCGCGCCACCTTCGACTTGACGCGGCACTCTTGAATTAAACCGGTGTTGTGTGCTTAGATTTAATAGAGTAAAGCGCTAAATAGAGCTTTAAAGATGACCGATTACGAAGATCGGACTGTACCAGACTGTTATTGGTATACGCACGCTACTTGCGGCTATTGTTAGCGACAGCTGTGTGTGCGTGCGTTCGGTGTGTTTTTGTCGTCATCGTCGTCGTATATGGCTTTGCTGGATATATCGGCTTTCCGGCGACGTAATCATCGTCGTCACCTGTCCTATAGGTGGAATTTCCATATTGATTTTCTCCGCACCGGTGTGGCCTGCATGGTCCGCTGCCCGATGGTCAAGGCGCCGTGGAGCTCTGCTTTGGCGGCAAAGGTAGCCGGGTGGCTGCATGCTGGACGGGTCAGGCGTTGGCTGTTCGGGGGTCGCTTGCTGCAGGCTTATTATTCTATAAACGTATATATATATAAATGTGTAGTTTTTTGTGTACTGTGTATATATAATCAGTTATGCATATAATTTTGGTATATCTGAGTATATATATATATAGACATGTTATGTATGTATATTGTACGAGTTCATGATTAGGTCTATAATGTTGTCGAACGATTTTGCTCTGCAGCCTTGTCTTTAAATAGGTCGTTCCTCATGTGTATACCTGTTCACTTTGGGCTGCAGCTGCTGCTGCTGCTGCTGTTGTTGTTGCCGCTGCGGTGGTGGTGCTACGCCTCTGCCTGCGGATCGGACAAGGCTAAGGAGGAAGGGCGGGATGGATGGGGGGGGGGTAGGGGGGGTAGGGCGGGATGGATGGGGGGTAGGGAAGAAGAGAGGTGCCGGACAGATAGAAATTATAGAGGAAGAAACGAGCAAGACTAGGTTCTGGGGATTTAGGAGGCAGGTGGCAAAGGTGGTGGTGGTGGTAGTAAAGGAGGTGGTGGTAAAGTAGGCAATGCGATTAGAGGAACAGGTTGAAGAGAGGTGCCGGACAGATAGAAATTATAGAGGAAGAAACGAGCAAGACTAGGTTCTGGGATTTAGGAGGCAGGTGGTAAAGGTGGTGGTGGTGGTGGTAAAGGAGGTGGTGGTAAAGTAGGCAATGCAATCAGAGGAACAGGTTGATAGACAGACTGACGGAAGAAAGAGAGTGGAAATAGGGAGAGATTGGAACAGGAAATGGTTAGGCTAAAATGCGAACGAGAGCAAGAGAACGGAGAGAGGTATAGACAGAGAGTGTATGTAGTGGAGAATGGAAAGAGGGATAGCGGTGCCAAGGAGAAGACGAGCAGATGTTGGAAGAGATAGACACGAAAAGAAGAGAACAAGGAAGCGTATGGGAGAGGGGAAGGGAAGGGAACAGATTGCAATGGAAACAAGAGACACAAAGACAGATACGGACAGAGAGAGAGAGAGAGAGAGAGAGAGAGAGAGAGAGAGAGAGAGAGAGAGAGCTTTGGGAGGGGATGGGTCGGTGCTGAGGCCGTCTTTGTTGTTGATGCGGATGTTTGCTTTCGATGAAGAAGGCGATGGGTGGGGTAGGTGGGGGGGGTTAGACAGTTCTCTGCCTCCGACCCAAGCAGCAACGGGCTTTACGTTTCCTCATTCGACTAATCTTTCCGATGCGCTTAATCTTCCGCTGCGGTGTCCGTAGCGTTGGCTTCAGATCGTCTTCTTGTCTTCTGCTGCCTCAGCCACTGCCGACATCTTGCGGGTAGCGGCCTAGAATGTCTAGCTTTCTAGTCGGCCGCCCGCCCGATTATCAAACCTGCGACGCCTACGCTGGGCAACGTTCACCAGTTCTCATTCCGTCCGTCCGTCTGACTCGATGTCCCGGTGTCTTTGTCTTCCTCTGGTTGTCCGTCTATATCCGTCTGAGACAGATGGAGGGAGGGAGACAGACAGACAGACAGCTAGCAGTATAATTGAGTTCTTTTCAAAGCAAAAATCGACAGACAGATCAATTTCGTCACTTCTTATACTGTCCGCCTTGTAGTCCTTTGCCCGTCCGGTTGAGAAGAGAGAGGGACAGAGTCAGTTAGTCAGTCAGTCAGTCAGTCGCATATAGAGAGACACAGACAGTGACAGAGTGATCACTTTCGCCACCTCTCATCCCGTCCGTCTGCACATGTCTCTCTGTACGCCTGCCCTAGTCCTCAGCTGGTCCAATAAACTGTCTTTATGCATGTCCGCTTTCCTCTATGTCCATCTGTATTTCTACCCATCTACCCTTATGACTGCCTCTCTCACCGTCTGCCTGTCTTCCGTCCTTCTCTGTGTTACTCTGTTTCACTGTTCTATCTGCGTCTGTAACCATGGGACTGAAGAGCTAGCTGCTCTACTCTTCATCACCATTGGTCGGTCGATGTGTGATGATAATTAAAGGGGTGTGCGTTCTACGCGTTCACCTATAGCTTCTTTTTTCCGGGTTTCTCATTCATCGGCTTTGCCTTAGTGGTTGACTTCTCCAACATTTCAAATATAGTTGTGTACAGTATGTATATAGAACGCCTATTCAATACAGGCTGAACTCCGCCGCTGGTTGTTCTCTGCCAGTGCCAGTCCCAAGCCTGGATAAAGGAGGAGGGCGACACTAATCATCTTTGATATGGCAGTGTCGTTAAACATGTAACAAGAGAGATACAGGCTGCCTGAATTGCCAGTGTTTTGAGCTATACAATACAGTTCAATACAATATACATCTGAATTTGTATATTGACATGATTCCATGAGCTACGACCCTTATTGCTCAAACTCGATCCTTTACCATCATTGGGCCCTCTGTATGGAATTCTCACCGGATTTAGGCGATTTGCGTACGGCTGGGTGAGGGAATCGCGACAAAATGTATGTATGCAAAAATAAATTTCTATCTATGGCGTCTGCATTAGCCTATTAATAACTCTGTATTGTCCTATATAGTCGTCCTATAGCATTTGTTTACATTCTTCCTTGTATGCCGAAGCTAAGAAATAAAGAGCTGCTAGCTCTTCGGTCCCATGGTTGCTTCAGGGCTACTTTAAGGAATTGCTCTTCAACTTCTCATCCACTGAGTGTATTGTATTGTATCTGATAGGGCATAGCCGGGTGCCGTTTTTCAACCGGGTACCGGGTCCGGGTAGTTTGAATAAAATCTGCCGGGTCCGGGTACCGGGTCCGGGTATTAAAAATCGTTAATCTCTAAACTGAAAAGTATGTCCCCACTTTGAATGCTGTCAAACAAACATCACTCAGTTTGCTAGCTACCTTTGGTGGAATTGAGTAAAACTCTTCTGTGGCAGTTTTACTACAGTTGAGTTCTGCCAGGGGTTATTGATTGAGAGGTGCCAGTATTACCCAGTAATATCTGTTCATGAACTGTGTTGATAAAATCATTCTATAGTATAGAAATGATGCTGATCTGTCCAGTCAGCCAAGAGGAGGTCAGAAGCCCGTGATAAACAGTCCTGCTTCTGTGGTGTAAGCAGTCCAACTACATGTAGACATAGTTCAAAGTGTACCATCCCTTAATCTGTGAGATGTATACATGGTCCTATTAGAGAGGGGTCTATTAAGCTTGGCTGCAGAGTCAAATAACAGGTGGAAGGTATCCTTTCTGACAAGTACTAGTCTCTCTGACTTGAATGAGGGTGTGACAGACCAAACAGGCTTTAAAGATAAAGGGATTAATGACAGATGACCCCTTGTCAACTTATATAGCTATGGTCAGTGAGCATATATATATATAATGTATATATATATATAATGTATATATATATATATATATACATACACACACACATATAGGCTCTTTCCCCCTTCCTATACTCCCTAACCTTCTACCACTGTTCCTCCCCTCCTCCTTCATCATCGCCTTCCTCTTCCCTGTTAGATATTTCAAACAGCCAAGCAGCAGGAGGAAGTGGAAGACTAGAAAAGAAAGAGGAGGAAGGAAGAAGAGAAAGCATGAAAGAGGGTGCCATTCTTATATATATATATATATATTTATTCAGCCACCAGGTCACACATATAATTATATATATACTATTTACTCCCCCTCTTCTCCTTCATTGTTTATAACTGTTCCTCTCAGGAAGGGGTGTAGAAGAGAGAGAGAAGGAGGGAGGAGAGACAGCAAAGAAGAGGGTGATACAAACTCTACCCTCCTCCTTCCTCTTGCTGGTAGGCTGTTTGAAATAGGATAGTCTAATATAAAGCAACCATCATCAAGCTGTTTGTTCTGTGATTGTCTGTTCATTGTACTATAATGCAGGTAAGAGATTTAGCAGGTTAGCTGTTAAGCCCTTCACTGATGTGTTGTATGCTATTCATAATTACCACCCGGCCCGGAAGACCTTTCATCACCGGGTCCGGTTATCTGCCGGGTGTCAAATACCCGGCATATCCGGGTATCCGGGTCAGCACCCGGCTGTGCCCTAGTATCTGACCACTTTTAAGGCGCTTCTCTTGCGGCGTCTCGCAGCAGGAACCTTTCAGAAGCGCTCCCAGTGCGTGCAACCCCCCCAGAGAGAAAAGGCAGGCTTTGAGACGAGAGAAAGATGACGAAAGAGACTACTGGTCAGAAAGTATACGTTGTTGTGCTCAACCTGTAGTGGTTAGCAAGCTGCATGGACTGTTAATCAGAAGGTCAAAGGTTCAATTTCCTCTCACCCCCCCCCGGGCAGAAGTTTTGATGAGCACGCTGACTGTACACGGTTGGTTGGATGGATGAGATGGCAGAGGAAAGCACTGGCCATTGTCAATTGTATGTGTGGGGGGGGGCAGGGGGCGGGGACTGGTGGTGGGAGAAAATTAAATTGCTACGAGGCCATAGCTGTCTCAAGGCCAGCTTAAGAGACAGCTCTCATCTTATCCCATGTGTGTTCCACTGACATCCATCTTGAAACTTCACAGCCGGCTGTGAAGCGTCAAGTCTACGCTGTTGTCAATTGGAAGATCAGACGGGAGAGGGGGAGGACTTACCCTATAATGTCTCCACTTTAGATCAGTCTGCTCAGTGTGATTTCTACGGTTGTTCTGGCCATTTAAGCACGTGACTGTGTAGTGTGTAGCTGCCGGACATGAAATCATTCTAGTGGGTGTGAATGTGTGATTTCGAAAGAAATCATGTACACATAACTGCTTGGGGACGATAACCAATTGTCTAACTGCAGCTACATAGGGTTACTGATGGTGCCGTGGGTGGTTTTGATAGTCCTGCTGCTGACCAATGAATAGTTTCATGTTGTGGCTAGCAGAGGTACCCACCTTCAAGGGCGGATACAGAAATTTTCGAAGGGGGGCCAGAATTTTTGGTCTTTGGGACAGGGAAAATTTTATTCTTGGTCACCGAAAAACCTGATGACTTTTTTTTGTCATTTGTCTCGAATTCCCAAGAAAAAGATACCATTTTATTCGCCAAAATAGTTGATGACCTTTTTCTAGTCGTACGGACTTCGTATACGGACCTCATGGGCGTGGGAGGGGCCTACGGGACTACTCATGGGGGTGCCACGTCGACTTTCCAAGCCAGAATAGCTGGCCAAAATAAAGAAATTTCTAAATTTCTAAATCCATGGCCGGATTGGCCCTCTGGATCCGCCCCTGCCCGCCCTCATGGTGAAGAGACTCGCAGGTGGACTGGTGACTCTGTTCAGGTGCAAGGTTTCAGGTCAATAGCTGCGAAACTGAGGCCAGGCATTCTGGGCAAGCATATATAAATTATATATGTATAATATATGTACGTGCGTGTATACAACTATACACACATACACAAATTCTTCTAAGTTATAGGTAATTATTATAAAATAATTGTTGATGTTGTGATTTAAATATTTCTGTTTTTTTCTTCTTTACAGCCTGAGAAAATGCTACCCATCTGGCTTCGAGAATTCCTATCGGTACGTATCTTTTATCTTTCGTTTACATGTGCTTCGGACATTTATTTATATAGCGCCTTTCACTCTGCTGGGGTTCAATTGCAATTGAATGTGATGATGTACTATTGTGCTTGAATTTGAATCAGGACTCCGACTTAGTGAACAACTTACATGCTACCAATGAGGCACCGGTGCTCTAAGCCATTGTGCTTGACTCTCATACAATTGAATGCGCATCATTGTGTACTGCTGCTAGACTTCGTGTGTAGGTGGTGGATGCTGTTGTATGTGTGTATGATATGGTATGTATGTATGTGTGAGCACTTGTTATAGCACCCCTTCAAGATTCTACTCAGAGGCGCTTGCGGCTGCAATACAGACACTGAATCGAAGTTTTGCGCAGAAGTACATGGGCAATTGCGAGTAAAGGACTTACTCTGGATCCTACATGGCAGCTTGAGGTGGATTCGAATTCGCAACCTTCTGGCTCCAAGACACCGAACATACCCCTACATCACCACGACCCCAAGAAGCTATATGGTTGTCAGTATGTGGCTAGGATACATTGAATGCTTGGTTCCGGACTCTGAACTCCGCGGGTCTCCTAAATAACCAAGAACCGAAGTCGCTCTGGAAAGCTCTGTGAACTCAATTGAGGCTTTCTAATCATAATTTTGCAACGTTTTTATCTGACCCTAGAGACAAAGATACATTGCTTGTGACATTACTCGGATCTTGGGTTATAAACATGTGCAAGATGTAGAGCCGCAACAACAAAAAATTAAACAGGAGATTGGACAGTTAGCTTGGTAGGACCAGAAGTGCACTTAGGAACAACGTGCATATGGAAATTGGTTTAGCTGCCATGAAATAAAAGTCGGTGGCGGCCCATAGAAAAAGCATATACGAAGAGCCAGACATTTTCCAGTTTTTATGCTTTGAGGAGCATGGGGCCCAAAGAGGGGCATGTCCTTCTTTTGCCGGATGTCTGGTATACCCACACCGTAGGGATGGATATGTTGACGCAGTGATAGAGATCGATTTTTCAGTGGATGAATGGCGACAATGGTGTTGCCAGCGTGTGCTTGGAGGAAGGCGAGGAAATTGCCAGGAACATCGCGTCGTAGCTTCTACAACGGCCGACATGTGGCGGATGAGAGCAGGTGCAGACCGTACAGTCGATCGACATCTGTGTACAAATGTACATTCTTAGCAGTACTTAATGTCTGGTGGTAGCAGAGACTAATGCCACAATCTGGACATATTTAATTGACGACTTCTTAGTACTTGTACCTCAGAAACTGCTGCTTATGCCAGACGGAATCCAGGTGTTGATTATAGGAAGAACAAATTCATCAATTGGATCAAACGGTTGGGAAAAAGTGGAGAAATATCCACTGGTGAACTCCCACAGACACACATGCAGACATGCGTACAACTGTGCATATGTACATATATTGGCATATATGCAGACATTACCATATGTACATAGCTATAGATATTTTACACATGATGGTGTGGCGGTAAGTTCAGTGTCTTGTAGCTGAAGGATCACAGGTTCGAATCTACCTCAAGTGTAGTGATCTTGGACAAGTTGCTCACCCACAATTGTCTGTTAGGAACACGCTTTATAAATGTTTTAATACAATACAATACTGCTCAATTTGCCCTCGTCATGTGCTGAATAGAAGGTTGAGTGAACCTTTTTGCGACGGTAGCAGGAAGAAAATATTTGATTAATTAATTATTTGGTGGCCTGTTGGAATAAATGACCTACGTGGTGCACACTCAGCAGTCACAAAGGGGAGCAATTGAACTTGACATATAACGGAGGACAATAGAGATTATTTATTCGTACCCGTCGCCGCAACATGACTCGTCAGGAGTGTTGATGATGATGATGATGATGGTGGTGGTGGTGGTGGTGGTGGTGGTGGTGAGGGTGGTGGTGGTGATGATGATGGTGGTGGTGATGATGATGATGATGATGATGATGATGATGATGATGATGATTATGATGATGTTCTGTAGCCGTGTTCGTGTTCGCCCTTTTGCCCTGCCTTCGTTTCAACCAAAATATATCAGTTTACTCTGCTGTACCAGAGTTTTTAAAGGTCACGAAAGCAAGACCCTGCAGACCACCATGATTGTAGAAGAACCTGATCTTGAATAGATAAGGGTCGCGTTGCCTTTGCCATTTTAGGCGTTTGCCATTTTAGTCCTTCGTTCGCGTTCGCGTTACGTGATGGTGGGTGGACGGGTGATGGTGGTGGTCGTTAAGTCCAGTTGACAGACATCGAGCTTGGAGAGTCCCTGCCTTTTTCTCTTGATGCGGCGCTATATAAATATATATATATATATGTATATAATTATATAATATATATATGCCCGATTACGATTCTGTCGCTCTTGTTACTGTTTAACGACACTGCCATATCAAAGATGATTTAATAGTGTCGCCCTCCTCCTTTGTCCATGCTTTAGACTGACACTGGCAGAGTGCATCCAGTGGCGGAGAGCGAAGGAGTGCCTTCTGTTTTCAGATGTTAGCTATCTCTCTCTATAAGAAGAATTGTGGAGGATTTGGTATGTGAACACTGAACAGTGACGGTCTCTCCTGGAAGGTCATTTGACAGTGCTTTATCTAGACACCTCTGAGGTGAGGTGTAGGGAAAGTCCCCTTCCCAGGAATGATTAAATCGCCCCCGAAAAAAGCAACAGGTGTTGTTGACATGTATATACATACCATTCCCCGGGAAAATGCTTTTATACGCAAAATTCCCCCCCCAAAAAAAAAAATCCGACTGCCCCTGTTTACATGCATATAATTATGTACAGTTTCCACATCAGGAGAAAATTTCGACTAAAAAGGCCATTAAATTTGTTGGAAAGAAATAACGCACCACAGGTTTATCGGAAGAAATTTGCGGTCAAAGGGTGACGTTGATGGCTGCCTGAGCAGTTGTCCGTTTTTCCCATCCAGAAACCTGAATTCCCCCCGCCGGGGAAACTTGATTAAACACAGGTCATTTGACATAATTTTATGGTACTGCCTATTTTACTCTTGACATGCCTTTATACGACCTGCCTGAAATATCTTCTTCACATCTAATTTCTTCAAGCTGCTGAATAACGCCCATGACCCTAACGCAACCTCTTGAAATTGCAGTTGGCGCCGCCACTGGCTGTGAAGAGTCAACACAGTGCACTGGTATTGTTTATGGACGGTTATAACCAGCGTGTGCAATGCATCCTGGGACATGTAGTTCTTCCAGATGATGTTGATGCTGATGATGATGATGCTGCTGCTGCTGATCATCCGGGCTTTTAATGGTCCCTTTGCTTATCCCTGTTGTATGTAAACATTCAGTTTATGGATGAGTGATAAGACAGTGTGGTATACGCTGCTGAGTGTTGAGGTCCTGCATGTAAATGCTATGGATGGATGGATCAGTGGTTTAGAAGAGCCTTTTGGGGCTCTTGGAGTGCCTGCTTTTTGGTGCAATAGACCTTTCAAACACAGCATATATATATATATATATATATATATATATATATATACACACATATCTATATATATTTTATGTGTATACATAATAAAAAATTGTCTATATTTAATGTATATGTATGGATGGATGTATATATACCGGTAGTTGTATGTATGTTTGTTTGTATACATGTTTGTATATTGTCAACCTCCAATTGACCTTCAAAGTTTTCTTCCTTTTCTACAGCCATTTCTCGGAGCTGAGCTTCCTTAAGAGCGAGTTTCTTTTGTTCTAATTCTAATTGTTCTTCCCTTTCTCTTTCCGCTTTTTCCAAATTTTCTTTCTCCATTTTTAATTCTTCCTGTCGAATCTCTTCGGCTCTTTGTAATTCTGCCAAACGCATGGCTTCTTTGTCTTCCTCACGAATCTTTTGCTCTTCCATCTGTTGTTTTCGTATTTCTTCATCACTTTTCCTTGCTCTCTCGTATTCTATCATCAATTCCATTCTTCTTCGTTCAGCTTCGTCACGATCTCTTTTCAGTTGTTCTAGCTGAAGCTGGAACTGCTGCTTCTGCATCTCAATCTCTTGTTGTCTCATCCTTTCTGCTTGTTCTGCTCTTGCTTTTTCCTCGAGTCGAATCTTTTCTGTGCGTTCAATCTGCTCTTGTTTTCGTTCTTTCTCTTCCTGTCTCCGCTGCTCCTCTTTCTCTTTATCTTCTTGTCTCCGTTTCTCCTCTTTCTCTTTCTCCTCTTGTTTCCGTTCTTTCTCCTCTTGTCTACGTTGTTCTTCTTTCTCTTTCTCCTCTTTTCTCCGTTGTTCCTCTTCTTGTTTCCGTTCTTTCTCCTCTTGTCTCCGTTTCTCCTCTTTCTCTTTATCTTCTTGTCTGCGTTGCTCCTCTTTTTCTTTTTCTTCTTGTCTGCGTTGCTCCTCTTTCGCTTTCTCTTCTTGTCTGCGTTGCTCCTCCCTCATCATCATAAATTGCATCAACGCCTCCATAGACATCGGTGCCGGTGGTTTTTCAATTGGTTTCTCCTCAACACCACCCACAGCACCTTTCTCTTCAGCTTCCTTTTTAAGCCAAACCTCTGCTAATGCTCTCATCAAATTTTCTCTAGACATCTCTTCGACTTCTTCTACGTCTAGACCCTCTTCAATTAATAACTTTATTAATCGATCAGAAGACATCTTCTTTATACTGGCTTGCTTTTGTTCTGTAAGTTTCTCCATCTTTCTTCTTTACTTCAGTGTTTACCGTGAAGAATCGAGGGAGTGGCTATGAATATCTGTGATTGGCTGACTTTAATTCTTATGGCTCCTTGGGTAAACAAGCAAGTTTTGTATACCTCTCTCTGGCGTTGCGTTGTCGTAATGTCGTTCGTATGTCCGTTGTATATTCTCACCAGACTCCGAAATGCGTCTCCAATCGTAAATATTCCTCCGACTGAAAATATTCCTCCAATTGAAAATATTCCGCCAATTGAAAATATTCCGCCAATTGAAAATATTCCTCCGATTGAAAATATTCCGCCAATTGAAAATATTCCTCCAACTGAAAATATTCCTCCAAATGAGTTCGCTATCCCAACGTCCTTTGCTTGAATTCAGTATCCCACCGGCTTGAATTCAGTATCCCACCGGCTTGAATTCAGTATCCCACCGCTGCCACCAAAATGTCAACCTCCAATTGACCTTCAAAGTTGCAAGAGGAGGAACGCAGAAAACAGTTAGAATTGTTGCAGCAAAAGATAGAACAAGAAGAACTGCGTAGGGTAGAAGATCAAAATAGACTGAGGGAACGAAATGAAGACGAAAGAAGAAGCCGTGAGGAGTCAGAACGAAACAGGATCAGAGAAAGTGAGACAATGGTGTCCAAGATTAAAAGGATAGGTGATGCAATGAAACATGTATTACCTAAGATGCCATATGATATGATGGAGGTGCCATTATATTTTGAGACAGTTGAGAATGCATTCAACAGTTTTACGGTGGAAAAGCAGTTTTGGGTCAAATTGCTGTTGCCACTAATGACGCCAAGAGCAAGAACGGTGTTGAACCGATTGTCTTTCGCTGATCTAGACGATTACGACATAGTGAAAGAACATTTACTGAAAGAATTCAAATTGACAGCGAGAGAATATCGATCACGATTTGGAGATGCGAGGAAAACGGCAGAAGAAACATACACAATGTTTACAGCAAGATTGAAGAATCTGTTGAACTATTATGTCAGAAGTAGGCGAGTGGGCAAAAGCTACGAGAAGTTATTTGATCTGTTGGTGGCGGATAAATTGAAAGAATGTCTACCACCGGGTCCACTACAGTTCGTACTAGCAAAAGAGGGTACTGAATGCTTTGAAGCTAGTAATGTTGCAGAACTCGCAGACGTACACGTGAACAATCGAATTGGTCTAATGTTTCAAGACAAACCGAAATATGAAGCATGGGGAAATAGTTCGAAGCAACCCAGGTGGAATAGTAATAACAAAGAAACAGGAAACCAAGCCAGAAATAACGAAGCAAGGAATGATGGTGCTCCTGGAAGACAGTTTGGTCAAGATAGAAGAGAAGCAACGGGTGACAGACAAATGTACAGTCGAATTCCAGTGATGGGACGTCAAAGAGAAAACAATACAGCGTACAATTACAGGCGGGAGAGCACTGAACAGAGAGGGATTGTTAAGAAACGTTGCCATAATTGTCAGTCAGACCGACATCTGATAAAGGATTGCAAAGCACCACCCAGAATGACAAATCTGAGAAATAGATTTACTCGAAGTGCAGAAAATCTCAGAGTAAATCAGATACAAGTAATGAATGCACCGAATCAGTCTGAAGAACAAGACAACCGCGAAACGGAAGTGAAGTCAGTGATGAAGTGCACGGCTCAATTTGCTATACAGAGAGAAATAGTAAATTCTGCTCCAATTAAAGATACTGGTCGAGAAACAGAAAGCAAAGATGAATGTCAACGTACGAAGAAGTCTTTACTACAGCATGTCAATGTAGAGATACGTGGAAATGATGACAGTTGTCATCCCGTGCAAGTCAGAGCGCTGATTGACTCTGGTACGGAGATTCCAGTAATCAATGAGGAATTGTTGAAAGGAGCGACAGTGGAAGAAATTGGCAGAGTACATTTGCAATGTGTGGCTGGAGAACCCATTCCAGCTAAGTTGGTGAAAATCGAAGTGCGGATGAGTTGTCATAACGAAGGAGGAGATTTGAAAGACAAGGGAGTAAATATCGCGCCATATTTAACCTTGGTGTGTGCCAGCATTCCGGCAGTCTTGTGCAAAGATAACAAAGAAAAGTTCTTGCTGCATCCAGAGATAATCGCAGAACTGAAAGAGGTTCCACCAGTGAGTGTATTACAAGGAGAATTGCAAGTGAATGTGACTACAAGAGCACAGAGTCGGAGAAGAGAAGTGGAAGAAGGAGAAGAAGAAAAGTCAAATGAAAGTTTGCTAGATGAGGACACAGAAAGCGATGATGAACAAAGCGTTCAAGAAGAAGAAGAAGGAATAACATCCGGAAACAATGAAATTGAAGAAGAGATGGTTGCATGTGAACGTGATAATGATGATGATTCGGAGAGTGATGGTGAAATAGACACGAGTATGAGGGATTTGTTTGCCGAAAATACGAGTGATGAAAGACAATTGGCAGACGCAAAGAAATTTGAAGAGCAGCAGAGAAATGACGAGTCACTGAGGTCGTGGTGGAAGATAACTGAAGACAAAGGATCAGAGTTTAGTGTGGTGAATGGGCTGATGTATAAGAAGCATCAAATGTTGGACCAGTTGGTGTATCAGTTGGTGTTGCCGAAGGAAAGAAGAATTCAGGTGATGGAATTGGCACATGAGTCAGTATTTGGCGGACACTTGGGAGAAGAGAAGACAAGGGAACGTATCAAGTTGTCCTTTGTGTGGCCAAGAATGCGTAGAGATGTGGTGAAGTTCTGCAAGTCCTGTGAGAAGTGTCAGTTGAAAGCACGAAGTTTGGTGATGGATCGAGTGCCGATTACACCGATACCAAGAGAGGATGTACCGTTCAGAAGAATGACCATGGACGTCGTAGGACCAATCGAACCGACTTCAGCAGCAGGGCATAAGTATTGTTTGTGCATCGTGGACTCATGTACAAGATGGCCGACAATATTCTTGATGAAGTCATTGACCGCTAAGGCTGTATGCGAAGCTTTGATGAAGCTGTTCATGGATGTGGGAGTTCCGTCAGTAATCACGAGTGATAGAGGAACGAATTTTACAGCCAGTCTAACAAGAGAATTTCTGAAACTGATGGGGTGTTGTCCTCGATTCGATTCGCCAGGACATCCAGAAGCGGCAGGATTGGTGGAGAGATGGAATCAAACGTTCAAGAAAATGATTCATCATGTCGTTGTGGAAAATCCGAGACAGTGGCATAAAATTATTCCATTTACAGTCTGGGCATTGAGAGAAGTGCCTAATGCAACTACAGGAGTGGCACCGTATTTGCTGGTCTATGGAAAGTTGCCGAGAGGGCCACTCACCATCCTTAAAGAAAGCTGGACCAAAGAAATAAATCTACCACCGAACATTGGAGTACAACCGGCAAAGTACCTGAAGAATTTAAGAGCAGACATGGAAAAGGCCTTGACATTCGCCGAGAGCTGTGCTGAAGAAAAGCAAAAACAGTACGCCAGTCAATACAACAAAAGAGCAAAAGATAAAGAATTCGAGCCAGGAGAGAACGTCATCGTGCTGTATCCAACGTCAACCAATAAATTGATCTCCCGATGGCATGGTCCATGCACGGTCTTACAAAGAAGATCCAAATATTCGTATCTGGTGGACATGAACGAAAACGGTCGACGGATTATTCATGCTAACAAGATGAGGAAGTTCATTACGAGAACATTGTCTTGTGGTCTGATCGTGGAAGAGGATGACGAATTTGGATCAGTGGTAGAAATACCGCTGAAGGAAGACTATTCAGAGACAAAACAGAAGTCACTTCAATTGGATTACGAACAAATTGGACATCTGACCAGCGAACAGCAGAAACAATTACTTGATGTACTGAATCGATATGCAGACAGATTTTCAGACCAACCTGGACTATGTACATTAGTAGAACACGAAGTGGTGCTGAGACCAGACTTTCGAGAAAAAGAATTCGTGGCATATCGAATACCATTAATATACCGAGCAGAAGTGGAAAAACAAATACAAGAGATGCTGAAAGAAAACATCATTCAACCATCGTCAAGCAGAATGGCAAGTCCACTTGTCATTGTCAAAAAGAAGAATGGATCCTTGAGATTGGCTTGTGACTACAGGTACATTAACTCTTATACTGAAAATTGCCGATATCCTATGCCAATCGTCAACGATGTCTTGAGCAAAGTTGGAAAATCCAAGTTCATTTCTGTTATGGACTGTCGCAGTGCATATTGGACTTGTCCTGTGAAAAAGAGTGACCAATGGAAGACGGCGTTTGTTACACATAATGGACTGTATGAATTTACGCGTGTTCCTTTTGGAATGGTTAACTCTGGACGGACTTTTGTAAAAGCGATAAATATGATCTTGCAACCGATTCATGATTTTACTGAACCTTATGTTGATGACATTGCAGTGCATTCGAATGATTGGGACAGTCATTTAAGACATTTGGAATTATTTTTGAAACAAATAAGACTGCATAATGTAACATTGAACTTGAAGAAATGTGTGTTTGGTAAGAGTGAGGTGAAGTTCATCGGTCACCTCATAGGATCAGGGAAGAAGATGATGAATCCAGACAGGATTGACAGTTTAATTAATTTGAAGAAACCTGAAACCAGGAAGGAAGTGAAGCAAGTCTTAGGATTTTTTGGATTTTACAGACAGTTTATTTGTAATTTTGCTGAAATTGCTAAACCATTGACAGACTTGACCAGCAAAAAAGTACCTGATAACATTGTTTGGACTGATGCACATCAGAAATCTTTTGATTCCCTTAAACAGATTGTCTTATCAAATGTGATTCTATATATGTTTGAGGTTGGGAAACCATTTAATTTGTACTGTGATAGCAGTGATTTTGCTGTGGGAGCTGTACTGTCTCAGGTGGACGAGGAAGGGATTGAACGTCCTGTTTCATTTATCAGTCAGAAGCTGACAGATACTCAGAGGAGGTGGGCGACGATTGAGAAGGAAGCCTATGCAATTATATGGGCTTTAAACAAGTTGAAAGAAATTCTTATTGGTTCTAAAATCAATGTGTTTACAGACCATAATCCTTTAGTTTATTTGACTGAATCAATGTCGAAATCTGCTAAATTAGTCAGATGGTCTTTATCATTACAAAATTTTGACATTCTGTTGAACTATAAGAAAGGTAAATTGAATGTAGTAGCTGATTGTCTGTCTAGATTGTAGTGTAAGATATTTTATGATGTATTATGTTATGGACTATTTTTGCATTGTTTAGTTAAGGTACGTTCGCTAATTTTTATAGATAATTAGCTCTCTTTAAAAGAAAGGAGGGAGGTAATGTGAGCTAATTTTGTATAGTCTATATAGTCAGTTGATGTTTAGGCGTACGACTAGACCAGCTCAAGGTCAGCGTCTAGACAGTTAGGCCTGCAGGTGACAGACTGGCGGGAAAGTTGGCGCGGCTCGGCCGACCGTCGCCGGAGAGCGCGAGAGAGAGAGGGATAGGCAGACAGACAGACGGACAGATAGAAGGACAGAGCGGCCAGGGGAAGAGTGTACGCCCAGACAGTGAGTTAAGTTGTAGAAGAAGGAGTTAGTAGTAGAGAGTAGAAGACGTTTTAGAGAACAGTGGAGTTAGATAATAATAGTTGCGTTGCTGTCGTTGAATTCAAGCGTTTGTCGTTGTTTGATCCATTGTTGTGTGATTTGCGTTGTTATGAAGAAAGAAGAAAATACATTGAAAGAGAGCTTCGTTGTAATTGAACAAGTTAAGAACTTTAGAAACTTATACACTAGCTTTAGATACCGAAGTACAGTGTCTAGGTTAGGCGTAGGCTGCGCTACTTGAACTGTAGAAAAGGAAGAAAACTTTGAAGGTCAATTGGAGGTTGACATATATGAATGTTTGTTTGCATGTGTACATGTATGTCTGTTTGTGCTTGTATGTATGTATGTATGTATGTATGTTTGTATGTATGTTTGTATGTATGTTTGTATGTATTTATGTATGTATTTATGTATGTATGTATGTATGTATGTATGTATGTATGCACATATATGTATGTATGTATGTATTGTATGTAATGTATGTGTGTTTGTAATGTATGTTTTCATGCATGTGTGTTTGCTCAGTCTGCAAGCCAGCGTTTGTTTGAGTCTGTTATGTCAAACATAAGTCCATATATCTTCTGCGTCAGTCTGCAAGCATCCAACATTTGAAAACAAGCATTGTGCTTGTATGCGCTTTGGCCACTTGTTCTTTGTCAGTTAGTTCCTCTTGTAATATTAAGAAGCTTTTTAACTTTAGCTACCGGAAACAAGGATTGCAATTCTGTCCACTTTCAGGCTGGTCATGACAACACACCTAGTAAAAGTTTGCCATCCCAGTGCAAATGGAGAGAGATCCCAGTCTAATATTTGATTCCTGACTCTTTTGCTGGCTTGGACTATCATGTGGTCATTCTAGAATGACGAATAGTGCTTTGAAAACCCCAAATAAAACCATTAATTGGTTTTATTTAAAATATAAAATTTTCATTTTAGTTTATCAAAAAGTAAGCACATAAAAGGAACGGAAACCATAAAAGGAGGTTAAAACAACAAAAATTCAACCTAAATTAAAATGTTGAATTAAACAAGTAAGCCGTGCGATACATTTTTCAAAATTTAAATAGTATTTCTCCCATTAATGTCAGTAAGTGTTCAGCCTTGAGCTACCTCTAAAATTATCGAGTCCTTTTCATTTTTGGCATGTTATAAGCACTCTTGTGCATAGAAACGAGCGCAGCTATCATGAGCTATGACTCAGCTGTGACTCATTTTGAAATTTATTTTACCACCATATTATTTAGTACCTTTAATGTACATATCTCTACAGCTTGCCTTTCTTGTACTCGATGTTGGGTCCTTTAATTTTTAGATGCTAAGTGACTTCATATGTAAATCCTTGACCTTCTTCTTAGTATTTACTGTATTAAGCTAATAAATAAATGACGCCAAGAGCCTTAAATTGGACTTAGAAGTTAGTTCAGGTTAAGACTGCTGTCGTCATTTATTTGTTAATTAGATTTGAAGGAAACCTAATAGAGGCTTTTCAAAGTATCAGACTAAGAAAGGTCATGTAAATTGACTCACTATATGTATATATTATGTATATATATTTATAGTGTATATATGTGTTGTATATATATATTATATATATATAGACAGGGTACACGTATGTAATACGTATAATATATATATATATATATACATACATACTTTGATAGTTCTTAGAACTTCTTAACGTCCTGTTGGGGGCAATGCAGCGTCTCTGTTTATCTCTGTTGTCTGGCCAGTCTTCTTCCCGTCTGGTCACACGACTTTCTTGATTGGCCTTCCTCTAATTCTTCGTTTATCTTCCTTTCCTTCTGTTTCCTCTTGGAAATCTAGATAATTGCTTTGTTGACTTTGCTTTGCCATACAGATTGCAGGTTCCATCCATTTGCTGACTTGGCTAAATGTCCTAATGTTATACTTAAATTTAGACTCTGGCATGGTGGTGTAGTGGTGGGTTCGGTGCCTTGGAGCCGTTGGGTTACAGGTTTTAATCCGCCTCAAGCCTCAGCGTAGGGACCTTGAGCAAGTCCTTCACTCGCAATTGCTCTTGCACTTCAGTGTGAAACTCTGATTCAGTGTCTGTACTGTAGTTGAGAGCGACTCTGATGAGAAATCTTTAATGGGCACTATAGCAAGTGAGCAAGCAGGTGCTCATACTGTCATATATATATATATATATATATATATATCTTTAAGTATAAAACTCAAAGTTTGTCCTTCTGTGTGTGGGATGCACCAATTTTGTCCGGAGGCCTACTCGGAAATTACAGCGATTCGTTTAAAAAAAAATTTGCAATCGATTCTTACCCACATTCGGAGTTAAACGCCACTATTTTTGGCTGCCAATTCACTTTATAAGTCCCGAGATGTCAACATTTAAACTTGCACGCGATAAGCGATTCAAAATCCATTCACGTTGATAAGGCCTCCATTGCCTACCAGAGAACTACAGCCAATGGCATGACGGTTTGAGGTCACGTGATATTTACTTCTATCGAAAATATTTGCGAGGATTATTCTCGACTTTTTTCTTCTGATCCACACGAGAAAATCATAAAGATCGCGATCCAAAAATCTTTCCATATTTTAAATTTCGCTGTTATAAAAACGATATATTAGACACGGCATAATTATGTTCACTAAACTCATGACGTCATTATTTTGAGCTCAAATCTTAACGTCACATCTCGCCAAACCGCGTAGCAAAAATGTTGTGGACGTAAATAATGCGAATATAACTGCAAATAATCAGAATAAAAAAGCATAGATTTAAAAAACTTCCTTTATCTACCGTAGATACTCGAGTATAACGTCACCCGAATATAACGCGAGGTTTAACATTTTGGCAGATAGATTGGTAAAAATTGCAAGACCCGAATATAACGCGGGGGCTAATATTTCCGAAATTATCAGAAAATTAGACGGTAAAACTTCAGTAGTTGTTGTTAAATCTTATGTAAAATACGACCAAACCATGTTCAAATGTTGCAAAATTCGATCTACCTAACCAAATACTACAAAATATATCTACGCACATTTAACATTTTGTTTGTAATATTATAAATAAATAAAATCCAACGAAATTGAGAGTTTGTTCTTATTTGATTAAATTGAATTTTCTTACAGCATGTGAGCGATAATTAATGTAGTTCCTTCCAATGCAATGCTAGCACCAAAGACTAAATATTTTTAAGGTCAAGTCTCTAACAAATAATTAATGTCTGCTGGAACAACCGATGGAGACAGCCGTGTGCTTTAAGCTGTAAGCTACTCATACGCCAGCGCATTTAAAGTTGCATTTATTGGTCATGTCACAGCAAGGACTGTGGGGAACCAGCGTACTGATGCAAATTACCGCGTATACAAACTATAGAGTGGTATGCGATAGCGATCTGCGACCATCCAATATCAGTTTAAAAGCACCAAATGACTTCAACAAGTAAAATATCTTGTGTAATAAGTTAAATTTAAACTTATCTCGAATATAACGCGACTACCCCAATTTCTGCTTGGAAATTCGTCCTAAAAAACTCGCGTTATATTCAAGTATCTACGGTAAGTGGCAAAGAACAATTTATGAAAAAAGCACGTTGCGCTGAATGGTAGTATCTTTTCAGAAAAAGTCGTTTTTCTCAGTTACGTGTCGAGTGGACTTAACGGGTTTTGCTCTTCGATTATTGACCAGACCTGTACACCTAGCGGAGAGGTTCGTTACTTCTCCTTAACGCGGGGGTCGATGGAAGGCGGGGTCAGAATGGTGAAGTCGGAACGGGGTCAGGCGTGGCTGGGGACAAAAACTTATATTTCCCGTGCAACGCCGGGTAATTCAGCTAGTATATGTACAAACATGGGGTGCGGTGGTGTAATGGTGGGTTCGGCGCCATGGAGCCTCAAGGTTGTGGTTCGAATCCACCTCAAGCCGCAACATAGGGACCCTGAGCAAGTCCTTCACTAGCAATTTCTTGTGTGCTTCAGCGTGAAACTCCGATTCAATGTCTGCTGTAGTTGGGAGCGCCGCTGAGTAGATATCTTGAAGGGGCGTTATGACAAGTGCTCATACATACACGATAGACAGATAATAAATATTGGTTTCAGTCAAATGAAGCACAAGTAATAGGACAGAGTCGGTTTATGAGTTCTGCATTCTGTAGCTGCTGCTATCAATTTAGTGTCTGAAGAGACAAGTTTCTGTAAGTATTTGAGGCTCAACCAATGTACTTGTATTGTTTAAATGCATTCTTTCAGTCAAAAATGTATATAGTGCCTCTTCAAGGTAGACTACTTAGAGGCGCTCTGGGCCCAGACCAGGCAAAATAGGACAGCCTTAAGATTATTTTAAATATTAAGTGGTATAGTTCATGGTCCATTGAGTTTAGGCTTATTGCTGTTTGATAACACTTTCATAATTATTATTGCTCTCCTCCTTTATCCAGACTTGGTACTGGCGCTTGTCATAGTGCAAACAGTGATGGAGTTCCTCTTTTTGTACTCACAGCCGAGGTCACGTTTTTTCTTTCTGGACTACTCTGTTATGACTCATAATCCCATAAATAGCATTGTGAAAGGCTAAACATAGGCATGACTGCCATAGGTTTGTTTAGACTTTAGACTGGTTCCTTTTGAGAGGCTGTAATGGTGCTGTATAGCATGTTTCAATCATTGCCCTGCTGCTTGCATACAAACCTAGTCATTCAGTAAATATAATATTTTGAGCCCCTCCTCCATGAGTTACCTTGTTTGCCGAGCCTCGGCAGCCTGTAAGTTTTGTAAGATTGACTTGCAACCTGGTCAAGAAGTTCTTAGAACTCTCTAAGTATGTATGCATATATTATATATGTATATATTATATATGCACGTTTGTTTACCCTGAATACATACATACATACATACATTATAAAAGTACATACATTCATAAAGCCAATTTTATCTATGCACTCGAGCGTAACGTGTTCCCGTGTTTCTTTGTATGCTAATTGAATGGTTACTTATTGCCTTTGCACTTATTCTATTTTATTCTGTTTTATTCTAGTCTATTCCATTCTATTCAATTGTATTTTATTTACTTATAGTTGTGGGGCGTGGTGGTGTAGTGGGTATGTTCGTCACCATGCAGCCAAAGGGTTGCAGGTTCGAATCCACCTCAAGTCGTCGCTACGTAGGGACCTTGGGCAAGTCCTTCATTCGCAATTGCTCAGCACTTTGGCGTGAAACTTCGATTCAGTGTCCGCTCTGTAGTCGGTAGTGCCTCTGAGTAGCGAGCTTGAAGGGGCAGTATTCAAGTGCACATACAAGCAAAGCATATACATATGCACACATATATATATATATATATATATATTAGGGTGATTAAAAAAAATAAAATATCGAATTTTTTGGTGCTCTCGATTTTTTATGTTCCTTTTGGTAATAAAACATGCCCCCCAAAATTTGAATGCAATCGGATAATATTTAGTTCTGCCTCATCGACCTTGAAGTTATTTAATTTTATTGTGATTTGTCAAAAAATTGCATTTGAGTAAATAAATTTTTTCTGAAAAACTTAATAATATAGTCTAATACAAACGATGCAACACTACTTAATAAGCTTGTATCTATTGTTTTAAATGCCAATATATCTTAATTTATTAAAGGTAATTGAAAGTTTAATTGATTTTATTCGAATTTGATCTTCGCGCTTCGTCAATGTGGAGTCGAATGTTGATCCCTCCTTCCTAATTGTAACCAACAAGTTAAAAAGTGTTAACAATCTTGTTAGCATCCTAATATATGGAGATTCTTACCATTTATCATCATCTTCTTGAATAAATGACGTATCTGACTGCAATGTTCAAACGGTTTACGAAAAGAAGCCAAAGGGTGCCAATAGGAAAAGGCCCATAAGTTTACTTTAAGTAACAGTCAGTCAAATGCTTCTGAACCAGTTTTACAAGTTGGAAATTACTTTGGATGCAGATAAAATTTTATTTTCTCTTGTATCAAGTGCAGTTCAATACATGGAGCAACAGTGCATCATATGCATTGAGACATAGTGTTAAAAACTACATAAAAATAATCCATATTTTAAACAACCATTGTCTTCATTTTGTGTTCACTTGATTTAAGTCCAGCCATCCAGTGTGCATGGTTAAGTGCACTCGGCACTCACAAATATGTCCTAAGTGATGGAACTATCCAAGAAGGATTAGACTAAGCTGAACAATTCTTTATAATCTTTCAACACAGTTGCCTTACATGCAAAGCCAACTTCAATATTTGACGAACGTTGAAATCAAATGCCGCTGAACGACAGTGGAAACTTGGATAGCCTACTTTATCTTTGCAATTAACCTCCTGCTGCCAAAATGTATTCTGCCCTTCTGCTGGTGAATGGTGATATTTGCTTGACCTAATGCAGAAGCACGATTTGGTTGAATGATATTTGAAGAACAAAACTTCTTTCGTTTTCTCTTATTCTCATTGTCAGATGTCATTGGATATTGAGTTTCTGCAAAATGCTTCTACACAAAATTTCAGAACTGTTCATTCAAATATGCTACTCATCTGCTTAATCACTATGATTTGATTCACTTTCAAAACATGATGTAAACAACTGCTCTTGACTTAGATAGGCTATTCCAATGCTTCTTGTGTTTTTCCATTTTTACGCCGTATACGTAGCCTATTTCTTTCATTTCTTTTCTTTTTTTCTTTTCTTCTTAGTGGCCAAATTAGTATCTAGTCCAACTGCACCATTGCATAATATGTTCCTGATTGCTGATCCACAAGAAATATTCTCATAGCCAAGTTTGTTATCTTCTTCAATTTTAATTATAGGGCCTACTCATGGCCTCACAATGACCAATATGAATGAGAATATTTATTTATTGCAAACAGTCATCTTTGTCAGTTGTCTTTGTTCCTCACCTACAATTCTTGTTACATCAGAAGCATCTGTATTTTTCTAGTAGGCCTCATGCATTCAGTTTCCGAACAATGTTTCTTAGAACTGCATTTGGAATAATATTACTTTAGCCTTTCGCACAGATTTTGATGTCTTGACCAACATTTTCACTACCACGTACTGAGAAAGTTTCTCTTTCTTTTGAAAGAAAACTGTAAACATTCAAGATTGTAGGCATTACTCTACCTCAAAACGTCTCTTAAATGTTCTCTATTAAGATGAATGGAAGTCCTTGGCCTGGCTCCAGCCATTATATTGTTGTTGCTATGTATTCAAAACGCTAACAAGCATTTCACATTTTGAATAGTTTTGCAGTAATTTGTTTTTCCTAAATTATAATGACAAATTAACAAATTTGGTTGTTTATACACTTCACCACTTTGTTTATGCTCAATTTATATACACTTTTAAGTTCTATATTATAAAAAAATTAGGTAACTAATTTAAAATGCTTTACACGCAAATAAAATTTAATTAAATAAATCTTTGAAAACTTTGAGCTCCGTGAGGCAGAACTAAATACAATCCAATTACTACAATATTTCACAGTTTTGCTCCACGAACTAAAAGGAACACAAAAAGTAAAGAGCGTCTTTTAATTTCCAACTTTCATTTTTCCCCACAGAACTTGAATCACCCTAATATATATATATATATATATATAGAGGTAGACAAATGTATTGTTATATTATTTATATGCGCATAATATATGGCATATAAGTATATATATGTATAGTATTATATACTGATATAATGTATCAGTATATAATACTATATATATATATATATATATACTTATATGCCATATATTATATATTATTACAATATCCATGATTATGTATGCCACTGTGTGCAAAATTGCAAGCAAGGTGGTAGCCAGCGTTTATAGTATAGTGTGGTCAAAAGAACAGAGATGCTCGGGGTGGTCTCGGTTGGGTGTCAGACTGACTTGACTGCCCACAGTCTGCCACTCAATGGTCCCTCTGTTTGAGGCAAGAGATGTTTGAATTGTACTAAGCAGTAGTAAGCACTTTGGTATGAGGATCAGAAGGACATGCTATGGTGACTGTAAAATGAGCACCTTGCAGGCTGCCATACAATTGAATTTGAATCCTATTAGACTTGTAAACGTTGTCTGTTACCGCTATGTCGCCTCTTTTCCCCAAACGCTTGAAGTCCATGTCGTTCGAGCATGGTTTTTCTTGTGTTTGGGGCGGGGCAGCGCCTCTGACATGTCTCACTTGAAGTGGCGCTATATAAATTGCTATTTAAATGGCAATCACCATAACAATTACAATTGCACAGCCCTGTCAATTGATGCTTGGCGATTTCTAAATACATAAATGGTGGTGGTGGTCAGTTGGTAGTGGTGGTGATGGTGGTGATGGACTGGTGTGGTGGTGATCGTGGTGATGGACTGATGATTGTGGTGTTGGACTGGTGTTGTGGTGGTGGTGGTGAACTGACGGTGGTTGTTGTGTTGAACTGGTGTGGTGGTAGTCGTGATGATGATGGTGGTGGTGGACTCGGGTGGTGGACTGGGAGTATTGGTAGTCGTGGTTTTCATGGTCATGGTGGTGGTGTTGGTGATGGTGTTGGACTGGTGGTTGTGTGGATGGTCAGTTGGTAGTGGTCATGGTGGTGGTTGTGGTGTTGGACTGGTGGTTGTGGCAGTCGTGATGGTGGTGGTGATGGTGGTTGTGGTGTTGGACTGGTGGTTGTGGTAGTCGTTGTGGTGGTGGTGTCCTGTTTTTTTATTGCTGCGTTAGTGTTTGCACTCGAGGAGGGTAAACTGGCGGCTGGAGCACCACAGTCCTGTAGTTGAGTGTTTGCTCTTACCTGGTACGATATTACTGTCCAGAAAAACCCTTCAGCGTGGTTGATGAAGCATTGATGTGCAGTTATGCTATTTGCTCGCAGCTTACGAGTCCACGGCTGTGTAAACAGCCGGTATTTCTTATTATTACAAAACTAGGAAATTAGGTAACTAATTTAAAATGCTTTACACGCAAATAAAATTTAATTAAATAAATCTTTGAAAACTTTGAGCTCCGTGAGGCAGAACTAAATACAATCCAATTACTACAATATTTCACAGTTTTGCTCCACGAACTAAAAGGAACACAAAAAGTAAAGAGCGTCTTTTAATTTCCAACTTTCATTTTTCCCCACAGAACTTGAATCACCCTAATATATATATATATATATATATAGAGGTAGACAAATGTATTGTTATATTATTTATATGCGCATAATATATGGCATATAAGTATATATATGTATAGTATTATATACTGATATAATGTATCAGTATATAATACTATATATATATATATATATATATACTTATATGCCATATATTATATATTATTACAATATCCATGATTATGTATGCCACTGTGTGCAAAATTGCAAGCAAGGTGGTAGCCAGCGTTTATAGTATAGTGTGGTCAAAAGAACAGAGATGCTCGGGGTGGTCTCGGTTGGGTGTCAGACTGACTTGACTGCCCACAGTCTGCCACTCAATGGTCCCTCTGTTTGAGGCAAGAGATGTTTGAATTGTACTAAGCAGTAGTAAGCACTTTGGTATGAGGATCAGAAGGACATGCTATGGTGACTGTAAAATGAGCACCTTGCAGGCTGCCATACAATTGAATTTGAATCCTATTAGACTTGTAAACGTTGTCTGTTACCGCTATGTCGCCTCTTTTCCCCAAACGCTTGAAGTCCATGTCGTTCGAGCATGGTTTTTCTTGTGTTTGGGGCGGGGCAGCGCCTCTGACATGTCTCACTTGAAGTGGCGCTATATAAATTGCTATTTAAATGGCAATCACCA
Source organism: Lumbricus terrestris (assembly GCA_949752735.1). Lineage (NCBI taxonomy): Eukaryota > Metazoa > Annelida > Clitellata > Crassiclitellata > Lumbricidae > Lumbricus > Lumbricus terrestris. The sequence continues at coordinate 28,212,814 of OX457048.1, read as the reverse complement.
TAACAATTACAATTGCACAGCCCTGTCAATTGATGCTTGGCGATTTCTAAATACATAAATGGTGGTGGTGGTCAGTTGGTAGTGGTGGTGATGGTGGTGATGGACTGGTGTGGTGGTGATCGTGGTGATGGACTGATGATTGTGGTGTTGGACTGGTGTTGTGGTGGTGGTGGTGAACTGACGGTGGTTGTTGTGTTGAACTGGTGTGGTGGTAGTCGTGATGATGATGGTGGTGGTGGACTCGGGTGGTGGACTGGGAGTATTGGTAGTCGTGGTTTTCATGGTCATGGTGGTGGTGTTGGTGATGGTGTTGGACTGGTGGTTGTGTGGATGGTCAGTTGGTAGTGGTCATGGTGGTGGTTGTGGTGTTGGACTGGTGGTTGTGGCAGTCGTGATGGTGGTGGTGATGGTGGTTGTGGTGTTGGACTGGTGGTTGTGGTAGTCGTTGTGGTGGTGGTGTCCTGTTTTTTTATTGCTGCGTTAGTGTTTGCACTCGAGGAGGGTAAACTGGCGGCTGGAGCACCACAGTCCTGTAGTTGAGTGTTTGCTCTTACCTGGTACGATATTACTGTCCAGAAAAACCCTTCAGCGTGGTTGATGAAGCATTGATGTGCAGTTATGCTATTTGCTCGCAGCTTACGAGTCCACGGCTGTGTAAACAGCCGGTATTTCTTATTATTACAAAACTAGGAAATTGTCTAGAACAAAAGCTGCGTTTTTACCGCATCTTCTGTTGGATTTGTGGATGCCTATTGCATGCATACCAGGAATGCTTTGCACATATCGGAGTGCACCCAACTTGATTTTTAGTTTTATTATCGTATGCGATGCTACCGAACATGAGGTGCATTTTGTTGCGTGAGGAATCTGAAAGAATTTTTAAGACGTGATGTGAGGAAATTTCCTACACATAGTGAGGATCTGTAAGAGCAAGTTATAGAAAGAATGGGCAGAAGGGACTATTGGTTAAATAAAATAAATGGGTAAATGTATACACGGAAAAGAAATGAATTATTCATTTCCTGCGGATCAGTGGAACTGTTTCAGTTGGCAAGCCGGTCATCAGTATGGCTGGTCTACAAGCAAAGCAATCAAGGCTATTCTTTTGTCAAAACATACATGTGGCTTTCATCTGGTCATCAAACTGGCTGTTCAAATGGCAGTTCAGCTGATTGGCTGTTTATGTGACTGGCTGTTCAGATGACTGGCTGTTCATGTGACTGGCTGTTCATGTGACTGGCTGTTCAGGTGACTGGCTGTTCAGATGACTGGCTGTTCAGCAATCGGCATGGCTATTCGCCTAGACACCAATTTGCCTATTCAACTAGTCATCCAACCGGGCATCCATCATCCATGGACACGACTATTCTCTTGCTCGTCTGTGTTCGACCATCCGATTGACCGTTTTTGTCAATATTGTCCGGCACAGTTTCCAAACTTCTTGCACGCCTTCTCGCTATCATCGCCTGTATATCCCCCCCTCAGCCAGCCTACGCTCGACGTATCTCATTATTTACGACGCTAACCCCAGTTATGGGACCACGAGATTTCGCATGAATCTCACTTGCCCATCATCGTCCATGTTGCTTCGCTGGCGGACCCGTCTCCCAAGGCGAAGCGCCCGACGGTCTGGCCGGCCAGACGGTCTGGCCAGCGGGCGGGCGGACGGTCTGGCCGGCGAGCGGGCGGGCGGACGGCCAGACAAACGGGCGATGTCGACTCCCATTATCACAGATGAAGAAACATCAACGAAATAAAACGTTGCAGGAGGCGGCGGTGGCCGCGGCGGCGCAGATAAGTCGGCGCACGGAGTATATAGTGTGGCGTACAGCGTTTGCCGATGTGGTCATGGAGTTGTTGCTGCGAGAGATTTTGAACTTCTGATGGGATGTGCTAACCCTAGTTATATGGGGGACCCACGCTGAGAATAGTGGTTACACGAATGCCCGGTTGGACGACTTGATGAATAGGCAAATGGGTGTCTAGATGAATAGCCATACCGATGGCGGGGTTGGATTAGAAGATGAGTATGCAACATGGGTGTCTAGATGAATAGCCATACCGATGGCGGGGTTGGATTAGAAGATGAGTATGCAAAAAGGGTGTCTAGATGAATAGCCATCCATTAGTCATATCGATAGCTAAGGAAAAGCCATGGGGCTGATGGTTTAATAGCCACATGGAGCAACTCTGAGTAGTGGCTTGAAGAGGTGCTATAGCATATGCGATAAATAAATAAATAAATAAGTTAATTAAATTTATGGCTGGTATACCATGCTGCCGTACAATGAAGCTCTCAAATCATATGTTATCATGCCTTTGAACACCCTGAATGAATTATTTCTCTGAGAGTATAGGCACTTCCTTGATAGAGGCAGCACAAGAACTGCTTCAACTGATATTAAAATGACACCATTTGGATCGTTTTGCCAGCAATTTGTACCGCCTTACGAGTTGGGCTATGTGACAATGGCCCCCTCGCGCCGTTATCGAAGTAGTGCAAGGGTATAGGTTAGGTGTTGATTGAATGGACCGTGCAGTGACAGATTACTAAATGTAAATTGCCCTATCAGTTCAGTATCTGGGGTTAAGCTGTCGAGTATCACATGAATTTGATAATTAGAAGTGAAGCTGATGGGTATAGTCCTATTAAGGTTAGGTTGTCGGATTACTGATTGCTTTCTTGTCTGTGTGAATATATCCAGATTTATCCTTCAGCGTATGCATGGCAGCACGTCTGAGTAGAGATGGGGCTGTTTTTAAGGAATTTTTAGAACTGCACAACTCCTTTTTTCCCTCCCATCCTCTATGGTAAATTACTTCCAATCGGAGAACAATGACCATTTTCCCCCCAATTTTAACTGTACAGAAGTGTTCCTACAACTGCGCAAATCCATTTAGAACTGCACATTTTGTGTACAACTGCACGTTAAAAAAGCCCTGAGTAGAGATACTGGTGCCTGTTTGTAGTAATTATAGATTACCTTGCCTATTGATCCACCTAGCATGTAGACGTTTCTTAGTCTTACAGGTCACATGTGGTTCATCAAAACCCCA
>OX457048.1:28167257-28204757 GCA_949752735.1 Lumbricus terrestris | reverse complement strand
GCTGCTATACAGTGCGATTTCGATGGTATGTGCTGTTAAAAAGTGACTGGGGAAAAACCTCCTATGTCGTCTGTAGAGTGGTTAAGGAATGGCGTTTAAATTACGTGTGTTCATCTCCATGAAGTGTTTATCGTTCAAAATGGAAAATTGTTAATAGACGTGTCTTTTGCAGGACTCCCAGCTATGCAGCCAGATGACAAGACTTGCAATTGTTGCATCGTTGCCTTTGTGGCAATGTTGTAATGGATATTTGCATGCATACATTCATACATTCATACATACATGCATGCATGCATACATACATACATACATGCATTCATACATACATGCATGCATTCATACATGCATACATGCATGCATTCATACATGCATGCATTCATACATGCATGCATACATACATGCATTCATACATGCATACATACATGCATGCATGCATACATACATGCATTCATACATGCATACATACATGCATTCGTGCATGTGTCCATACATGCATTCATACATACATACATGCATGCATACATACATGCATTCGTGCATGCATCCATACATGCATTCATGCATACATGCATTCATACATGTATTCATACATGCATACATACATACATGCATTCATACATGCATACAATGCCATACATACATGCATTCATACATGCATCATACGTGCATGGGACTAGTTTCAGTTTAATGACACTGTGCGATAACAAAGATCATTGGCATCACCCTCCTCCTTTATCCAAGCTTGGGGCTGGCACTGCCAAAGTGCATGCAATGGCAGAGTTGCATTCATTCGTTCATGCATATACAGACATGTTCATGCATGCATGTGTATAATTTATGCATACATGTATGCAACATGCATACTATATTGCGAGCCGTTTGGTTTCGTGGTTTGATTAATTGATTGATTAATTTATTCATTGGTAATTTGATGCTTATTTATTTATTTATTTCAGAAATTTATTTATTTATTTCAGAAATTTATATAGCGCCTCTTCAAGGTAGGCTACTCAGAAGCACTCCCGGCTCAACCACGGCTAAATAAGATGCTGTATAGGGATAGAGGATAGACTGTGAGTTTCGACTTTAAAGACATTGACATTAAAAATCAATGTATACGTTGGGAACTTTGGTTTCTTTGACTGCTATATGGCGCCACAAAAACACGACACAATGAACAATCGACTGTAACATTCCTCATTAATGCCTTCCTGCCTGCATATGTTTCGGTTGAATAATTTTTATGGCGGTCGAATAATTTTTATGGCAAACCGTACTTTACCCTCGCAAGGCATAGTATTACAGCTCCTTTTGGGTATGTATGCCTGAAAAATTCATCTCAGAGATGTGGTCGAAAGCATAAAGAACCATTTATTGGCTGATGGGGTGGGGCGGGAACAATGCAACTATCAAACGCGATTTTTGACCTTTTAACTTCGGCAGTTACTCAAGCTAAACGGCAATCTTTGGGATGTTTTTTCGTGATGGTGGGCGCCATATTGGCTGCTGGTCTGCAGCAGCGAATTGTCTTGCTGCTGCTGCTGACCTTAAAAAAGACGATGCTATGCGATGGAAAGTGGTTCCCGTCCGTTTATTTCGCCTATTTATACGGCCGTGCTCTAATGAAAAGGCGTCACTGCAGCGCGGTTTGATGTATGCACGAGGTCTCTCTAGACAGCGACCACTGCCGTCTCGAGGGAGACGTCTTTAATGGGCTCTCATTTCAAGCCCAAGGACAGGCACCCACGCACACACACACCCACGTACAGTATACACGCATACATACATGCATACATACATGCATACATACATACATACATACATACATACATACATACATACATACATATATGCACATACACACATTCACATACACACTCACGTACACACCCACATGCATACACACATACATGCATACATACATAGTTACATACATACATACATACATACATACATACATACATACATACATATATACACACATACACACATACATACACATACATACATACATACAGACATACATACATACATGGTACATACATACATCCAGACATCACGTACAAGCATGCATACATACACACATACATACCTACATCCATACATACATACATACACACCCACATACACACCCATGCACATACATACATACATACATACATACATACATACATACATACATACATACATACATACATACATACATACATACATACATACATACATACATACATACATACATACATACATACATACATACATACATACATACATACATACATACATACATACACACATGCACACACACATGCATAAACACATACACACATACATACATACATACACACATACATACATACATACATACATACATACATACATACATACATACATACATACATACATACATACATACATACATACATACATACATACATACATACATACATACACACACACAGACACGCGGGCGCACACACATGACATTCCTGTGCCACTCAACCAGTGAAGTGACCTTTACACTGGAAAAGTCGATATCAGACAGTACTCTCTCCTCCTTCACATACAATTTCATTTCGATGGTCACTAGTCTAGGCATAAGTGGTCTCGGCTCATCGTCTTAGAAAATGCTGCATGGTGGGAAGGTCTATAGACGGCAATGATTGTTTTATTACCAGGCACTTGTGTGTGTTGAGGTAGCCCGCCAGTTGATATGACGCCAGTTTCTTCTTCAGCTTACCTGTGTGCTGGTTTAGTAGAGTCAGATATTAGCCTTTTTGCTTGCAGTTTTTTGGTGGGTTCTTAAAGAGATATTGCTGCAGGGTGACCCATTTCTTAGTTTGGGTTGTCATCATTACATAAATTACAAAATTTTTACGGCCATTTTGCTCTCAACTTTGGATGTCAACCTTGGATGTCACCCGACTTCAAATTCCATTTATAATACTATTACATTACATTGGTTTGGCAGTATGTTCAGAGGCAGGAACTCTGTGTTGTACAGGACTGTATGTATACTCGTGAAAAAAATTTTTAGGACCATTTTACTCTCAACTTTGGATGTCAACTTTGGATGCCAACCTTGGATGTCACCCGGCTTCAAATTCCATTTCTAATACTAAAGATCATGTTTTAAATCTTCAATTATTTGCCTTCTTGCTAACATGATTATCCGAACATAATTATTTGTTGATCTGTCTTCATTGGTGTAAATAAATGAACCGTGTTTCTTACGCAAAGAAGATGCACAATTTTTTTAACCACGATTATCATCCAAAAGCTAGACACAACCTTATAGTGCATTGAGTTTCCTATCCTGTGTATAAAGTTTACAAATTATGGTCCTTGGTTGAGAGGTTGACGGGGTCCTTTCTTGGGATTGCATGCCATGCAACTGCTCTGAATTATTCCATTCATTTTTTTAAATGGTAGCCAACCATAAAAAAGCAGAGGAATATTATATGAATATGATAATAATATGAATATGATAATAATATGAATATGATAATAATATGAATATGATAATAATATGAATAATATGAATATGATAATATTATGAATAGGATAATAATATGAATGTGATAATAACATGAATATGATAATAATATGAATGTGATAATAATATGAATGTGATAATAATATGAATATGATAATAATATGAATATGAGAATAATATGAATGATTACATAATTATGATTATGACAGGTTCTTGCCCTAATATATAATTATAATGACCTCCATGTTGATATTATCACAATGCACCAACATTGGTCAGCAGCGGCGGCTTCAGGTGGCAAAAAAATGTTGGTTTAAACAAATAAAACCATTTACCTGCTGGAAAAACCAGGTTGAAATTTGAAGAAAAAACCTGATTTGTTTGCGATGATTCGAATTGTGGATATATACAGGCCGACAGACACATTGACAGTGGCCATCATCTCTCTCTCAATTCTGTTTTCCTTAACCCCTCCTTCGATGCTCCTCTTTCCTTCTGTCTAGAAATCCTTTTATCCGTTCATCCATCCATCCTAACGTGGTGTGCACTTTCTCTTTCCCCTCGTGTACCATTCGTCCCTTAGTCCGTCCGTGGAGCTCTTGATACTACAGCCGTCTGGATCTCAATGGACCATTCATCCATTCCTCATTCCCTCCCCCCTTCCCCATCCACTCTACGTGGACAGTCGTCTCTGGTCATCAATTAGTCGCAGAAAGTGGAGACTTAAGCCGGAGATGAGTGTCTGCTTGGAGTATACATTATATACAATTGTCTGGTCGCATTACTCTACGCATTCTTAAGCATCCAGTCCGTCGGCGTCTGTCACATGGATGTTGCCTCTGCCACAGCAGACCTGTCTGACCTTCCAAGTCCCTGCCATGGCATCATCGCATCACCATGCCTCTCATAAGCATCATGCATGGCCGCTCGAATTAATATCTGTTGTGACAAATGAAGCAAGGCGACATGGAACATCATGGGAAGTCGACTGTGGCCTGTGAAACTTGATTGTTTTTTGTACATTTATGTGGTATACTGCATGCACATTTTAAGGATATATAGACACAGTCAAGCTTATTCGTTTTCATTCTATGGATTCATATACTGCCCCTTCAAGAAACCTACCCAGAGGCGCTCCCAGCCCAGCCATGGCAAAGGAAGAAAGACGATATATATATATGAATTTTTTTTATTATTCAGGTCATCAGATGTTATAAATTCAGCGTTGAAGGGAGGCCATTCCAGATGGACGACCCTACAATCGAGAAAGCTCTGAGCATTGTTATTTTTGTCAATATGTTTCGCATGAAACAACTGGCGACTTGTGAAATATCTTGGCGTCCTGACCGCAGACATCATTTCACTTACTTAGCTGAGGTACAGCATCAGAAGTAAAGCCATGAATAGGTTTGGGTTGAACTCCCACGACCCTCCAACCGATGCCGCACAGTGAATAACATTGGTGATTTTTAAGAAATCAGATTGTTCTCAGATGATGCGAGGAAGAAAAGCAGTCTCTGAGGCATATCCATGGGTATGAAGTTTTAGCGACACTTCGTTTTCCTATCCTCGGCATATGAGTTCGAGTGGTCGTACCTCTACCTCGCCGTTTCATCTGCTCACCGACAGCATACGGTCGGTGAACCCCTGTGAAGTTGTGAACCTCTCGCTAACCGCTAAACTACCGTGCGCCCCAGCAGATGAGATTGCCTGTGAAAACGGTGAGATGATAAGGACGCGAGTAGTTGGGAATACAAGCTCTGCGTGAGAATACATGTGTCGCACAAGTGCCTTATATCTACACAGTACACACACACACGCACACACACATGCATATATATAGATATAAATATATATGTATATATGTGTGTATATATGTATGTATTTTATATATATATATATATATATATATATATATATATATATATATATATATATATATATATATATATATATAGGCCTTCACGCGTTTGTGTTGAGTACACAGGCGTTGTCGGAAACAACTGTCCTGTAGCAAAAATCAGTGGTGCACAGGATTGATTGCACAGTCTGTTTGGTTTACCGTCTGATTGGCTGTTGGCGTGTATCTGTTTGTCTGTCTGTCTGTAGTTGATAACGGTCGGTTTCGTTGATATGATTAGCCTATGGGGATCCATCATCACGATCATCATTTGCTTTGGAGGTTTTGTGTACTGTCTCATTAATACTCTGTTTCAATTTTGACCAATCGTTGGATTTTCCCATCACATTTGCTCGGGTTATTCTATTTGACTGTTATTTGTTGCTATTATTATTTTTTTAAATTACCACGAGGTATACAGGATTCGTCAAGGAATTCACTGTCACCTAATATTGTATAAAAGCTAAAGTCTTGGTAGACCCTATTGATTATAATGATAATAATAATAATAATAATAATAATAATTATTATTATTATTATTATTATTGTAGCACCTTTATTGAGTTTACTATCAAATAGCAGCATGTACATCAGCACGTCTTATAGGCCGCATCCCTAACTTTGACCAAGAAATCAAGGAGTACATGCAGAATGCACTCCACTGGCTTCCTATTCCACAGTGGATCTCCTATAGGGTTTCTGCATTAGTCTGACTTCTATGATGTACCTGCAGGATCTCTGGTGTCCCACTTCTGGTGTCCAGCGGCGATCTGACCCCTGATCAACTGAACAGAGCTTTGGCCCCTTGCTCATGTACTACTATAATGCAGCAGGGCTCTTTCTCAGTAGCTGGTCCTAGAACGTGGAATGAACTCCCTGTTGCACTCCGCTTTGTGCCTAGAGGTCACACCACTATGTTCCTTTCTCGCTTAAAAATGATGATGTTGAATATGAGGACTTGCTCAGGGTCCCTACAAGGCAGCTTGAGGTGGATTCGAACCTGCAACCCTCAGATTGCAAGGCAGCAGACATACCAGTACACCACTGTGCCTCTTAAATAAATATACTGACTATGTTGAAAACACAGGGTTCACTTTTATGCAGCTTAGATAAGCTATGCTTTGCTTAAGGATTACAGTATTTTTGGGATGCTGCTTCTGCAGTCTGCACCACCCACCACCAGGCTCACTCTCCTTGCAAACCACTCTTTGAGCGCAACCACGGAGCTTACCTTATAGATAAGTGTAGTGGTTTCGTCTCTGTTTGGCCCACTCCAAGGTTGATCCGCTCTCAGTATCTTAATCTCAGTATCTTAATCTCAGTATCTTAATCTCAGTGTCTTAATCTCAGTATCTTGATATCAGTATCTTGATATCAGTGTCTTGATCTCAGTATCTTAATCGCTGTATCTTGATCTCAGTATCTGAATCTCAGTATCTTAATCTCAGTATCTTAATCTCAGTATCTTGATCTCAGTATCTTAATCGCAGTATCTTAATCACAGTATCTTGATCTCAGTATCTTGATCTCAGTATCTTGATCTCAGTATCTTGATCTCAGTATCTTAATCTCAGTATATTGATCTCAGTATCTTAATCTCAGTATCTTAATCTCAGTGTCTTAATCTCAACATCTCAATCTCAGTATCTTAATCTCAGTATCTTAATCTCATTATCTAAATTCAGTATCTTAATGACCCGAGTGTGTCCGTTTATTATGCTACAGGTGTAATTACCATTCATGGTCTTAATATTAGCCACCTACGCTTTCATTGTCCAGTTTGAATAAACGCATGGCATATCATCTTCTCTTGCCTATAGTCTGCTCTCTGATCATCCAGTGTTCCTATAGACTGTCCTAGGATTAGCGTTTGTCTTGATGGGGATAATTCCACTCTACAAGCACCCTTCTTTCATTCTTTCATTCATTCAGATCATTTATATAGCGCCCCTTCAAGAAACTACTCAGAGGCGCAATATGCTTCACATCTGATGTCTTTTAGTTCCTTTTTGATGCGCTCTTTAGTGCAGGCGGGCGGGCACCTGCAATTGCTTTCATCCACTCGGACCTTTTCAGCTTGCTTTGAAATGCCGTGCTCTGCGCCTATACCCACCCACCCTGCCTCTGACTCTTCCTCCCATCCTATCTTTCCCCTAGCATCTTCGGCTTTATGGCCGCACCTACACAATACGGCTTCGTCCCTTATCGCCCCGTTAAGGTTATGGGGAGAATTGCTGATATTGGCAGGCACTATCGTCCTTAGAAAGCACACCATGGACAAGTGCTGCACCGGTTTAATGTCTGGTAACAATGTCTGTTAGAGAGTCTAGACAGCACAATTGACGAGCACCAGGGACGGATACAGAAATTTTCGAAGGGGGGTCGCCAAAATTTTGGGAAAAATTTGTTGATCTTTTGCCCGAAATAACTGATGACCTTTTTAGTCATTTGGTCCAGCTTGCCTTGAAATATATACCATTTTCCCTGCCAAAAAACTGATGACCTATTTAAAAAAAGTCATTAGCCGAATTGTCTAGAGAATATGCCATTGAAACCTACTGTTGAAAGCTTGTTGAAACCTGATGGGGCCACGTTATATGGACATTTCTAAATGGGGAACCATGGCCGGATTTGCCCTCTGGATCCGCCCATGACGAGCAGCACAACGTTTAGTGTCTGGTATCAGTGTGGTCAAAGGCACCATAGCCAAGTGCACTGTTTTAAGTAGTGTCTGTTGACAGGAGACACTGCTTAATTGAAAGGCATCCATGCACACATGTTCCGTTTAAGTATCATGTGAAGGGTAAACTGGCATCTGGAATTGATGGTGACGACGACGATGATGAAAAACATATAGAAATTGGACTCTATACACACACACACTATGTAATGTAAATGTTAGAAGATTTAAATTACATTTATAAGGGTTTTGAACAAGTCTTTCAGTCACAGATGATCAGCTTCTATGACTGACGCTTTGTAATTTTGTAGCAGTGCTTGATATTAAAAAAATAAATAACAGAAATAACGATGATGCCATTGTTAGAACTGCCAGCGTTTCGAACACCCGAGTGTCTGATGATATATACCAGACACTGCGTACAGTGCGTAGCCTATATATATATAGGTGCATTAGTACCTTCGAAGAATGGCCGACCATTTGCCTCTCGACGACTGTTTTTTTTATGCTTGGTCTTGAAAGGGTATATAGTCTCATAGACTATATACTGTCCAAGATGAAACATATATGTTGCACCCTCTGGATTTCTTTCTTTCCTTCTGCAGAAAAGGATGCATTAGCGACCGTGAGCTGTATACAGGGGACTTTTTGATGTCTTTTGACAAAGCCTTTTTCTTCATCATTACTAGTGGCTCTGGGGAACCTGGAGTGGATTATTATTATTATTTGGTGGTGGTGGTGGTGGTGGTGGTGGTGGTGGTGGTGGTGGTGGTGGTGGTGAGGATGATGGTGAATTGGGGGTGATGGTAATGGTAATGATGATGGTAATGATGATGGTAATAATGATGATGATGATGGTGATGATGATGGTGATGATGAACGTGGATTGGTTTTCTGTTCAGAATGTTGCTGGCCAGCGACGAGATGCAGCCGTACGACAGGGCTCGGGTCTTTCTGGACGAGGATTTCACAGCCGTCGAGAAGTTCACGGTCAGTTGCTTCTCTGTACTGTTAAGCTTCCTCCCATGCAGCACATCGACCTTTATTCATATATATATATATATATATATATATATATATATATATATATATATATATATATATATATACTCACTCACTGTCGCCGTGGTCGGATATTAGAATTGGAAATAGGGCAAAGGCACGCCCACAGATGTATGGCCAATGATTGGGTCGTGAGTCCTGTTTTTTTTTAGATCTGTTTACATTCTGTGTCGCCGATCGTCGCTTAATTATCGCTGTAAATGCCGTATTAATTCAATGCTTTTAGCGATGTTCATTTGCCGCAATTCAAATTTCGTATTTGCATTTAATGGCTTTTCCCCAATGGGCTACGGATGAGGAATTAGCAGCCATCACGATGTCTCGAGGTTACCATTAGCCATCGTGTCCAGGAGTTACCGTTAGCCATCGTGTCCTGGTGTTACTGTTAGCCATTATGTCCTGGTGATACCGTTAGCCCAGACGTTACCGTTAACCATCGTGTCCAGGCATTACCGTTAGCCATCATGTCCTGGTGTTACCGTTAGCCATTACGTCCTGGTGTTACCGTTAGCCCAGACGTTACCGTTAGCCATCGTGTCCAGGCATTACCGTTAGCCATCGTGTCCAGGCGTTACCGTTAGCCATAGTGTCGAGGAGTTACCGTTAGCCATAGTGTCGAGGAGTTACCGTTAGCCATTGTGTCCAGATGTTACCATTAGAATTGTGTCCTGGAATTACCATTAGCACTCACATTGAGAGAACCCCTGGTCTTGTATGTATGTTTGTATGCATGTATGTTTGTCTGTTTGTTTGTATACATGTATGTATGTTCAATGTTTATATATATGTATATATAGCTATGTAAGTATGTAAATATGTATAACCTTACCTTAGACCAGTGGTTCTTAACCTTTTCAAGGTAGCCGAACCCCAAGAGAAATCAATGACCACTTACCGAACCCCTCAAGTTTTAAAAATAATTTTTTTTACTAATGGTATCAAAAGGAAATAAAAAATTGTATCAAATGTGATACAATATTAATTCAATACATTAACTACCAGTGGCGTAGCCAGAAATTTTTCATGTTTTTTTTGCCTGGCCTGATACCCTTTCTGAAACCAACCCAACAGTATTAGGCCTACAGTGAATAAAAAGGGAATAAAGTAACAAATGGAATAAAGTAAGAAAAACAATTGTTACTACAAGCAATTGTTTATTTTTTCTTATTTAAGTGGATAAATAACCATTAAAAAAACCTTGTTTCCTAGGCCAATGTGGGGGTTAACCCCCGAAACTTTCCTAGGCTACGCCACTGTGAACTACTAACAGTTAACTAACGTACCAACACTACCAATTGCATCTTAAGGTGTCCTTTGTTGTTGCCGTGTGAAAACAATGTGAGAAATGCGTGACTCTGTTTTGGAAAGACTCACTCTCGTGTCATTTTCACAATCAAATCTGCTTCTTTTCTTGGATTTAATCTCCACCAATTTTGAGAATCCTTGCTCACAGAGACATGATGTGACAAACGGTGTGAGGATTTCAAGGGCGGCTTTAGCAATGCGAGGATATCCCTCCATTTGTCGGCACCAAAATCTCTAGAGTGTAATTATTGTTGTACCAAAGAGCAATAATTGTTGAATGTGCCATGGCTCTGCTGAAGCTCGATAAGATCGTCCAGGTATGGATCGTTTACATTTGCTGTAGCCTACAATATCGAAGGTGAAAGGCTGTCGCATCCATGCTGGATATTGCTGGATATATTTCTCAGGGAAGTCAAATGACCCATCTGGCAATTGAGATGATTGAGTGCACCAAAGATGTCAACCAAGTAGGCCAAGGCGAGGATGAACTGTGACTCGACGTAGTGTTAATTATCGGGAAGTGCAGTAAGACAGAACTAAGGTTAACAGGATGAACAGCTTTAAATTTCATAAGGTAGGGCCTGGCAGCAATCTATTTCAAACAAAATTTATTTAATTAAAGTACAAAAAAATTAATAGCAAATGATTTTTCACTCGCACTCACTGACCCTGAATATTATATATTTCAGAGGACCTCTGCCGAACCCCTGGCACTGGCTCACCGAACCCCAGGGGTTCGGTCGAACACTGGTTAAGAAACACTGCCTTAGACCTTAGTCCTTCCCGTGCAGCTCTGCACATCGGGCAATGCAGTTCCTCCATTCCACTCCGTGTTGAGTTGAATGAATTTTCTGCACTGTTTCTGTTGCGCAAGTTGTTTTACCTGGGTGGGTTGCAAGCCCAGAACCCTCCTCCTTTATCCTGGCTTGGGACAGGCACAGGATACCCCAAGAGGTACCCTGTGGCGGAGTTAGTACCCTGTGGCGGAGTTGGTGCCCTGTGGCGGAGTTGGTACCCTGTGGCGGAGTTGGTATCCTGTGGCGGAGTTAATAATAAGTATAAGGCCGCTGATAATATGGCGTCTTAACAAGAATATTACGAAGGCGTTTATAAGGCAGAGTCTACTGGTTGGTGAGACTCGTTTTCCAGTACTTGGAACAATAGTTTGTTATTGACCGTCAACTGATGATGTCCACCATTCAGAGCAGCTTAATTAATTTCTTGCGTCCTAGCATTTCCTACCGTATTATGTTGGACGCGGGCAGGTAGAGGAAGCAAGCGTAGTTGATTGGCCATAAACAATGATGTGAGTATAGTTAATTATTGTGTAGTGTGACAGCTAGGCGGAAAACTTTTCTCCTCGATCTTTTACCATCATTGGGCCTGCTTGGGGCTGTTCAATGGTATAGTGCTGTATTAATCTAAGGTGACATCATCTATAGTCGTCCCAAGTCCGCTTAATCATCTTTAATGTAATGAGTAATCCAGTAGCGCTCCCAGTGAGAGAACCTCCCCCCCACGCCCCCTCCCCCCTAGAGAAAAAAGTCTTTAAAAGAGAGATGGAGATAACGATCTTGAAAGAAGAGTCCAAAAATGCATAGTGGAGGAAATTGTTGCATTCCATAAGCAGAGCCCAATGATGGTAAATGATTGAGTTTGAATAATAGTGGTTCTAGCTCATGCATGGGACAAACATGTCAGTCCTGTCCAGAGAACGGAGAGGTCGATGAGAAGATGAAGAAAGCATCCCTGAATGAGATGTATGTGTGATATTTTGGTTCAGGACCCAGCATGTTTGGACTTGAGGATCAGAGCAGGACTTTATAGTTGATTGTCCATTAACGATGATAGAATTATTATAGGATAGGAGTGTAGGATATCTACTCTAGTCTGGCGCTGCATGCTAGGCCTTGCTCCTGCCTACCTTTGTGAGCTCTGTAGCCCTACTCTTAGTTCTCACCATTTCCGCTCCCTTCGTTCGACTGAACAAAGTCTGCTCTCAGTCCCTTTTGCTCGTACTTCCACTATGCAGAACCGTGCTTTCTCGGTGGTAGGACCCTCAACCTGGAATGGTCTTCCTCTGACCCTCCGCTCTCTTTGTAAAAATCCTTCTCAGGCTTTCCTCTCTCATCTTAAGATAGTTTTATTTGGCCGCTCTGAGGTTGGGACCGCCTCTGAGTAGTCCCCTTGAAGAGGCGCTATATAAATGCATATAATGAATGAATTATTATGTAAGTATAATATATTGTTTAGTGTGACAGCCAGGCGGGAAACTTTGCTCCTGCGATTGATGCTCCATATATAGTGCATGCTAAGGTTGATTTCTTTCCAAGACGCCAGAATCATAGAAAAGAGGGGAAGAATGAGACTGGAAGAGGCAATGGAGTAGCCGAGGATTTCCCCAGAAGGGACAGCTGCCGAACTAGATAACGGACGTGCTGGACGAAATGGGATGGCTATTGATCGGGCAGAATTGGGGGACGAGGAGTAGTAAATGTATATATCCGGCGATTTTAAGAATCGGATTCACTGTAAGGGGCACTTGCCATGGCCGGCGGCGTTTCCAACGCTCTTATGCGTCCCACTGAATTGGTATCATCGTCGGATTTATAGTCCTTGGTATCGAACACGCCATCTGGCGATACGTATTTCTGGTTTCCTGTGTGGCGTCTACGACTGATAATAGATTTTGAGATGTCTCCGGCCAATTATGTCTTTTCGTTCTGCCCTGCTCTATATGCTGCCGACTGCCATGGGAAGCCGCAAAAGGATGTGTGTGTGTGTGTGTGTGTGTGTGTGTGTGTGTGTGGGTGGGTGTGTGTGTGTGTGTGTGTGCTTGCGCGTGTGGCGCTCAGTCCACTTGCGAGGATATAATTATGATGTACGCGGGCACTTGTGTCATATACGATGGCACCGGATTTCTCTATCGTGCTGAATCAAATCGAACTTCTATTCAACTTAAGGGCTATACAGACAGAAAAAATGGATCTACAGCACCTAGCTCTTCATTTTGATGATGATCAATAACTCTTGCAGACAATTACGTCACTTGCGTTTTAAGTGGTCGAGAAGACAGTTTTATTGATCCGTGTTGTTGGCGCCAAACGCTATGCGGGTATCAGTCTACAGGCAGTTGGTCTTCAACGATGTACCTGAAATAACCTATATCAATATAAATAAAGAGAAAATTCTGTGTGTGTGTTTAACCGGAATGGGTGGGGTGGAGGGGGGATGGTGGGGGGTAGAATGCGCCAGTGCCACATTTTGAACATTGAAGCAGCCGACCGGGTGACACTTTGATGCAGTGCCTTCGCTTATACCCTGGTGTCTTGGGACAGTCTCCCCTCTAAAAGTCTCCCCTGGGATTTTAGTTCAAAACAGATTCCCCCCCCCCCCCCGGCGAATCTGTTCCAGGATAAATTCGCCCCCCCCAGAGACTATGTTCTGAAATAAAGTCTCCGTGGAGAGAAAATATTTCCTCCGTCCACGAAATTAAGTCCCCCTTGGGGGGAGGTGATGGAGACTATTTCATGACACCGGTCTTAATATGGTCGGCAATATCTCAGTGTTCTTCGGCGCCACTCGCTGGGTCCCCAGACGCTGACCGATGCATTTCTGCATGAATAATGATGAATATGCATTTCCTCATGAATAATGATGAATATGCATGATGATGATGATGAATATGCATGATGATGATGATGAATATGCATGATGATGATGATGAATATGCATGATGATGATGATGAATATGCATGAGGGAATTTCAGGTTTCTGTGTTGAGGAAAGACCAAGTTGCATGCAGCCACGAACGAATGTCTGCGACGAACAGAAACTATGGTTTCGCTATATAGGATGGTCACCGAATTAAACAGTGTCTGGTTGCAGAAACAGGCTGATCTTGCTTGATTTACTGCCATCGGACAGAACAGGGTTTTTTGTCAATTGTGGGAGCCTCTGTTTTGGAATAGCCTCTCCACATTGGCCTGTGTTCCCTTCTGTAGGACTTGTCGTAACTCTTTTTGCAAAACTACACGAGACTCTCCTCTTTGACAATGCCTGGGTCGGGAGCGCCTCCGAGTAGTTATATTGAAGGGGCACTATTGAAATTTCTCAGACGGATGGATGGATGGATGGATGGATGGATGGATGGATGGATGGATGGATGGATGGATGGATGGATGGATGGATGGATGGATGGATGGATGCCAAATTGTTTGATTATGGTACCTCAGATATATCCATAATCCATGCCATAGTAGCTGAAATTGGTGTCTCAACTACTCAGTTAATATTATTAGTAGTAGTGGTTGATGTCCACAGGCGTATTTAGGGGAGGGGGTTACGAGTTCCAAACCCCCAAAATGTGTAATTTCCGACAAATCTTCGAGTTAATTCTGTGTATTACGATCTTGTCCATTGGAAACTCCAACATGGAATTTGCCCCCACCCCTCCAGAAATTTGTTGGCAATTGCACAGTTGCTGTTTGAACCTTCCGGTTATGCATGCAGTGTCAACCACCGTCTCTGGACATTTTGCCCTCTTTCGGATTCAGGCAGATTACTGTGTGCTTAACGGAGATTTATTTGTGGTCAGAGGTGCTGCGGGTGTGGGTGGGGTGGGAGGGGGCAACGATACGTCTGTCCACTGACGGGTGTCAGGCCCTGAATTCATTCATTGCTTCTCTCTGCCTCTCGTCGTGTGAAGGGCGCAGTCGTGGCCAGAGATGACGGAGGACCTTTCGGACCTCGAGCAACCAACGAGAATCCTCTCTTTCATTTCATCCGTCTTTCTCGTTGAGGCAGCTGATAAGTCTAGTGGTGCTCGTCCTCCTCAGACAACTGTCTGTCCTTTATATATTTGGTGCACAGCAGCTCTTTCTGGATGGAGAGAAGCGCTTTTAAGGCTATTGCACCCTTAAAAGCAATTCCACGAATTGGCGGACACAAATTGTTTATTGAGCACTCACTCTCTCTCTCTCTCTCTCTCTCTCTCTCTCTCTCTCTCTCTCTCTCTCTCTCTCTCTCTCTCTCTCTCTCTCTCTCTCTCTCTCTCTCTCTCTCTCTCTCTCTCTCTCTCTCTATATATATATATATATATATATATATATATATATATGTGTGCTTGCATATATATTATGTATATATATATATTATATGTATATACAGGGTGGCTCAATAAAAAATGTCCCACCGGATAAAATGCAATATCTTCGCAACCGATTGAAATTTTTCTGCCAAAATTTCCCAATTCGCAGGGGAATGAATTTCCAACAACCCGTGAAAGTTTCACTTAAAATATTTCATGTTTGCAAAAGTTACAACTGTCTAAACTTTCAATTCCGTTTTTTCAAATATCCGCGGAAAAAAGATCGTTGTTTGTAGATTTCCATGTTAAATAATATCACTTTTCAATACGACCTCTGTATTCCGTTTTACAGTTTATTGTACAGTATGATGGGAGTGTCCACTCCCTGCTTTAATACGAGTTCGAAATCTTTTTGTGAATCTCAATGTGGGCTTCTGCATTGAGTCCTGTGGCGACTGATCCCACATTATCAGCGAGACCTCTTTCAGTTAGCCAATGTACTCCGACTTGGGATGAAATGTCTTGCAGCATTCCAGCATAGCTCCCCAGACGTGATAATTAAGAGGGTTAAGGTCTGGCGAGTGTTAGTCATTTTGTCTTTGCCAATAAATTTACTGCAGTTGATGGCAATATGGTAGCGTCATCATAATCAACCTTGCCGTGCGACAAGCAGGCGCACCGTCCAGCTGGAAACTGAAACCAGATGTTGTAACATGCCTGTGGTCTTCAATGAGTCTGAGTAAGAGAGTTCAAAAATAAGTTTGACATTTAGCCTACTGAATATGATGAAGTTCAGTCTTTCCTTGCAGCCATAACACAAACTAGCAGATCTGATGCCGAAACCATGATGTGCTTTGCAAACTTGACCCTTTCAGCTACCAAGCGAATTTCGTGAACATCGCGCTCTTTTCCGTTATACCAAACGACTACTTCCTGCTTCTCTTCCGACATTTGGCTTACATTACATAAACACGTTTGCAGGTGGCCTTTATTGTGCTCAGGCTCTACTTTTCACTGGGCATTTTGCATGATCACGCGATGTCTCAGTCTCTGTTCACGCAACGTCCGAGTTCCAATTTTATGATCGGCAGAAACTTTGTCCATGACGTTTAGTAGGCCTAACGGCTTCACAGAGAGAGACCTTAATATGTAAAATCTCATCAAATACTAACAGCTTGCTTCATAAACAGCTTCTCTACAGCTGTTAGTGAGGTCATATGACATCATACTCCTTTTATGTGTTGTAATTTGCAAAAAAATCTTAAAGAAATCACATGTATTGGAACATCATTCTGCGGAAATTTGAAAAAATGGAAAAAGGTTTTTACACAGCTGTAACTTCTGAAGTAATGAAAATTCATCATTGAGATTTTCAGAGATTGCTGCAAAATCTTTCCTCTATAAATCCTGCTATTGTCATAAAATTATCTCGATTGGCTGCGGAGAAATTGCATTTTTGCTGGTGGGACATTTTTTATTGAGCCACCCTGTATATAATGTTTATAAAAAACTAAATAGGTATAGGGTGTGTGTGTGTGTGTATATATATATATATATATATATATATATATATATATATATATATATATATATGCATGTACCGGTAATTGTAAGTTGTGACTTTTTATTGAATCAATGTCTAATGCACAGTGTTTAATCTAACCCTCTGCTTTTGGGGGAGGGAGAAGATTGAGGTTTCTATATGGGGCAGGGAAAATGACCGTTTTAGGCGGACGGCAACCACTGACCCAGACACCGACGCTACCCTTTGACAGGATTTTTTTCTGACCAGCCTTTTTAGTCTTCTGTCAAAATTTCCGATAAATTTACCAGTTGGAATAGTATATTCTGCACGTTTAAATCTGATGACTTTTTATTGCATCAATGCTGCACTCCTGAATTATCCTGCATAATTTAAAGCACGAACATAAATGGAACTGGAAATGTGGAGTGGACCGCCGCGCCCCACGGTACGCGAAGTATCTGGAGATGGCGGTCCAAAATGAATCCATTAGCCCGAAGATCAGCTCCTAAGACAGAGAGGCAGGCAGCATGTTTTGTTATGACGCCTAAAAATTCAATTCAGTCGATACAAGTCAGACAGAGGAGGGGCCATGGTGTCTGTCTACTCTTACGGTAATAATTGTTGCTTTCTTGCATGTGTGAACGACGACTTTTAGGGACTGAGAAGATTTTTACAATTATGAAATGATGAATTAGCACCAAATAAAGCAACTCGGGGTATTAGGTACAAATTGTGTTAAGAAACCCAAAGGAACATTAGGACGGAAATTCTTCAATGCTGGAGTTGTAGAGTTATGGAACGGTTTGGATGACCGTTGGTGGACACAGCTGCAGCGTTTAAAAGGAAGCTAGGAAAATTTGGCTATTATATGTTCCAGGTTAAATTTGCAGTGGTTCTAGCACAGACCCAGCGTCTTCTGAACCACTTAAAACCCATGTTATGTTATGTTATGTTGTGTTATAAAGTAAGTAAGTAAGTAAGTATATACTTTAATGGACCGCCTGCAAACGCACTGCGGGAACATCAATCAGTTATGAACAACAATGAATATATATATATACACATAACTAAATAATCAATAGGCCTAATAAAGTAAGTGAAAATGCAGTTAATCTCATTGTTACATAAAGTATGCTAAATAGCAGAATAAACATATCGATAGTCATTTATATATCATTCGTGTAATAAAACCTTTCCTAGTTAATGTATCAGCATATGGAATCTCTCGATTGTGTGATCGAGGGCGGAGGGAGTAGGTAACATTCTTTTTAGGAGGCAACAGGCAATTAAGAACATGGCTAGGATTATAAAGCACAGACGAAAAAAGAGAGGTGTCAGCACGGCCACAGAGGTCATCAAAAGACTTCTGGTCTTCAGGCAGATACTTGTGTCGAACCAGTTTACGTATAATTGAGTTAATACGCGTTTTCTGTGCAGTATTAGCAAAACCATACCATGCAGGAGAAGCATAGAGAAGGCGGGCCAACGTTGTGGCTCGAACAACGTCAAACAGGCGAAGATCCGCGAGTCCATGAGAAATAAGAATGCGTATTGCGTAGAGCGATTGGTTGGCCTTAATACAGATACGATCAATATGCAAGTCAAAGTTAAGCTTATTCGTAATTGTTACCCCTAGGATGACAGATTTTGTCACCCTCTCCATACCAGGTATAGGAGGAGGGAGATTGGTTAGCTTTGACCTTGGACGACTAATTATCATCTCCTTAGATTTGCCATGGTTGAGTTTTAGGTTACTAGTAAGGGACCACATAGCAACATTGTGTTATGTTATGTTATGTTATGATGAGAGACAAGCATTAGGTATCGAAAGAACTCTGCTATTATAATTATACACGACGTCGTTCTACAAAGGAGACTTATGCGGTTGGTTTGAATGAATGAATGAATGAATGAATGAATGAATGACAGTGAATTGAATTTCCATACAAAGCACTGCATGCAAGATACGGAGGAGGAGAGAGAA
This sequence comes from Lumbricus terrestris, assembly GCA_949752735.1. NCBI lineage: Eukaryota > Metazoa > Annelida > Clitellata > Crassiclitellata > Lumbricidae > Lumbricus > Lumbricus terrestris. The sequence continues at coordinate 28,185,716 of OX457048.1, read as the reverse complement.
ATAATGGCAGACGACGATGAAGAAGACTTGGATCGATATAATGCAGATGAGGACACGACACACATCGATTGGACTATACGATGCTAAAGGGAGCGAGCAATGGACTTGAAAAATGGCGGGCGGAGGCCCGTGGAGATCATTTATTCATACCCATCGCTGCCAAATAATGGCTGATGATGATGGTGAAGATGATGATGATGAGGAGGAGAAGGAGGAAGTGATTGAGTAGAAGAGGTGGATGATGATGATGATAATGATGGTGGTGGTGGTGGTGGTGGTGGTGGTGGTGGTGGTGGTGGTGGTGGTGGTGGTGGCGGTGATGATGATGATGATGATGATGATGATGATGTTGATGATGATGATGAGGATGATGATGATGATGATGATGATGATGATGTACCATGATGATGTTCCGTGGTGGTGGTGGTGGTGGTGGTGGTGGTGGTGGTGGTGACGGGGGCAGTGGTGGTGGTCATGGAGAAGGAAGAGAAGGATCATCTTTGTCATCATCATCATCATCATCATCATCATCATCATCATCATCATCATCATCATCATCATCATCATCATCATGAGATATATGTAGCATGAGTAAAGAGAATGGATGGGCTGTGTTTCCACGTCGCTACACAGATCGGTTTCATGAAAAACACCAGCATCGTTGCAGTCTGTATTGTATAGTTTACCGGCTGTGAAGAATTGGAGCAGAATGTGTTATGATGTATGGTTAGGGTTAGGGTTAGGTTCCGCAAATAATCGATTGAGTCTGCCCCATCCGTCATCCGAGCCCCAAGATGTACTCGCATGTGGCTGAGCTGGAAATGCAGAGATACAAAGGTGACTGTCGAGCTGGCACCATAAACTTGATGGAAATCACTCCTTATGGGCTGAATGTTTGGATGTCCATTTTCATCTATCGATTTCACATAACGCCCTGGGTTGTGAACCCTGAGCTATAGACAATTTGTGATTATTCACCCACGTGGGGCACGGTGGTGTTGTGGGCATGTTCGTTGCCTTGCACCCCCCTCCACCCACCCACCCCAGTTTATGTTTTCGCAGAGGACTTCCACAGGAGGTGTGTGAGCACAGTAAATACAATACAACTGTAATTTGATGTTGCCCTTCTTACAAGGATCAAAAGTTGCACACCCTCATCAATTGTCAGTGTTCAATCTAGACGTCTCTTGGGGTGAGGGGAGTTTCCTCTCCCAGGAGTGAGAATTCCACAAAAGAAAAAATTGAGAGGCATTATACAATGTATATACGTGGCATTTTCACCACCCCACAGAAAAAGTATATAATGCAACATTCTTCCCCCCATCGAGAAATTGGACAGACAGGTTTATAGGTTAGAAAAGGTCATCAGAATAGGAAGTATGCAATTTCTAGAATTGACAGCATTTTTCTCGGAAAAAGTTTGACAAATAGGCTTCGAAAAAAAGGTCATCAGCTTTTTTGGAACAAGTACTACACATCCATCCGCCTACAGTGGTCATTTATTACTCCCTAAATCCAAATTCCCCCCTCCTCGCACAAGGCAGGGGACTAAACACTAGGTTAAACACTGAACAATTGCGAGCTAAGGACTTGCTCAAGATTCCTACACAGTTACCACCTTGGACGATGATTGAACCCATACTTTACGCGCTACAGGTGGACCACGCTAACCAATTGGCCACCGTGACAGATACAGATACAGGATGATACACTGATACACCATGTGATGAATCGTATGCCGAGTCCAAAGCAGACAGGATCTACGACGACCGGAAATTGAAAACCTAACAATCGCTCGTGACAGACGCAGTTGACAAATGGGAGGCATGCAGATAGTTATAAATATGTATAATTATATCCGTATTGAAAGCAGCGACGGCATGTCTTCTATTCATGTCACCTCTTGTCATTGTTGCATGCGAAAGAACAAAACGATTCTATACAGATCTGCACATCGTCGTTTTGTCGACACGAGAAGAAGACTTCCGTAGCGAGGTCCCGTTGAGGGCCTGTCGTCGTGGCTTCCGCAAACAGTTTGTGCTCGTTGGAATTATTGATGAGCTATATAATAGTCGTCTTCTTACATCACGAAGGCGTCGCTGGGAATGCCATTCTGTTGCCGAGCAACCGACGGGATTGTCTAATTGCGCCAAAGGAGTCTTGGACGTTTCACTGCTGGCTCCTCAGACTGGCTTCTCGGCCGGTCGGGAGGGGGTCGTTAGCCAGCCCCCCCCCATTGATGGCACTGGTCTTTTTGCGTTGACTGGCAAATCCCTTGAAAGCTTTCCCCAAACTTGTTTATTCACTACTCTCGGAAATGTTGGTAGAATTCCTGCATGTGATTTTTTCATGGGGTGGGTTGGTGAGAAGCGGAAGATTGGTGTCTTTCTGTCCTCCCACACATTTCTATCTACGTCCGTGCTTTCAACCAATCAATCAATCGCAATTTATATACCGCCCCTTCAAGGTACCTACTCAGAGGCGCTCCCGGCCGAGATCAAGCAAAAAAAGTCTTCAACAGTTTGTGAAATTGAGAAGAGCTTGGGAGGTGCCACATAGTCAAGGGAAGTCCATTCCAGGTTGTTGGACCAACCACAGAGAATGAACGCCTCTGCATTGTTGCTTTATGCAGGATTGAAATATTATGTGGAGATGTGTATTTGCAGAACTTTGGATTTTTCTGAATCACTGGGAGAAGTATCCCATGGCCTTGGTGGGCGTCAGAATGTGTGTTTAAAATTTATTTTCAATTCGAAATGGTCTGAACGAGCAGGGATATTCATTTAAGAGATATATAGCGCCCCTTCAGAGACTTATATAGCTCCCCTTCAAGAAGACCATCTACCCAGAAGCGATATGATCTGTGAGAAAATGTTTGGGGGGGGGGGAATTTGTGCTGTGGAGACGCCTCGAGCGGTTGTGTAAGTGTACTGCGTTTTTAGTATGCATTACACGCTGGAGACAAGCCGGACATGGTCCAGTTTTCATTTAGACATCGCAGAGATGGACGACCTGTTGACTGCAGCGTGGTATACAAAACGATGAAGCGTATTGAAAGGGAATCCATGTGTTCGTTAGCGTCGTATATATGGTGATTGGTGAAGGCAACGTCGGTTGAAAGGGAGAGCATTTCGGGCATAGTCAGTCCGTCAGTCAGTAAGTAAGTAAGTAAGTAAGTAAGTCTGTCAGTAAGTAAGTCAGTCAGTCATTAAGTAAGTAAGTAAATAAGTAAGTCAGTGAGTCAGTGAGTGAGTGAGTCAGTCAGTCAGTCCGTCAGTAAGTAAGTAAGTAAGTAAGTGATCTTTATTGGCGAGATGCAAACGCTCATACTTCACAACAGCTGTGCGTATACAATGGTGGTCAAAAGTGAAAGTATGTTGGTCAGCAGACAATCTACTTTCTGGCATAGTAAAGTTAATGGTGGTCAAGATAGATTGATGTTGCTAAAAGCAGTTGGGATTTTGAGAGTAGTCCCGTTTCCGAAAGTCCAAATGACCAAGAAGCTTGTCGTCCAGCTTGTCTAGTTGCACGGTTTAGATGCACAATATACTATGCTATAATTATATACTATTTGTTGGGCACGGTGGTATAGTGGTTGGTTCAATGATTTGAAACTGGAAGGTTCCAGACTTGAATCCCCCTCAAGCCTCCACGTAGGGACCTTGAGCAATTCCTTCACTTACAGTTGTTCGTGCGCTTCGGTGTGAAACTCCGATACAGTGTCCGCGCTGTAGTCGAGAGCGCCTCTGAGTAGTGAGTTTGAAGGCACGAGAAATAAATACAGCGTTGAAACTTTTCAGTCGCATGCATTTGTGATCCGCGACTTTAATAATAATTAATTTTTATAGCTCTTCCTTTGTTGTGAAAATATACTGCAGGCCACCGCCCTTGCAGGTGCTACTCGCAGCTATACAGGCTGCGATTTGGCAGATAGTGGAGTATAGTATTGGATGAGGGGGGAAGTGTATGGGAGCAGTTGAATATAGCTTTCCAGCGGATCTGTGTATACTGGCGCCCGAGGCCACACAGTAGTGTGCTGCTATCGGACGACGCATGATCCGGTGGAAGTGGATTAGCCGCAGATGATCTGGGCTGGAGTTGATGCCTTCCGTACACATGCACTCACACACGCACACACACACACACACACGCATAGATGCAGACACCAACACTCACACACACAAACACATGCACCGACAGACACACTAACACCAACGCAATACATATGCGCATATGCACACATGCAAGGACAACACACGCAAGGACACAACAACACACATACACGGACTCATACACATACATGCACAGATTAACACATATGCATGCACACGTGCACACACACATTGACACAGACACTAACACACTTGCATAGACACACACGCAAACACAAACACACATAGATGCAGACACCAACACACACACACACGCACACATGCACAGACACACACACACAGACACTAACACCAACACACACATGCGCGCATATGCACACACTCGAGGACACAAACAACACACATACACGCACTCGCACTCATACACATACATGCACAGATTCACACACTTGCACACGTGCACACACACACGCAGGGACGCAGGCACTAACACACACACACACACACACACGCAAAGACACAGCACTGTCACACACACATACATGCACAGTCACACTCACATGCACATGCGCATGCATAGACAAGCACACACACACATAGACACCAACGCACGCAAGCGCACACACTAACAGCATCACACGCATACACGTGCACACGGACATGCACACACATGGACACACATACACACAGATGGACACATAATAACGCCAACCCACATATATACACACACACTGACCCACCTCCTCGGTTGGTGCTCGTCATCGTGTCTCTCATCCTTGAGCCCTTGGCTGCTGCTGATGCGGTGGTTGCTGCAGCAGAGGCAGCAGCTGTCGATGATGGTCTGGCTGCAGCTCTTTCCACGCTTTCACCTTCTCTTCTTCTTCTGCTCTAGTTCCCCTGCACTGCAAGGGATTTGTTTATCAATGTCTTCCATTGCTCTTTTTTCGTGCTGTGGCCTCACCATTTCAGTCTTTCCCTCCCTTGCCTCTTTCCGTGCTGTCGCAACTATAGTGTGGCCAAAGAACCTATGGACATTAGTTGTATCGTATTGTATCGTATCGTATCTGACCATTTAATAAGTTGTTTCTTGTAAATTTCGTGCCTCTACTTTGCATGATCCAAGCATCCGTCCCATGAAATGCCGAACCATATGTGCTTGTGCTGTCCATGTTGCAAGGCATGCACTCTCACCAATTGGCTGATGTGTACCACAGATCTATGCTAAATGGTGTAATGCAATTTGCCACAGTTGCATATGAGTCCATCAGTTGAGTTCATCTTATACGTGTAAGGAGTTTCTATGTGCAGTTGATCTCTCGGTCTAATGTCGGCACTTCTTCTTCTTTGGTCAAGACGAATTTGGCATTTAGAGCATGGATCTGGCATTTGCTCTTGCAGAGGCGTGGGTTCATCGGTGATTGGATCTGTGTGTGTGTGTCTGTTTGTCTTTCTCTCTATTGCTCTCTCTGTCTCTGTCTCTTTCTCATTTTTTCTGTGTCTCTGTCTCTCTCTATTGCTCTCTATATCTCTGTATCTTCTCATTCTCTTTCCTTTCTCTGTAACCTCTGTCTGTCTCTGTCTATCCATCGGTGTCCATTTGTCTGTGTGTGTGTCTGTCTCTGTCTCTGTCTCTCTCTCTCTCTCTCTATCTCTCTCTCTCTCTCTCTCTCTCTTGCTGTCTCTGTCTCTTTCTCATTTCTGCATCTCTTTCTCTGTCTCTTCTCTCTGCTCTGCACTGTCTATCTCTGTCTAACTCTCTATTGCTGTCTCGGTCTCTAATTTTTTATGGATCTCTTTGTCTGTCTATCCGTCTCTGTCTCTCTCTATTGCTCTCTCCGTTCTTTCTCATTCATTCTCTTTCTCTGTCTGTCTGTCTATATGCCTGTGTCTATCTGTCTTCTCCTGTCTCTCGTTCCCTGCATGTTATGCAGGGTTACGGGCGTCTGCGCACATCTCCGCGTAGTTTTTCTCTGATCTTTTTTATTCGTTGAGTCCGACAATGGCTGTTTAGGGAGCTGTCAACGGCCGTCGTCGTCGTCGTTGGACCATCTCTATGCTAATCTCTCCCTCTCTCTAGCATCGTGATCTATACGCTGCTTCAACGGACACAATGTGCAGAAGACGGCCCATCGTCCTTCCCTTCATCGCAAGATGAGTGAACGCCGGCCGGCCACAGCCCAGCTGCATGCCCTAGTAGCCCGTTAGTGACAGTTAAGTCTACTAAGGATGGTTGGTTGTTGTTTCCGCTTCACGACACTTTGTGATAACAAAGATCTTTAGCGTCGCCCTCCTAATTTCTCCAGGCTTGGGACTGGCACTGCCAAAGTATACGTGCAGTAACGGAGTTGTTGCCACAGACTTATAGATAACCCCCCCTTTCATTATGTCTAGTTTTTACCAATGATTCTGCCGTGAAGTAGGGTTGGGTTAAGGAAGCTGTTTAGGGAGGACACAGCGAATTGTTGATTTTTGATGACATAAGTCGGCTAGGGTTGGGTCATATTCTCCAATTAGAGGTATGTGTGTGAGGTAGGGATGGGGGGTTGGTAAGGAACCACAGGCCAATTGTTGGAGATGCATGATGCTTCTGTGCCTCTTGTAGCTCCTCTGCTTCCTCTCCTTGGTCTCGTGGGCAATGACCTGGAACCCATGTTGATCCCGTTGCCTAGGTGATCAGCATCTAAAATTCATCTGAAGTATGATGATATTATGTGTGATGAATCTGATGATCTTCGTTTTATTCTAATTATTCCAATTATTAGGCGTTTTTCTGGTTATACAATATATTATGTGTCACCTTCTTCAGTCCTCTGTCGCGAATGGACTGGGAGTTGTTTGAATGTGGATGTCAGGTAGGACAGAATCACCTGAGATATACATGTCTCATTTGTCAGTAGGAATAAAGCTTCTTTCATTTTATTCTTGGAGTCTTTTTTGTTTTATTCTGCTGAATCTGACTGACTGTCAGATTCAGTGGTAGAATATGACCTGTCAGATTCAGTGGCAAAGTCTTGCTGTGAGATTCAGTGGCAAAATCTGACTGTGAGATTCAGTGGCAAAGTCTGACTGTGAGATTCAGTGGCAAAGTCTGACTGTCAGATTCAGTGGTAGAATATGACCCGTCAGATTCAGTGGCAAAGTCTGGCTGTGAGATTCAGTGGCAAAATCTGATGCCAGATTCAGTGGCAAAATTTGATTGTCAGATTCAGTGGCAAAATCTTACTCAGATTCACTGGCACAATAGATGTGAGAATGAATTTTAAAAAGAAACCTGTTTGTCAGATGCTTGTCCTTAACAAGATCTCTTCTTGCAGCAGCAGCAGCAGCAGCAGCAGCAGCAGCAGCAGGCTTTCCTTTAATGTTAAGTTTGATGCAATCTCCTAGATACATTCGACAAAAAGAAACCTCTTTTTATCATACACAGAGACATGACTATGAGAGACATCTACGTATATACGAAGGTCTCTTTGAGGCGATGCCGAAATCATTTGCATGGATTCACCATCTCATTCAATTTTTGCTCAATACATCGAAATCTCATTTCAGATAAGGCAGACCCTGCTTTGTCGTAGGACTCTATAATAAAAGACTGTCGGACATCACAGGCATAAATTCACTCGGATCAATGGACAATCAGATTCTGCCAAAACCCGAAGTGTGCTGCTGCAGCCGGGCAACAATGACGATTCACGTTGGTGACCCTGATATTAGACAGCACAGCTTTTTAGACAACTCTTATTTGTGATCACTTGCCCAAGAGAAGTCAATTTATTTTTCGATTGCTATACGGAATATCATTCAAACACGGTCTTTGCACCACAATGTATGTATGCCTACATATTGTATGTATGTATGTATGTATGAGCACTTGTTATAGCGCCCCTTTAAAATTCTACTCGGAGGTGCTCCTGACTACAGTGGCGACACTGAATCGGAGTTTCACGCCGAAGCACATGAGTAATTGCGAGTGACGGACTTGCTCATGGTTCCTATATGTGGCGCCTAAGGTGGATTCGAGCCCGCAACCTTCTGGCTCCAGGGCACCGAACATACCCCTACACCACCGCACGCCACAATGCCATGCAGGCATTGAAGTGAGTGCTATAGTTTTACAGATACGATATTCTTCAATGAATTCTTGACCGATTTCCTGAAGTTGTATGCGTAAAAAAAGAAAGATAACTAGGACACGCTGCTGGTGACTTTTTTCTACGCCATTCAGAAGATGGTTTGTCGGTGTTGGCTTAGTCATGATAATCCGACTATTAATTGCCCTGAAATGGCTTATATAGCTCCAACGATCGTGAGACCGCACATGCATGCCCAGTTTATGCCTCGGAAGAACCAGACGCGCGTGTGTGTACTCGACTCCAGACTCCAGAGACGTGGCGTCTGCCGGTCTGAACAGTCGTAAAATTTATTGGACGCTGCTGCTTTCTGTGCTGTCGTAGACTTACACTCAGGGTGAGAATTGTCGGGTGTTTTGAGGTTCAAACCTAGGACGCCATAGTAAAGTCCTCATTGCACATCCCAAATCCACATAAATCAACGTCTGACCCCCCGTCATCTTTTCGGCTCGTTAGTGCAGAGAGCGCCTCTGAGTAGATATGTTGAAGATGCGCTATATAAATTCTCTGAATGAATGGATGTAACTGGGTAATGCAAGAGGATTCGAGACCCACAAAGCTCATCTGACCAGTTCATAGTTAATCAAAATTTAATAACCTATCCTTGGCGAAAACTACCCCGTATTACCTGTTCAGTGTTCATATTCATAGGTCATAGTTAATCAGTTAATCATATGTTGGGGAAAGTCTACTCAATGTTGCCTCTTTGTATGGTTAATCAGCCGCTTTGAAAAAAGCTGCTCAGGACTGTATATATTATATATCTGGTCTTATCTATATAAATCACTTTTAAGACTCAATTTTGTATTTTCTTTTGAGTCGTATAGCAATTCTTTTTCTTCCTTAAGAACCAATGCACACACAACTATGCTTGCATGGTGCAACAGCTTGTTGCCTTGCCCCTTACGTTTCAGTGTAGTTTGATATATCCCCTCCAGCAATAGATGTCACCACTGTCGAAAGACAGTGCACCAGTCCACCGGTTGATATCCGGAAGTTGACCGGGGAAGACGTGGTGTTCAATTATTTCGTGGTTTCACAAGAAATGTAGGGGGAACAGCGGCGACCTGCTCATATATTTTTTCCCTGCGTCTTACATTTTTATCGCGTTACGAAGAAACGAGAATGTTTCTGTCCGACGAGGGAGGGTTTTGCAGCAGCAGAAGACATGTCGTCTGAGGAGGGTGTGTAATGAATTGCAGGAACAGCAATCATCATCATCATCGTCGTCCTAACGGGTCACGTTATGTCTGCTGCTGCTGCTGCTGCTGCTGCTGCTGCTGCTGCTGCTGCTGCTGTGGACGTGGATGCTTGTGTGCGGATGGGAAGTGTAATCCGGTGCAGGTGATTAATTAAGGCGTCTGATGGATCTGTCGCTTCGATAGTATTGCCAGTCCGGCTTTTGGTTCTGATTGAATGACCAGTGATGAAATGGGTGGTTGGAGGAAGTGGAGGAGGTAGGGAGGGGCGGGTTGTCCGGTGAGATGGGTGGGTGGAAGAACGGGTGGGTGGATGTGTGGGTGGATGGGTGGATTGGTGGGTGGGTGGATGGATGGATGGATGGATGGATGGATGGATGGATGGATGGATGGATGGATGGATGGATGGATGGATGGATGGATGGATGGATGGATGGATGGATGGATGGATGGATGGATGGATGGATGGATGGATGGATGGATGGATGGATGGATGGATGGATGGATGGATGGATGGATGGATGGATGGATGGATGGATGGATGGATGGATGGATGGATGGATGGATGGATGGATGGATGGATGGATGGATGGATGGATGGATGGATGGATGGATGGATGGATGGATGGATGGATGGATGGATGGATGGATGGATGGATGGATGGATGGATGGATGGATGGATGGATGGATGGATGGATGGATGGATGGATGGATGGATGGATGGACGGATGGATGAATGGATGGATGGATCGGTGGGTGGGTGGGTGGATGGATGGATGGATGGATGGATGGATAGGGTGGGTGGATGGATGGATGGATGGGTGGATGGGTGGGTGGATGGATAGATGGTTGGATGTATGGATGGGTGGGTGGGTGGATGGATGTGTAGGTGGATGGATTGATGGGTGGGTGGATGGATGGATGGATGGATGGGTGGGTGGATGGATGGATGGATGGATGGATGCCTCGTGCATTACGTTGATGGCACTATAGAAATTTCCAGCTATGGACGTCCATAAGAAGAGACTTGTGGATAGAAAACGGGATCTTTATAGACGAGAGAGTGGAAATTCACAAAAGAAAATGGATGTAATGAAACTATAATGGAGACTGCTATTCTTTTGGATTGTCTGTCTGTGTGTCTGTCTGTCTGTCTTTTTTTTGTCTGTCTGACTATTTGCCGGTTAAACCCGTCTCTCTGTCTGTCTTTGTCTGTCTGTCCTTCCATCCGTCTGTATGTCCGTCCATCCGTCTGTCTGTCTGTCCGTCCGTCCGTCTGTCTGTCTGTTTCATTTGTTACCTTGTTTTGTCTGATGGATATCTATGGACTCTAGACATTCCGTTCCATCAGCTTGTTTCTATGCTTGTCTATCTGTGGAGTCTTTCCTTTGTAATAAGAAAAAATGTCTATTTCCGTGTTGTCATCCTTCCGAAATGGATGCAAAGTGAATTTACTGCGAATGGCAAAAGCGGACATATAGCGTGGCAGAGTGAAGAGAAAGGGAGAGGCGGATCTAGGAAAGAAGCCTTTGGGCTTCTGGGTTTATTGACCCTCCCTCCCTGCATCCTTCCCTCCCTCTCTTCTTGCGCGAACGGAGGGAGCGTCGGCGAATTGGAGTTTTTCGTTCTTGAAGAGGAGTGTGATTTATTCCCTCCGCTGGAGTAAGCTGTCGCACATATTATTCTTCTGTGCGCCATCCGCTCTGATCAAATCTTTTCACGGAATGTTGACCATCATCAGTCAGTCGGCCGGGACGAATATACTCGACAGCCTACAGTCGAGTATATATATATATATATATATATATATATATATATATATGGATGTAAATTTATATGTATATTTATATTATATGTTTATGTATTTAATATATATTCGTTGTGTTTATATGTATTTTTATATTTATATTATTATGCATATATTCATGTTATATGTATGTATTTAATAATTATAATATTATATATAGATCAAGTTATAAGTATATATATATATATATGTATGTGTATATATATATATATATATATAGCTGAATTATTGGCCCTCGCACTCATACTACTATAATACTTTCTCAGTGGCTGGCCCTGGGACCTGGAATGGGCTCCCTGTTGCACTCCGTCTTGTTCCTATAGAAGTCACACCACTATGTTCCTTTCCTGCTTAAAAACTGCCTTATTTAACGGTTGTTGGACTGGGGGGCGCTTCTGAGTAGATTACCTTGAAGGTGCGCTATACACAAAGTCGATAATAATAATTATAATAGTAATATCATTCTCAGAAGAATGCGGGGCGCGGTGGTGTAGTGGTGGTGTCGTTGCCTTGAAGCCGGAAGGTTCGAGGTTCGAATCCACCTCAAGTCGCCGCGTAGGAACCTTGGGCAAGTCCTTCACTCGCAATTGCTCAGCGCTTCGGCATGAAACTTCGATGCAGTGTCCGCTCTGCAGTCGGGAGCGCCTCTGAGTAGCGAGGGCTTGAAGGGGCGCTATAACAAGTGCACATACAAACAATACTATAATGCTTTCTCAGTGGCTGGCCCTGGGACCCGGAATGGGCTCCCTGTTGCGCTCCGTCTTGTTCCTATAGAAGTCACACCACTATGTTCCTTTCCTGCTGAAAAACTGCCTTATTTAACGGTTGTTGAACTGGGAACGCTTCTGAGTAGATTACCTTGAAGGTTCGTCATACACAAAGTCGAAGTCGATAATAATAATTATAATAATAGTAATATCACTCTCAGGAGATACACCAAGATTCAAACCTGGATCCCAGCATAGTGTAAGAGGCTGATTCCTGTCCCTTTAATACCATGATTGACAGGCCGACGAGCTTCTGCCCGTTGGTTGCGTGACATCTGAGATTCTAATCAGTGGTTAGAACGTGTCACTGCATCATTTGCTTAGCATCCTAATGCTGTACTGTTCGGCTAATCAATTCTAGCAATATCGGATCCTTTCTCGGGTTGAAAGCAGATTACTAATGTAATTAATCATGTAATTAGCGTCCATGCCCGTTGTGCTAATCTTTGTCAAAGCTTTGACTATGCTGATCATATGATCATTTGATCATTGAGGAGATCACTGAAATTTGTTTTTAAAAACTTTTTTATGTATATATCTCTTTCATGCAGGGGCGGATCCAGGGGGAGGGGGCCAATACGGCCATGGCCCCCATTTAGAAATGTCTTTATTTTTGACCAGCTATTCTGGCTCGGAAAGTTGACGTGACCCTCCTCCCCCATGAGTAGTTCCCTAGGCCCTCCCCACGCCCACGAGGTCCATATGCGAGGCCTGTAAGACTAAAAAAAGTCATCAACTATTTTGGCAGATAAAATGGTATCTTTTTCTTCGGAATTTGAGACAAATGACTAAAATAAGGTCATCAGATTTTTCGGCGACCAAGACGAAATTTTTTAATTTTTCCATGTTCTAAGACCAAATATTTTGGCCCCCTTTGCGAAAATTTCTGTATCCGCCCTTGCTTTCATGTTATGATTTTCAGAGTATCCAGGCAGCAAGCAGTTATATACGTTACTTATAATAACCGGATAACATAATATCTTATAATAACTTTAGCCAGAAGTACAACCTCCTTTTGGACTGCAATTTTAGACAAACCTTTCAGACTAGACACAGCACTCGTGAATAGGCTGGTGCCCTGCGTTTGGCTTTCAAGTTGCGCTTTATAAATTTTGAGATTACAATTACGATGACAATAGCAATGACAATTTCTATGGTGCCATAACACAGCCAAGGTTACAGAGTTACATGGGCCCTCACTTGCAACTAGCAGCTGGATAGGCCTTAAAAAATTAATGTTTTTGATATGTGACTATATACAGGGTGCGGCCAAAAAAAATAATCCATTACTAAAATTGCTATTTCTCGAAAACCGCTGAATATTTTGTTACAAAACTTCGCCAGTCTGTTTGACACATATTTATCTACAGCTTGGGTAAATCCAATGAAATTCGAATCATGAAAACCAAAATGGTGCAACCCTGAAGTGAAGAAATGTTATTTTCGTTTCAACAGGCATTTTCTGACAGCAATAACAAAGTAACGACGCAAACAGTAACGTAAGAAGGTTCCAGGTTACTTATTGTTATTGACAGGATTAGGCCAAGTGTTAGGCTAAGTTATGTGCAATGAATGTTCAAAGTGACCGCCGTTTGCTTTTACGCAAGCTTGCAGACGTTTTCGAAAGCCCAGAGCAGACTTCTGAATGGTCTCAATGGAAAGTCATTTCAGATGATTTGCAGCGTATTTTTCAGTTCAGGAATGTTCTTCGGCTTTGTGGTAAGTTTGTTGTAGGTCTCAAGCAAGCGCACCAGACAGCATAGTCGAGTGGATTCATATCTGGGGAATTTGGCGGCCATGAATCCTTGTCGATGAAGTCTGGATAGTGACTTCTTAACCACTCTTGGGCTAGCTTGGCGCCGGGAGCGGGCGCTCCATCTTGCTGAAAAGTGAACTGGTTTCCCAAGACAGTGTGACAGTCATCGACAAGCTTAGGCAAAAGATTCTCCACGTGATACTTAGCATTGACTTTGGCCAATGAAATGCAAGCGTCCTTTACCCCCATAGCTGAACCAGCAGAAACCATGATGTGGGGGAGAGAACTTGGCTCACTCGACCAACAGACGGCTTGGATGGATATCGGCTTTTTTCTTCGTCGCCCAGACTCGGTTGTTTTGATTATTAATGGGTGGATTATTGTAAAAGATCCTTTCATAGGTGAAGAAAACCTTGCAATGTTATTCAAATTGTAGCCAAAACACCGTCTGCAAAGCGGAAATGACGTAATTATGACACACCGCAGGCTACTTTATGTAAAAATATGAGTTTCTATTTCGTGAATGCCGTGTTCAGTTGAAAAAACGCAGTTTTTTTTCTGCATGATGTCATGATCACAAATATAAAGATAATGACACAAAATTTTCACACAATATGCAAAAATATGTTACGAAGAAGAATGAAAATATTTGTAACAAAATATTCAGCGGTTTTCGAGAAATCGCAATTTTCGCAATGGATTATTTTTTTTGGCCGCACCCTGTATATATATATATATATACTAGCAACTGGATAGGCCTTAAAAATAAATAAGTCTTGAATCCTGATTTGAAGGAGTCAACTGATTCAGCCACTCAGTTATCTCCTTGAAGTCTGGACTCAAGACTCCTTTGGGGTAATTAATGATAGGTATACTGTCCAGTCAGTGGTTATAGTATTCTTAGCTCTCAACCCACAGGTTACAGGATGAGATCCTTGATGATGGCCCAACACACACGCGCACACACACAGATAGGCCTACATATATTTGCAATTATCGACTTTAACACAGCGTTGTGTGTTGTGTTTAACAGGCTCTCGGTTCTTTGTATTTCATTCATCATTCGGTAAAAGTCATCGAGATATTCGATTTTCATGGTAAGTCGTCATTCATTCTTCAACTGTTTTCTTCAGCTTTTCAAATATTCGTCGCTCTATAATTAGGTGTTTGCTCGCGGACAGTGTTTGTTTGTATGTGCACTTGTTATAGCGCCCCTTCAAGCTCACTACTCAGAGGCGCTCCCGACTACAGGGCGGACACTGCATCGGAGTTTCACGCCAATGCGCTGAGCAATTGCGAGTGAAGGAGTTGCCCAAGGTCCCTACACGGTGACTTGAGATTGATTCAAACCTGCAACTCTTCGGCTGCAAGGCGACGAACATACCCACTAGTGTGCTGTGTTATCTCGTGGACTCGGGGGACTGCATGCTGTGGACATGTCAGACCTGATGATCTGAGCTTTTGGACGGGTGTGAGATCGTAATTGTAAATTCGAAATTTCTACAACACCCACAAAAGATAAGTTGCGGGAAGCAGCTTATTCACAGGCGCTCAATCAAAACAGAATCGATAGGCAGTGGGGGGGGGGCAAGATCCGGAGAGTCAGGCGAGGAGTTAGACGGACGGCTATATGGTGGATGATGTTTAGAGTTGGAACGGCCTGGGAGGTTGAGGGAAGTGGAAGAATGGGGGGGAGAGGATCTCTGCGAAAAAGCAGTGTTTTGAGTTTCGAGTGAAATACCTGTGGGGTAAGATATGATCTACAGCTGTGGACGTATACATACCTGGGATGCTGGTTGCTGGAATGGATAGAGGCATAATATGGAATCGAATTCATCAAAATAATATGAAATTTCCATTGTGTTTTTTTATCTTGCCTCTCGCTATACTGTCACTTTTCAGTACCTTACGTTGCATTAACCTAATACTGTTTCTTACATTGCTGTTATCCTACCATTTCTACCATTTCCTGTAAATTACTTTTCTATGTACCTTGCCTCACCGGACCGTCCATTTGTCTTTTCTTGCATTTTAATTACCTCGGCTTGACGTCCTCCATGCATTCTGACATGGCACCGTAGTGGAGAATCGATTGGTCTCCTCGCTAATGTGGTTTTTCCTCCCTGATGTGGCTTTTGTGGGCGCTGAAGTATTTCGAAGACTTGCATTACTTTGGTGCCTGTATGAAAATTGTAGTTGAAACTAACCGAGGGGTCAGACTATTATTATCCATGTGGAGATGTGAATGCGCAAAGCAGACTTTACTGTGCATGGGTTCTTAAGAAATGCTCTTTGTCGTGGGGTGTTTGGGGTTGGAGATTGGGTCTGTCTAGGACTGGATGCTCTTGATGACTTGAGTTGAGATTGCTTTGAGGGTGGTGAGAGATAATTGTCGGAGGTTGTAATAAAAGCTGACAATTAATATCAGAGATGTCTGGTCATGGTCTTCTATGGTGGCTGGGTGGTGTGGTCTTCTCTGTTCACATTTGATCAGCTTCCCGTTTGGAAGTGCTTAGCTATGCTGGTCTGTGGCCGGGAGAAGGGGTAGTGATCAGTCATGTACCTATTCACCCCAGACATCGTTAATCACTAGAGGACGGTATCTGGGTTTTTTCTTCCTCTTCTCCTCTTCCTCCTTTTGTATTGATCTTCCTCCCTTTGTATTGATCCTCCTCCCCTTGTATTTGTCCTCCTACTTATCTTCCTCCTCCTCCCCTTGTATCACGTATCCTCCTTTTCCTCCTCTTCCTCCTCCTACTTCTCATTCTCCTATATGGTTCCTCACCTCTTCTTTCTCCTCTTTTTCTTCATCCTCCTCCTCCTCCTCCTCTTCTTAATTCTCCTCCTCTTCCTCCTCCTCCTCTTCTTAATTCTCCTCCTCTTCCTCCTCCTCCTCCTCTTCTTAATTCTCCTCCTCTTCCTCCTCCTCCTCTTCTTCATCCTCCTCCTTCTCTTCCTCCTCCTCCTTTCACTACTTAACCTTATGTACACTCTTTTTCATCTTCCTACTCATCTTATGTGACTGCGTTTTCAAACAATTCTTCCTTCTGTCCTAATTTCTTGTGGCCTTTTTATACTGTTCCTACTCTTCCTCTTCCTGCTTCATCATTTGCTCCTCCTTTTCCTACTCCTCATACACTAATTCTTACGCTCCTACTCTGCTTTTTCTCTTTTTCATCTTCCTCCTGTTTCTTCCTAAGCTTTTCTTCCTCTTCTTTCTCCTTCTGCCTCTTCCTCTTTTTTCCCTTCCTCCTCCTGCTTGCTTAGCTTCCGCTGCCCTTCCGTCTGCCTCTGTTCCCATCGCCTCCTACTCATTCTTCTCCTGCCTCTCTTGGGTCTCTTCCACTTATCCACTTCTCCCATTCCTTGTGCTTCTCCATCTGCCTCTCCTGCTGGTCATTGGTCACCGTGCAGTTGCCGACGGTTCTCCTTCACCTAATTCCTCGTCTACTTAAGCATCGATCCATCTGTCTCTGCCAAAAAAACCACAACGGACATCTCACGTCTTCTAATTATCTTCCTCATCATCATCATCGTCTTCAGAGCTGCTGACACCGGAGACGGACACGTCACGTGACTTGTCCGCTGACACGAAACAGAACCGGAAATAGCTTTATGTTGCGCCTGTGGAAGGTCAACAAAGGTGAGGTGTGCATGCTGAGATTTCCATGAACTGACTTACCTGTCGTCGTCGTCGTGCGGAGTACACAGTGCAGACGGGTTTCTGCCATGCAGACTCTTCAGCGCTCGTGAATAGACTGGTGCCCTTTGCTCAGCTTTCAAGTGTCAATGTGGTATTTTGGAGTTTGCGGACCTTTAGACATTCTCGTGGTTTCTTTTGAAATTCACGGTCTGTCCACAAGCCTCGTGTTACTGCAAGCAGTGCATTAGAGCCACGATCTTGAAGGTGTATTGAGATAGATACATTGGGAGGATTACAGATCATGGGGATTTTTTTCCTTATAGGTGCAAGGACGAAGGGCACAATATTTATTGATGAATAAAAATGGTTATCATGCGATTTTAATTTTCTAAAAATGTTTTGCACATATGATGCTGATTTTGCGCCCCTTGCCAATGGTTGTGATTGTGTTTACCGTGTGCACATGCCAGTGAGTTACGATTGGTGCGCGCTGCGAAGGCTGCTATATAGATTTATAGATACAAAACAATACAATGCAATACCCTAGATGCACCACTTTCAACTGGGTTGCAATTCTGGGTCTACTCGGAGAATTTTTGGACCTCTTCCAAGCGTGCTAAGTTTTGTGGGAATTCTCAAGTGGTACTACAAGGAAAAGAACTTCAAGGAGTGCAAGCAAAACTTACACTGACGTCATCTTCAGCGTTTTTGGCATCGCCCGCTATTGACTGACTCCCCCCCCCCATAGTCTGGCCTGGCACCAGAACGTTCTATCGGTTTCACATTCGACTACACTATAGTCTGAACGAGTTTCTCATATTTATCGGACTTGATGGCACTTTTGCTCTTTCCCGCATGTAAACAAATGTTGACCTGTGCGCTCTGCGTTCCACAGATTACTCATTTGTGCGTTCGGCAGAAGTGTTCTTGTTCCTCTTCTGGAAGATGAAGGGTTGTAGACGCCCATAAGGCTCTTCTGATATCAGGAGACTCCTCTTTTTAAGTCTGGAGTGCATGCAGAATTACAGCAGAAATTAGCATTTATAG
>OX457048.1:27994757-28162257 GCA_949752735.1 Lumbricus terrestris | reverse complement strand
ATGGGAGCTGCACTGGCTTCCACTCCTCGACACCCTCCCCACAATTCATTCAAATTTCATATCATCACTTGTAAATTGAACCCTACTTAGCCGCGCAAGGCCCACATCAACCCTAAATGACTCAGCATATACTCTCACCCTCCACAACCTTCAACCTCACCCTCCTTTCCACCCCTCCCCCACCCACAATTAATCATTTTGCATACAAGGCCGACTCAAGCAGACAGCAGCGAATCCTAGAGAGCGACCAATCAGAAGGATAGATCCCATAGGCATGGCATCTTTCACCATCCACAGCATTCAACCTCACCCTCCAACCCTCCATTCCACCCCGCCCCACCCACAAATATTCATTTTACACACAAGAGCTGACCATTATGGAAGCTTCGAACCCTAGAGAGCGACCAATCAGAAGGCTAGACCCCATAGGCGTGGCATCTTTCACCCTCCACATCCTTTCACCTCACCCTCCAACCCTCCATTCCACCCCTCCCCACCCACAAATAGATATTTTACACACAAGAGCTGAACATTATGGAAGCGAGAAACTTAGAGAGCGGACAATCAGAAGTATAGATCCCATAGTCATGGCATCTTTCACCCTCCCCAGCATTCAACCTCACCCTCCAACCCTCCATTCCACCCTCCCCACCCACAAATATGCATTTTACACACAAGAACTGCACAAGCATGAAGCTTCGAACCCTAGAGAGCGACCAATCAGAAGGATACATCCCATAGGCATGGCATCTTTCCCCCTCCACAGCATTCAACCTCACACTCCAACCCGCCATTCAACCCCTCCCCACCCACAATTATTCATTTTACACACAAGAGCTGACCATTATGGAAGCGAGAAACATAGATATGCTGCAAACAGGAGGATAGGTCCCATAGGCATGGCATCTCTCAGCCTCCACAGCATTCAACCTCACCCTCCAACCCTCCATTCCACCCTCCCCACCCACAAATATTCATTTTACACACAAGAGCTGGCCAATCAGAAAGCGAGAAACCTAGTGAGCGACCATTCAGAAGGCGAGAAATCCTATCCACATTCCACCACACCCTCCAAACCTCCATGCCTTCACGCCAAATACACAAATTTGACTTACATGTATAAAATTTAAGCCTCCAGCAACAGCTAAAACCTATGCACGAACCCTTCAGAAGAATATAATTCCTACATATGTACCAAAAATATCAGCAATTTTCGTCATTTTATTCGAAAATATGTATATAACAGCAATAAATACAATTAAATTATACTAAATTATGACAATTATTCAGATTTTGTTACAATACTAAGCAAACTATAGCAGACAAGCGCCATTTTCTTATATATTTCTTCTATATTTCTTACATTTCAAGCAAGTACAAACCCAAAAACCGAAGAAACGCTCAGCCTTCCTTTCGGAAGATGGTAACATTTCTTACTTCCTAGCATCC
This sequence comes from Lumbricus terrestris, assembly GCA_949752735.1. Lineage (NCBI taxonomy): Eukaryota > Metazoa > Annelida > Clitellata > Crassiclitellata > Lumbricidae > Lumbricus > Lumbricus terrestris. Next base: position 28,160,808 of record OX457048.1, on the reverse strand, counting down.
ACGAACTCAAAAACTTAAGAAACTTGCACCGTCCACTCCCAAGATGCTGCCATTTCTAACTTTCTTGCACACACAAACTCAAAAACTGACGAATCCTGCAACCGCCATTTTGGAAGATGGCAATATTTCTTACTTCCTTGCACACTCGAACTCAAAAACCGACGAATCGCTCAGCCTTCCTTTCGGAATATGGTGCCATTTCTAACTTTCTTGCATACACGAACTCAAAAACCGACGAATACTTCATCCTTCCACTCCCAATATGATAACATTTCCCAATTCCTTGTACACGAAAACTCAAAAACTTAAGAACCTTACAACATTTCACTCCCAATATGGCGAAATTTCTAACTTTCTTGCACACACGAACTCAAAAACCGACGAATACTTCAAAATTCCACTCCCAAGATGGTGCCATTTCTAACTTTCTTGCATACACGAACTCAAAAACCGACGAATACTTCAACCTTCCACTCCCAAGATGGTGACATTTCTCAATTCCTTGCACACGAAAACTCAAAAACTTAAGAACCTTGCAACATTTCACGCCCAAGATGGCGAAATTTCTAACTTTCTTGCACACACGAACTCAAAAACCGACGAATACTTCAACCTTCCAATTCCAAGATGGCGATATTTCTAACTTTCTTGCGAACACAAACTCAAAAACCGACAAATACTTCAACCTTTCACGTCCAAGATGGTGACATTTCTTACTTCCTTGCACACAGAAACACAAAAATCGATGAATCGGGCAGCAGTGCTATCAGCCGGAGGCAACATGGCCACCTTTCTACATCATACACAGAAACACACACACACACACACACACACACACACGCACACATACACAGCATTTCTTACAAGTCTAAGTCCAAATATCACATATACGCATCTTTCATTTCACAAGATGTAGCATCTTCACGCTTTCATACACATACACATGAAACCAAAAGCCATGGAAACACACAAGCTTCAAATCCCTAGGTGGCGCACTTGCAGCATTTATCAAAAATGAACAAACTTCTGCTCGCAAGGTGGCGCCCGCGCAACTTTTCCTGCCCGAACATGATCAAATAACTAATACATACAGCAGTTCTCATACGCGTAAGTACATCTATCACACACAAACAACTTTCCCACTACAAGATAATGCACGCTCAATCTTTAACACACACGCACACACACACGCACACACACACACGCACACACAGACAATTTTCCCACTACAAGGTAATGCACAGCCAATCTTTTGCACACACACACACACACACACACACACACGAGAACTCTTAAAATTTCTAAGTTACAGATATATACTTTGTACAATTTTTTCTAAATTAAGGTAGTAAAGACATACGAAACTGTGAAGAATGTAATATGTATAAGGCAATTGCACGAAATTCATAGCTACAAAGTATCAGGAATTGAACATTGGCACAGGCAAAATGATAAGTATGATTGTTGCGCGAGCGAATAGGACTTGGATTTTTCGAAATATTTCAAAGTCAGACGCGTGATATTACCAATATACGATTTCAAACAGGCAAATTTACTAAGTATGAAATGCAGGAATTGCATGAGGAACGTTGTAAGATGCAAAGCGTGGGGTGGGGAGAGGGACACATTCTTCAGTTTGTGGAAACAAAGGTGTTCATTGTTTGCAATATGACAGCAATTTTGATAAAGTTAGGTTTGCAGGAAGTGCATTACATGGCTTTTTAGGGTTGAGTGTGTTAAGTTGGCGAAATATGGAGTGGGGGAGAGTGTGCAGGCTTAGATTTTACGGAAACAAAAGCTGTGACGCACATGTGATGAGTCATCGATTTCAGCAAAGTACGATTATAGCGAGCGAAGAATGCGAGTTAGGGTTGCGAGCATCATATTACAAGTTGAAATAGGTGTAGCGAACACGCGCTACTTGGTCGAAACCTGCGTTCGACAAATCGAAAATGCTAAGTTCCTAAATTTTTGCAGGGCAAATTCGCGCGGCGGCGGCACCTTTCGTGCGCTGCGGCGGCGGCGGCGCTGCGCCCCGACCCTCACGGGCGACTTCGACTCCAGCGGCGAGGCGACGGATGCGACATGCACTCCCAATCGATCGTGCTTTGACTCGTATGAAGCTAAAGTCTCATGCGTATTGTGGGTTATGGAAATTATTGAAAGATTTGTGTTGGGGCGTATTCGACTTTAGCTTGTACGAATCAAGGCTTGATCTAATTGGGAGCGCATGCCGCAGCCGTCGCCACGCAGCAGGATTCGAAGTCGCACGAGAGGGTCGGGGCGCAGCGCCGCCGCCGCCGCAGCGCACGAAAGGTGCCGCCGCCGCGCGAATTTGCCCTGCAAAAATTTAGGAACTTAGCATTTTCGATTTGTCGAACGCAGGTTTCGACCAAGTAGCGCGTGTTCGCTACACCTATTTCAACTTGTAATATGATGCTCGCAACCCTAACTCGCATTCTTCGCTCGCTATAATCGTACTTTGCTGAAATCGATGACTCATCACATGTGCGTCACAGCTTTTGTTTCCGTAAAATCTAAGCCTGCACACTCTCCCCCACTCCATATTTCGCCAACTTAACACACTCAACCCTAAAAAGCCATGTAATGCACTTCCTGCAAACCTAACTTTATCAAAATTGCTGTCATATTGCAAACAATGAACACCTTTGTTTCCACAAACTGAAGAATGTGTCCCTCTCCCCACCCCACGCTTTGCATCTTACAACGTTCCTCATGCAATTCCTGCATTTCATACTTAGTAAATTTGCCTGTTTGAAATCGTATATTGGTAATATCACGCGTCTGACTTTGAAATATTTCGAAAAATCCAAGTCCTATTCGCTCGCGCAACAATCATACTTATCATTTTGCCTGTGCCAATGTTCAATTCCTGATACTTTGTAGCTATGAATTTCGTGCAATTGCCTTATACATATTACATTCTTCACAGTTTCGTATGTCTTTACTACCTTAATTTAGAAAAAATTGTACAAAGTATATATCTGTAACTTAGAAATTTTAAGAGTTCTCGTGTGTGTGTGTGTGTGTGTGTGTGTGTGTGTGTGTGTGTGTGTGTGTGTGTGTGCAAAAGATTGGCTGTGCATTACCTTGTAGTGGGAAAATTGTCTGTGTGTGCGTGTGTGTGTGTGCGTGTGTGTGTGCGTGTGTGTTAAAGATTGAGCGTGCATTATCTTGTAGTGGGAAAGTTGTTTGTGTGTGATAGATGTACTTACGCGTATGAGAACTGCTGTATGTATTAGTTATTTGATCATGTTCGGGCAGGAAAAGTTGCGCGGGCGCCACCTTGCGAGCAGAAGTTTGTTCATTTTTGATAAATGCTGCAAGTGCGCCACCTAGGGATTTGAAGCTTGTGTGTTTCCATGGCTTTTGGTTTCATGTGTATGTGTATGAAAGCGTGAAGATGCTACATCTTGTGAAATGAAAGATGCGTATATGTGATATTTGGACTTAGACTTGTAAGAAATGCTGTGTATGTGTGCGTGTGTGTGTGTGTGTGTGTGTGTGTTTCTGTGTATGATGTAGAAAGGTGGCCATGTTGCCTCCGGCTGATAGCACTGCTGCCCGATTCATCGATTTTTGTGTTTCTGTGTGCAAGGAAGTAAGAAATGTCACCATCTTGGACGTGAAAGGTTGAAGTATTTGTCGGTTTTTGAGTTTGTGTTCGCAAGAAAGTTAGAAATATCGCCATCTTGGAATTGGAAGGTTGAAGTATTCGTCGGTTTTTGAGTTCGTGTGTGCAAGAAAGTTAGAAATTTCGCCATCTTGGGCGTGAAATGTTGCAAGGTTCTTAAGTTTTTGAGTTTTCGTGTGCAAGGAATTGAGAAATGTCACCATCTTGGGAGTGGAAGGTTGAAGTATTCGTCGGTTTTTGAGTTCGTGTATGCAAGAAAGTTAGAAATGGCACCATCTTGGGAGTGGAATTTTGAAGTATTCGTCGGTTTTTGAGTTCGTGTGTGCAAGAAAGTTAGAAATTTCGCCATATTGGGAGTGAAATGTTGTAAGGTTCTTAAGTTTTTGAGTTTTCGTGTACAAGGAATTGGGAAATGTTATCATATTGGGAGTGGAAGGATGAAGTATTCGTCGGTTTTTGAGTTCGTGTATGCAAGAAAGTTAGAAATGGCACCATATTCCGAAAGGAAGGCTGAGCGATTCGTCGGTTTTTGAGTTCGAGTGTGCAAGGAAGTAAGAAATATTGCCATCTTCCAAAATGGCGGTTGCAGGATTCGTCAGTTTTTGAGTTTGTGTGTGCAAGAAAGTTAGAAATGGCAGCATCTTGGGAGTGGACGGTGCAAGTTTCTTAAGTTTTTGAGTTCGTGGATGCTAGGAAGTAAGAAATGTTACCATCTTCCGAAAGGAAGGCTGAGCGTTTCTTCGGTTTTTGGGTTTGTACTTGCTTGAAATGTAAGAAATATAGAAGAAATATATAAGAAAATGGCGCTTGTCTGCTATAGTTTGCTTAGTATTGTAACAAAATCTGAATAATTGTCATAATTTAGTATAATTTAATTGTATTTATTGCTGTTATATACATATTTTCGAATAAAATGACGAAAATTGCTGATATTTTTGGTACATATGTAGGAATTATATTCTTCTGAAGGGTTCGTGCATAGGTTTTAGCTGTTGCTGGAGGCTTAAATTTTATACATGTAAGTCAAATTTGTGTATTTGGCGTGAAGGCATGGAGGTTTGGAGGGTGTGGTGGAATGTGGATAGGATTTCTCGCCTTCTGAATGGTCGCTCACTAGGTTTCTCGCTTTCTGATTGGCCAGCTCTTGTGTGTAAAATGAATATTTGTGGGTGGGGAGGGTGGAATGGAGGGTTGGAGGGTGAGGTTGAATGCTGTGGAGGCTGAGAGATGCCATGCCTATGGGACCTATCCTCCTGTTTGCAGCATATCTATGTTTCTCGCTTCCATAATGGTCAGCTCTTGTGTGTAAAATGAATAATTGTGGGTGGGGAGGGGTTGAATGGCGGGTTGGAGTGTGAGGTTGAATGCTGTGGAGGGGGAAAGATGCCATGCCTATGGGATGTATCCTTCTGATTGGTCGCTCTCTAGGGTTCGAAGCTTCATGCTTGTGCAGTTCTTGTGTGTAAAATGCATATTTGTGGGTGGGGAGGGTGGAATGGAGGGTTGGAGGGTGAGGTTGAATGCTGGGGAGGGTGAAAGATGCCATGACTATGGGATCTATACTTCTGATTGTCCGCTCTCTAAGTTTCTCGCTTCCATAATGTTCAGCTCTTGTGTGTAAAATATCTATTTGTGGGTGGGGAGGGGTGGAATGGAGGGTTGGAGGGTGAGGTGAAAGGATGTGGAGGGTGAAAGATGCCACGCCTATGGGGTCTAGCCTTCTGATTGGTCGCTCTCTAGGGTTCGAAGCTTCCATAATGGTCAGCTCTTGTGTGTAAAATGAATATTTGTGGGTGGGGCGGGGTGGAATGGAGGGTTGGAGGGTGAGGTTGAATGCTGTGGATGGTGAAAGATGCCATGCCTATGGGATCTATCCTTCTGATTGGTCGCTCTCTAGGATTCGCTGCTGTCTGCTTGAGTCGGCCTTGTATGCAAAATGATTAATTGTGGGTGGGGGAGGGGTGGAAAGGAGGGTGAGGTTGAAGGTTGTGGAGGGTGAGAGTATATGCTGAGTCATTTAGGGTTGATGTGGGCCTTGCGCGGCTAAGTAGGGTTCAATTTACAAGTGATGATATGAAATTTGAATGAATTGTGGGGAGGGTGTCGAGGAGTGGAAGCCAGTGCAGCTCCCATAATGCCCTGCGACACTTCCGATGAGTCATTTCTGGTCGGAGTGGGGCTTACGCAGCTAATTAGGGTTCGATAATTGATATAATTAATAAATTCTAATTATTATTAATTAATATAATATAATTGATATGACCTAATTAATTTAGCTAATTAGCGTGACCCCGTTAATTTGACCTAATTAATATGACCTAATTAATATGCCCTAATTAATGTGACCTAATTGATATGACCTTGACCTTGGCCATGACCTTGACCTTGACCCCGATGACGTCACTAATTGGGTGTCATATCTGTATATGTTTACTACTAACATCATACATTAAATTAGTTCTGCTGCTGCTGCTGCTGCTGCTGCTGCTGCTGCTGCTACCACTGCTTCTGCTGCTACTGTTGCTGCTGCTGCTGCTGCTGTTTGGTGAAAGTCAAGAACAAAATAGGGCGAAAGAGAAAGAGTATGAATAAATTTTTATGAGAACGTGGGTGGTCGTTGGGACCACTCTCTCGATGACTTCCCCCCCCCCCGGTACCCCCCCACCCCATTCCCAGCAGGCGACGCACACACCAGCAGCAGCTGTCGAGATACACCGATAAGACAGTAATAATCACTGAAGCATTGAACTGTGGCTAGTGCAGTGCGTTGTATATATTTTACGCTCCTCTTGAACCCCGTTGCCCCCTGTGCAGACCCACCGACCGACCGATTGCCTTCGTCTCTGCGTTCGAGTGGCTTCGAAGGAAGGAAAAGGCGCTATATATGAGATAGCGGATGCGAATGCCAACTGACTGGAAGTTCCGTTATATATATATATATATATATATATATATGTATATATATATATATATATATATATATATAAATGTGTGTATGTGTGTGGTTCGCTGGTCCTACAGCCTGGAATGGCCCCCTGTTACACTGCACATACATGTATAGTGTCACTGTGTCAGGGGTCGATCCACTCTGTTCAAGAAGAATCTCAAAGCTGTCCTATTTAGTCGTGGGTGGGCAAGGAGCACTTCTGAGTGGCCTTCCTTGAAGAGGCGCTATATAAAACTTCCTAAGTGTAATAATAATAAATAATATATATAATGCATATATATATAGTAATATATACATGTGTGCGCGTATGGACTTTTATTTAGCGCATTTTGTAGGACGTCTAGGGGGCGCTGTTTATCAAAAGGCGAAGGCCAGTTGATGGTGCCTTACCGATAAGACGGAACTGCATATATGTGTGAGCGATGAAGCGTGGTCAATGGTCACAGTTCTATGGTTGGCATCGGTTCTGGTCTGGCTAATTGAGCAAACAGTCGTATAACTGCTAATACCAACACAGCCAACTGATGAGCATTGAGCAATGAGCAACTCAAATGATGAGCAACAACTCTCTTCACACGGGCAGATGACGTCATTAGCCACGGCCATCTGGCGTCTGGCACAGAAAAGCAGACGTGTACATTGTACAGCGTCCGAGAAACCTATATATGACGACGGTGGGGTGTTAAGTTACGATAGCTTATAACCATTCATGCGTTTTATGGTTGATGTCCTATGTTCTCCTGTTTCCTGTCTTCGTGTGCAAATGACAGCTGATGAGATGGCGAAATAACTGAGACAGCACGAGCTGTGGTGTAATACTGGTGATGTTTAAATACATGCGTTCTCACATGTATATTTGCGTGCGTATGAACATGCGTGCATACATGCATTCGTGCACATTCATACATGCATTTATTCTACATAGCCTACATGCCTAAATATATGCATACATTCATGCTTTACGTGCATACATAGGTACATACATTCATTAGTGCATGCCTACTTTACGTACATTCATACAGGCATACATACAGACATGCATAAATTCATAATACATTACATATGTTGTACATGCATAGATGCATTACATAAGGACATGCATACACGCGTACATGCGTACATACGTATACATGCATTACACAAATACATGCATGTGTACACAACTGACAGGCTGTGAGTGACATCTTTTCCCAACTATACTGATGGAATATCTGCTATAGTGGGATGTCAAACGTTACGGTGCACAGTGGACTTAAAGCAGTTCACGGTCTCTGGTCACATTGATTCTAGTTTTACCAGACATTACTGCCGGATAAGTGTCTCTATTTCTGGACGATGTTGTGTCGGGTACAATACATGTCGGACTGTTCACCACACACCCTCCCTTAGACTGAAGAACCCGAGGGTTTGATGTTGGAATTTGAGGAGTGAATGAAAGGAGACGTGAAGAGGGAGGTGGGAGTTGAACTGGAGCACGTAATTTGTTTTTCCACCAAGAACCGATACGTTGATGGATGGATGGATGGAGGGAGGGATGGATGGATGGACGGACGGACGGACGGACGTTGTAGAGGAGTTTATAAATAGACGGTTGAGTGACAATGCGTGGGGCTTTATCATGGAGCTAATGGATTTGCACGGGGAATATGTGACGGTCGGACAGATTGACTGAGCGGTCGACTGGACGGACGGACGAATGAAATGAACTCGAGGGGGGGATTGAGAAGGGCAGGCAGGCAGGCGAAAGAAATGGATCTGTGGAGTGATGATGGATGTATGGCTGGATGGATGAAAGATGGGATGGATGGAGGGGTAATGGATGTATGAGACTATGGATGGATGGATGGATGGACGGACGGACGGACGGACGGACGGACGGACGGACGGACGGATGGATGGATGGACGAATGGATATTCGGTCGGATATATGCTATAAAGACGTGGAAGGATAGATGGAGGGATAGATGGAGGGATAGATGGCTATAGTACCGTATGAGAATTGTGCAATAATAACTGAGGTGTCAGACGTTGATTTATGTGGAGTGCCATGGGGTCTGCAATGCCGACTTTATTATGGGGTCTTAGGAAAGACTATGTGGGAGGAGGTGGCATTTTTCAGCCTGAAAGGCTAGATGGAAGAATGGATGTTGGGGATATTGCGTGGAAGGACGGATTAAAGGAACGTCGAAGGAGGGATAGAATCCAATTGAATGTATGTGGAGTAAGTGTCTGGATAACGTTTGTTTGTTATAGGCCTCTTCTCTATTAGGCCTTGTAAACTCCAAACATAGCGGTCTCGCTGAGCTAAGAATTTGCCTGGTAACCTGGTTATGTAAACATAAATTTCATTCATTCATTACATGCATTTATATAGCGCCTCTTCAAGGGGACTACTCATAAGGACTAAATTTCATATTTAGCTGTTTTTAATCATCTCTAAAGTAACTGAGTAAGTCGCTGCCTATGCGACAGCCTGGTGACCATAAATATCTGAAGAACAGAGAGCGAGTAATGTTACAGTGGACGGATAATATTATTAATTAGTTACCAGAGCAAGTCCCGACTTGCGGGATTATAAAGGACCCCCGCTGTATCATAGCCAAGCCAAGGGATAATTAATTAATTAATTGATGTATAAGCACAGATAAACCAGGGAACTCTGCCACACCTTGGACTTTGACAGTGCCAGTCCCGAGCCTGCGGAAATGAGGAGGGCGACACTAATCATCCGTGTGATGTAAACTTTGCCGTATTAAACAGCTATCAGCAATTAGGGTAAACCAGAGTGAGATCTTATCGATGAAGTGGGGGGCTATTGCGTAGAGCGACGACGGGCGGAACACACGACAGCACCACCGTCCAGGGGTCGTCCCTGGTTGTAGGTGAATAGCGCTGCAGCGTCCAAGACCCCACCGCACCGGTAAGTTTGCGTAGCACTGGTTTTAGGACCACTCGTTGTTGACGGTAGAAGCAAGGCCGTAGCCAGGATTTTATTTCGTGGGTTATACTCGACCTTGAGCAAGCCGACAAGCTGCCGAATCGACTGGCTACTAAGGGGTGTGGAGGATGATCTAATCTATTGTAAAATGTCATATAGATTAAGAGCTTTCAAAATGAAATCCCCTTAAGTAATCCTTTTTCATGATTGTGTTAGTAAATGTATAATTTCATTATATGGAATTATTTCATGTCGGGGGGGGGGGGGGGGCGTTGAGACACCCACAGCACCCCTAGCTACGGCCTTGGGTAGAAGTCTCTGTCTTACTCCGCAGAGGTTCTAATTAATTACCCGGCTGTAGGGTTACGGGGGGGGCGTACAGAGAAGAGGGGCGTGACAACATCCGATGTGGGTGTCGACATAGTCTGATAGCAAGTCTAAGCTCCTTACCTTAAGCCTTTAGTCCTTATCCATTAGCCAATGTTGTTACCAGTAGATGCAGTGCGTGATTTTGTGTCCGGCATCGACCTAATTGCACTGATCGGTCTCCCGTGAACCACCCCTGCAATGACATTTTTGCCAGGCAAGAGTTTCGCATTATGGATCACGTACTTGTAGAGAATAAATCACGAGGAATCTGACGAAGCTGCGTGTAGAGTACTTCATATTTTCTGAGTAAATTTGGCGAAGAGTCTGCAAGAATTCGTCCAACATATGTGTGTTTGTGTGTGCGCATGTATGTTTGTGTGTCTGTGTGTGTGTGTCTGTGTGTGTGTCTGTTTGTGTATTGATAGTGGGAAAATCATGCAGTGGGCAGAAGACTCGCCACAGACCCTGATATGCCCCAGAATCAGTAGCATTTCTTAATCATATAGCTACCTTTTAGGTTTAGCTAGTGACAACAGCAAAGATTCCCATGTCTGCTGGTGGCAGACACTGTATATATATATATATATATATATGTATGTATATATATATATATATATATATATATATATAGCCAGTAGTACTGCATATAAGTATGTGGTAATGTAGTCTAGAGATTTGTAGCTGTAATCAAATACTTCTGTTGTACCACCCGAAAGAGGATCGTCTCGTAGTTTCACCAGGAGTCACTGTGTATCCACAAGGGGTGTGGCCGCCGCTCACAGGGTGTCGGAAACACGTTTGGATGTGTTTTGAGCACTGAATGTCTATTCAAGTTCTACTGCAGAGTTGTGTTTGTTTGTTTGTATGTGCACTTGTTATAGCGCCCCTTCAAGCTCAATACTCAGAGGCGCTCCCGACTGCAGAGCGGACACTGCATCGGAGTTTCACGCTGAAGCACTGAGCAATGTGTTTTTCTCTCTGAGCAGCAGGTGTGGCAATGTTACTGAAATGCAAGCAACGTGTGATATTGAAGGACAGCTTTTCACTCCTGTCTTCTGACTTTAGTTGGTGAACCGCATCTCGCTATAATAGACTAAACGTTTCAGTGTTAGTTATTTCGACGTAGTGTGTTCAGCACATGGGGCTATGTTTGTTGATGTGCTTTCTCATGGGCACATGGTCCGTCAGCAGCATTGGTGTTTTCCCATTTGCAGAAATAACTTTGAGTGATGTTTTGAGCACTGAATGTCTATTCAAGTTCTACTGCAGAGTTGTGTTTGTTTGTTTGTATGTGCACTTGTTATAGCGCCCCTTCAAGCTCAATACTCAGAGGCGCTCCCGACTGCAGAGCGGACACTGCATCGGAGTTTCACGCTGAAGCACTGAGCAATTGCGAGTGAAGGACTTGCCCAAGGTCCCTACGTGGCGACTTGAGGTGGATTCGAACCTCGAACCTTCTGGCTTCAAGGCAACGACACCACCACTACACCACCGCGCCCCACACATCATGTGTGCACATCAGTCTATCCTTTTGGAACTTCTGGATTTTTTGGGGGGAGGGGGAAATTTCCAATATTGTCTTTGGCTGTGTTTAAGTCCTTTTCTTTCTCCTATGCCACTCCCATTGTGATGTCTTTGAGACCACACGCGACGCTTGGTTCTCTCTAGTCCATGGGAACCTATGGGCAGGGTGAGAATTGCCGGGGGGGGGGATTGGGGGTTTCAACCCCCCAGTCTTTCTTAGTGCCCCATAGTAAACTGTTTTTCACACCCCAATTCCAAGTTTATCATAGGCCAACCCCCCAGTTATTTTTCCACAATTCTCACACTGCCTATGGGTATCATTCTCACTATATGTAAGCCGGAAAGAAAGATGTGCTGTACACACTCCGGGTTATGTCCTGGCTGTTCTTACACGTTCTTTACACTGCCATCTGATTCCCTTCCATTTATAAGGCACATAAATTTTGTTCCATGTCAGTGTACATTTTTCCTGCATTAATATCTTGCACGCTGCAGCACGCGTACAACACATAAACCGTGTGTGCACTGTGCAGCCTGCCCGCATTAGTGTCTGCTGCTGTGCGCGACGAAGCGCTGTTGTGGGCAGTCCGCATTAGTATTCTGGTGCATGCGTGGTGCAGGAGGAGGAGGAGGGCTGTGGGAATGATTTAGAGAGGTGCGCTTTGCTGGCCAATGAACCGCAAGACACCTACGGTCAGATCGCCACCTATTCATTGATCAACCAGCGCTGGTAAGAAGACTGGAAGCATGGTCCGGAAGAGATGGATTCGGTGATGGGGTCCACTACCAGCTGGGTCCCCGCTCCGGTTGGTTGGGAGTCGGGACACCCTGGACGCCGCGTCCAATCCGGATCAGTGGCAATCCGTGTCTATTACTGGACAATTGTTTATGCGCTACTTGTTCGTTAGAATTTCAATGAGCATTGCGTGTGTGTATGTATGTGTGACATCCATGTGTGTGTCTGTGTATGTGTGTGTCTCTCTGTATGGCTCTGTATGTGTGTGTGTCTCTCTGTGTGACTCTGCATGTGTGTGTGTCTCTCTGTATGGCTCTGTTTGTGTGTGTCTCTCTGTGTGGTTCTGTATGTGTGTGTCTCTCTGTGTGGTTCTGTATGTGTGTGTCTCTCTCTGTATGGCTTTGTGTGTGTGTGTGTGTGTGTGTGTTTCTCTCTGTATGGCTATGTATGTTTGTGTCTCTCTCTGTATGGCTCTGTTTGTGTGTCTCTCTCTCTGTATGGTTCTGTATGTGTGTGTCTCTCTGTGTGGTTCTGTATGTGTGTGTGTCTCTCTCTGTATAGCTCTGTTTGTGTGTGTCTCTCTGTGTGACTCTGCATGTGTGTGTGTCTCTCTGTATGGCTCTGTTTGTGTGTGTCTCTCTGTGTGGTTCTGTATGTGTGTGTCTCTCTGTGTGGTTCTGTATGTGTGTGTCTCTCTCTGTATGGCTTTGTATGTGTGTGTGTGTGTGTTTCTCTCTGTATGGCTATGTATGTTTGTGTCTCTCTCTGTATGGCTCTGTTTGTGTGTCTCTCTCTTTGTATGGCTCTGTATGTGTGTGTCTAACTCTCTTGTGTGTGGTTCTGTATGTGTGTGTGTCTCTCTCTGTGCAGTTCTGTGTGTGTATGTCTCTCTCTGTATGGCTCTGTATGGTTCTGTATGTGTGTGTCTCTCTCTGTGTGGTTCTGTATGTGTGTGTGTGTCTCTCTCTGTGGTTCTGTGTGTGTATGTCTCTCTCTGTATGGCTCTGTATGTGTATGTGTGTCTCTCCCTGTGTAGCTCTGTATGTGCGTCACCTTGGCCAGAAAAGCTAGGTCTTCTTTATACTTCACAAAATAAGGTCAGAGAAAGAAAGGGCAGATTACTGCAAACTCTCTGTATGGCTATGTATGTTTGTGTCTCTCTCTGTATGGCTCTGTTTGTGTGTCTCTCTCTTTGTATGGCTCTGTATGTGTGTGTCTAACTCTCTTGTGTGTGGTTCTGTATGGTTCTGTATGTTCTGTCATGCTTCTATAAACCCCATATTGCCTGCCTGACTCTCCGGACTTGACCCCCTGCCTATCGATTTTGTTTTGATTGAGCGCCTGTGAATAAGCTGGTTCCCGCGACTTGGCTTTTGTGGGCGCTGTAGAAGTCTCGAGATTACGATTACGATTACGATTACGAAACTGATGGTAGCCAGGTAGCTTTGAAGAAAGCCAGGATGTGAATAGGCATGGAGATAGAAAGTCGTTTTGATAAATTGGTGTGAACAGCTGGTCAATGGCAGCTGATCGATCGTGGGTTTCTATTTGGTAGGATTAAACTTAAGTGGAAACTATGAGTCTGCAAGTACGGTATTGTATTCGTATTGTATAAAAACATGTTGTTTGAGGGATATTTATACTCATCCACTGGGTTTGGATTGTGCAGATTGAAAATTAATTAAATTTATGGCATCGGTGTGGACTCAGGGATGCAGCTGGGGCACATGACCGAAATTATTAAGATGAGGGTATTGCCCCCATAAGAAATTTAAGGGAGAATTGGAATCAACGAACTTGGGACAATATATAAGAAATTCCAATATATTTATAAGACTTCTGTATGAAATGAATTTTAGCTGTAAACAAAGGTGCCATTTTCGTACGTTTTACACGTCACAGGAAGTGCACATGATGTGATGTCACGAATTTTTGCATTCTAATGACTTGTCCCAATTCTTTCCTTACCCTCCCCCCACCCCAAATAGTTTGGACAGTTTCATGCGGGTGTCAACAGCTCTGGTTTATTGATGTTGACAGTTTGCAGGATTAGCCACCACCACCCTTTTTCTGGACTATGCTTACTGTAGTGGCCTCCGATTCTTCTATGCTGACACTTAAAAGAAAGTGGAGGGGCGTCAACACTTCCTGCTGAGCGGGACTCATCTTAGGATTGACTTTTGTTCTTAAGGGATTTAAGGGACGAGGTATTTATCGGCTCTTTGTTTTCTTTTTCAGAGAAAAAATTTGTTCCAGTTGAAGGAAAGGAGGTGAGTGGTGCTGTCGTGCTTTCACGTAAATCTATGCGTGATGTAATGTAGAAGCTAGCTAGCTGTTACCATAACTCGTGGAAATTTGCATGTGAGACTGGATCCATGAAAGTTACTAGATTGCTTAGAACTTTGGCATTTATTGCAATTTGATTATTTTGTTATTGTTTTCTGATTGTATAGTGCTATGCCACTCTTAAAATAATGCCTGCTGAATGTGACTGGATAGCTAATGGATGATTATGGCTGTTAGCCAGTAACTGTTGGTGTGTGTTTGTACGCGCCTGTGGGTGTATGTGTGTGTGTATGTGTGGGTGTGTTTATGTTGATATATGATATTCTGCTTATTTGTATGTGGAGTTCTACTTATTAAGGTCTTTAAGGAGTAGAAGTTCCTGTTTAAGCAGATATTCTGATGACTAGAAGTCATCACCAGGGAGCATCTGCAGACGTGTAAAGCCAGGGTTGGGAATCAACATTGGCCTGTCTAGTTTCCGGCAGTAATTGGTGTTCTTCTTTAGCAGACAATGATGTCTGAGTGCTTTTTAGCCACTTTGGTTTCTGTAGTTAATCAGGAGTTACTTAAAAATTGGGAATGTTTTTCTTCCTTCATTTTGACATCTTGTATTTCTGTTGCAGGTGCTATCAGGCAACATAGAACATGTTCGTATCAAGGAAAAGGCCAAATTCGCCAAAGATTTCTTTCCCGATGTGAGATCTGTTCTTCATTTATATCCTCCTGTCAAACCCACAATGCTTGTACTGCTGCAGCTGATTTTAATGCAGATGGTCGAACATGTCATTAGATTCATTAGATTGTTAGTATTGTATTGTATATGACCAGTTATAATAGATTCATTAGATTGTTAGTATTGTATTGCATTGTATTGTATTGTATATGACCAGTTATAATAGATTCATTAGATTGTTAGTATTGTATTGTATTGTATTGTATATGACCAGTTATAATATTTACATGTAGATTCATTAGATTGTTAGTATTGTATTGTGTTGTATATGAACAGTTTTAATAGATTCATTAGATTGTTAGTATTGTATTGTATTGTATATGACCAGTTATAAGGCGTTTCTATCAGCAAAAACCTTTCAAAAGCACTTGCAGTGTGATCGACCCCGTGAGAAAGGGCACGATTTGAGGCAAGAGAAATATGAGGAATGACTACCAGGGAGAAAGGTGGAGTGAATTGATGGTTGAAGTCCATTCCATGGATAGGGACCTATGCAAGGAAGGCACCTGGATTAAGCCATGGCGGTCATGATGCAATAAACAAAGAGGTCAAGCCGATCAGAGGATCTAAGAGCAGTGTGTGAATTATGGCCGTGGTGATTCAATCCCATGGTCTTTCTTTGGAACCCAAGTAAAGTCTTCATTGTACACCCCCCCCATCTCTGCAACGAAAAAGTCTAAACCAACATCTGTCCCCCTCCCCTGTCATGCTTCTATAAACCCCATACTGTCTAAGAGGATGCAGCGGACTAGCAGAGAGGGGACGAAGGTTAGCATCACAAAGCTACATTGGCCTGATGCTACTGCCTGATAAAAAAAATGAGTGAGCCAAACAGTATGTGGACTCTGTGGAGTAACGAATGAGGAAATCAGTACATTGGTGAGTTCCGGGAATGAGGAAGCCAGTACATTGGTGAGTTCCGGGTATCCGTTAATGAATCTGAAGAATTCTGTTGTTTCTGGTACTCAGGTTTTTTGTGTCCGGTGTTCACTGACTATTGCTTGTCCCTCCATATGGAACTCCAGGGCTGCATTTTTATGTTAGTGAGAAATTTTCCTTTGCTGTAGCTTACCTCTATACTCATGACTATTAAATTCTTAATGACTACCTATGGTCACTGTTTACTTCTGAACTTTGCAAGAAAGGTATTATCAAATTGGGGTTGGCATATTCGTGTTCATTATTAATTATGTATTATTTCAAGTCATTGTTGTATTGTACCGGCATTGTTCTGTGACAGTCCTAATGAAGCGTCTGTGTGTGTGTTTCAGTCCGTCTGGTCTCGTAAGGGTTTCATTCGAACAAGATGGAACCTCTACCACAGGTAGGTGCACATCGGCTACATTCATGATCTTCACCAGCTCTCGTCAAAGACTTCTATAGCACCAGTGACTAATACGGGGAGGGAGTGCTCCCGTTTGCTCATACCTTCATCGTGCAAAGCCGTGCTTTTTCTGTGGTAGGCCAGACGATGTGGAGTGACATCTTCTCTCGAGTTGTGTTTTGTTGCCCTGCATTTTTTGTTTTGTCTAACTGTGGTTTCTTGTGCTGCACTGTGTTACTGTTGTTGTTGTGATTATTATTATTTGATTGTTTGTCAATCCAATAAATAATTTAAAATGGTGATACTGAAAGATTAGAAGCGTAAGCTGCTGTATTTAAATACACGCTGTATAATAATATGTGCTCAAAAGCACCAAAAATGCGCTACATATAAACCCACAGCAAGCATTTTGAGATTCACCATAAATGCACTAATACAGCACAAATCGCTAAATAAACTCAGGAAAACATTCTCAGATTCACCACAAATGCGCTAATACAGCGCAAATCGCTGAATAAACTCGGGGAAAACATTCTCAGATTCACCACAAGTGCACTAATGCACTGCAAGCATACTCAAATACACCGCAAATGCGCTAAATTGCTCTGTCTTCCTTTGCATTTGGGCTGAACACTGCTGCTGGGCATATTGAATCATATGAACCACTGGAACGACCTGCATCCGGCCTGTGGACGCCTCTCCAATGTTGATGAGCTTTTTATGTGCTCCGCGGAAACCGGCCTGTGAATACGTGCAACCGGGCAGGAAGGCCTGGAAAAGCCTGGAGAAGGCACAAAGCCGAGTATTTTTTTCTGAGCTGGATGCACAGATACATGTATCAACAGTCAACGGATATATGTGTATTTTTGTGCGCTCACTGCAGATATAAACACTGGCTGTGCGTGTGTGCATACGCTCACCCACAGAGACACACACCATACACACACCAAACACACACCATACATGCCATACACACACACACACTATACACGCCATACACACACCATGCACACATGCGCCATACACACACACACACACGTGCACACACACAAACACCATACACAGACTCTATACACTCATGCACGCATACCACACACACACACATCATACACACCATACACGCACCACCATACACATATACACACACTCCACACACATACACACTCCATACACACACACTCACACTCTTGAGTTTCTGTACATATTGTTTGCTGCTATTCTAGTACTTCTATTGCTGTTGTGGACTGCTGAATATTGTGCTTTGTATTCATGTTGTTGTTGGCTGAGCTACTATAGTTATTCCTTTGTTCTTGTATGCTGCTTCCATTGTAGTCGTCATATCATTGTTTGCTGCTGCTTGCTGCTGCTGTTGTCATTTCTGTATTTTTAAGTGGAAGATGTTTTTCGTGCGTGACTAAATTAATAGCGTTGCATTACGGGCGATCCAACTGTCGGTCGATCGTTAGTATATATTAGCTGCGGCTTTGATGGAATAACGAGACAAGTCAATAATTCCGGTTCCGTTGCTTAGCAACGCACATCGCTGCCAGAACTGCCCTGCTGGCAGCTGGTGCCCTGCTAATGATGGTCTGGGTTGATGAAGAGACATCAATGTTAACTGACGGATTGCTTTAAAGTTGCACATGTGTCTAATAGTCTATGCTGTTCTGGTTATTGGCCTGTGTGTGTGCGTTTGCGTGTGTGTGTGTGTGTGTGTGTGTGTGTGTGTGTGTGTGTGTGTGTGTGTGTGTGTGTGTGTGTGTGTGTGTGTGTGCCATGCTGTGTATATGCCTTATGGTATATACGATCGTGTGTGTATTCTCTACTCAGCATGCTCGTCTGTATATACACGGTGTCCAAATTGAACTGATACCCTTTTGTTTTGGCGACATACTTGTCAATTCTAAATGAAACTCTATAAAATTTCGGAGAATGCAAGAGGGATAAATTATCAATGTTTCCTGAAAATGCTGTCCAATTCTATGAACAGAGTCCGAAGTTATGCACATTCAAATTTGGGCAAAGAAAATTTTAAGTTTCCAACATGTAAAAGATAGGAGACTATTGTTTGCAACAATAAATTTGCTGTGTATTACATTATATGTATGTAAAATAGAATAGATACACCATATATACATGCACTGTGGTGTATAACAATGTAGCTGCAGCAGTAATTGTTCAATTACCTAGTATATAAATATGTTTATTTGTATTGACTTTATATATAAGTCGCAAAAATGATGATTTAGAGTATAGGCTTGCGAATACCATCGCAAATCACCAAATTGCGCACACCATCTAAAGCTGCATCGTTTGATTTATGACGTTATATTTTATATCGATTCGTCTCAATGGATTTTATGGCATTTATGATAGTCTCTGTGAGTGAGCTGAGTGATTTGCAGATAATACTGAATTGGTCATGAAATCCAGACGAAACTTGTCGTATTTTTAGAATATTTATTTGTTGATGCATGGCAGGGAAGCAGGGTGCATCTGAAATAGCTAATGGATGTGTAATGGTTGTCCCTAGGCTGCATTTCTTTTTGATTTTTTATTACCACGTCCGTTAACTGCGCATCTTTGTATGTATGTATGTATGTATGTACATGTGTGTTTGTATGTACATCTATGTATGTATGTACATGTATGTATGTATGTATGTACTTGTATGTATGTATGTACATGTAAGTATGTATGTTTGTATGTATATCTATGTTTGTATGTACATGTATGTTTGGATGTACATCTATGTATGTATGTACATGTATGTTTGTATGTACATGTATGTATGTATGTACATGTATGTATGTATGTATGTACATGTAAGTATGTATGTTTGTATGTACATCTATGTTTGTATGTACATGTATGTTTGTATGTACATCTATGTATGTATGTACATGTATGCATGTATGTACATGTATGTATGTACATGTATGTACATGTATGTATGTATGTATGTATGTTTGTATGTGCATCTATGAATGCATGTATGTATGTACATCTATGTATGTATGTATGTTTGTATGTTTATATGTACATCTATGCGTGCATGCATGTATGTATATATGTATGTGTGTATGTATGTGTGACATCCATGTGTGTGTCTCTCTCTGTATGGCTCTGTATGTGCGTCACCTTTGCCGAGTTCTGATGATGCTTTAGAAAGCGTCATGGTTACGATTGCGTTTACGAATACAGTTACGATTACGATTGTGGTTGTGATTACGTTACGGATATGGTTACAAGTATACACTTTTGACTAGTTTCTTTTCGTTTGTTGCAGTGTGTTTGACCTGGTCAACATTCATCTTTTCCACGATGTATCGAACATTGCTGCCATGGAAACGGTTGGTGGCTTGTTTTTGTTGTTGCTGTGGAGACTGTGTCTTTGCTGTTACTATGGAAACAGTTAAAAGTGTGCTGCCTGTGAAATTCTTGTGCAAACATGGGCTTCGAGTAGGCCTGTATTTTTTCTGTAAGAGACACTATGCTCTTAGGGTAATTATGTCTGTTGATACACACATACATACATACATGCATACATACACATACATACATACATACATACATACACACATACATACATACATACATACATACATGCATACATCTAGTTATAAGATAAGAAGTTCTAACATGACTAGAACACCCATGGATTGCATTGTTTGAGTACCACACTCATTGTTGTACTGTTACGTAGCAGTTTATCCAGTAGGGGCCTCATTGCGGCCTCATGTTGTGGTCCTCTGCATGGGTGTGTTTAGGGGAAGGTGTTTCCAGGTTCAAACCACCCACGAAATGTGTACCGGTAATTTAAGAAATCTTCAAAGCTAATTCTGTGTGTTCTCCATGTAGTTTGCAACCATGGTACGTTGCTTGAGGGAATGCTATATAAATTTTCTGAATGAATGAATGAATGTCAATTGGTAAACTCCCCAAATAGAAAACCCCGATTTTTTTCTGACTATGTTGCTGCTGGTTTTCTGTAAATATATATCTTCAGAAATGGTGTGGTCATTTCTGTAAGTACGTATCTACAGAAATGGTGTGTATAATCATCTCTCTAAGTACCGAGGTATATATGTATCTACAGATATTTTGTGGTGATGTGTACGTGTATATCCACAGCAATGTTCCCAAATGAAAAGTGTGCTGCTACTGATAATGGACCAGTCTTGGATTGCATCAGAACATTTATATAGCGCCATCTAACGAACCTATCATCGGCGGCACTTGATACTTTCATGCTGGAATGGTTACGGTCTCAAAATTGTTCAAACGTCGGGCCGTTTCAGCCGACGACGATGGTACTCCATGCGTCGAAGCGTTGTAACCGGAATCCATTTGGGAACGAGAAATATTGCTCGCCGGGGCATGGAAGCGTGTCCGGCTCATCATTTGCGGCACTTTTGAGAGGAAGGTTCCTTTTTATAAAGGAGCTGTAAATATGAATTTCCGGACGGATGCGTTTTCGTATAAGGGCGTTCTATAAATGCGCAGATGCAAGTCGGTCAGGTTACGTGGGAGGATGGGGACATTTTTGGGGGAGTTTCCAATCGGGGAAAAGCGGTGCTACTCCAAATAATTGCTACCAAACCATGCAATGCGTTGCTTCGCTGTGATTCCTCTGTGGTTGTTTGGCCAAGACATCGCAGTCGTAATTAGATACTCCGAAGAAGTGATGGCGTGTGGTGGTCGCTACCAGACATCCAATGACCGACTACCAATCGGCTGATGACGTCATGACAGTGAGGTCTAATGTGGCCCGAGACTGCGTATCGAAATGTCCGACCTTTGCCGACCGATCCAATCCAGTGATGCTATTAGAGATTTTTCATTGAAAGGAGTGTCTGGCATTACGAGACATTGTTCGATGTGTGTACAATGTGCATGGCCAGAAGCAATGTATTCACTAGAGAAAGTGTCTGACTGTAGGCTGGGTTCCCATCGGGTAATGTTGGAAGAGGCGATATGTGTACATGCAGTATATATATGTATTATAAACATGCATACTATATATTAATATATATATTTATATATACAATATATATATTGTATATATATATATATTGTATATATATACAATATATATATATATATATTGTATATATATACAATATATTTGTATATTGTATGTATATACCAACCAAAGTAGCCCAATGGGAATTATTATGACTAAAGTATCCAGATTGCTGATAACTCTTCTTCATTGCTTGCCTGTCTTGTAGTCTGTCTGTCTGACTGCCTACCTATATAATTGACTGTCTGTATCTGTCTGTCTGTCTGTCTGTCTGTCTGTCTGTCTGTCTGTCTGTATGTCTGTCTGTATCTGCCTCTCCCTTCTTCCCTGCCCCTCTCTTACTATCTCTACCTCTATCTTTCTTTCTTTCTCTATCTGTCTGTTTGTCTGTCTGCTTCTCCCTTCTTTTCTGCCCCTTCTCTTACTACCTCTACCTCTATCTTTCTCTCTCTCTCTCTCTCTCTCTCTCTCTCTCTCTCTCTCTCTCTCTCTCTCTCTCTCTCTCTCTCTCTCTCTATATATATATATATATATATATGTCTGTTTGTCTGTCTGCCTCCCCCTTCTTCCCTGACCCTCTCTTACTATCTCTACCACTATCTTTCTCTCTCTATCTGTCTGTTTGTCTGTCTGTCTATCCTTCTTCCCTGACCCTCTCTTACTATCTCTACCACTATCTTTCTCTCTCTATCTGTCTGTTTGTCTGTCTGTCTATCCTTCTTCCCTGACCCTTTCTTACTATCTCTACCACTATCTTTCTCTCTCTATCTGTCTGTTTGTCTGTCTGTCTATCCTTCTTCCCTGACCCTCTCTTACTATCTCTACCACTATCTTTCTCTCTCTATCTGTCTGTTTGTCTGTCTGTCTATCCTTCTTCCCTGACCCTCTCTTACTATCTCTACCACTATCTTTCTCTCTCTATCTGTCTGTTTGTCTGTCTGTCTATCCTTCTTCCCTGATCCTCTCTTACTATCTCTACCTCTATCTTTCTAACTCTATCTGTCTGTTTGTCTGTCTGCCTCTCCCTTCTTCCCTGACCTTCTCTTACTATCTCTACCTCTATCTCTGGATCTTTGTAATGTGGCTGTGTGGCCTTTATTATGATATGTATCCGTTTCCATGACAACGTATAGTCTGTATGTATGTCTTCTATGTCTGTCTTCGTTGGTCTTTGCGTCTGTCCGTCTTCCTATTCGTTGCTTAGCAACGTTTTTGTCTCTTGGGTCATCGTATAATAACTCTTGATTTTCTTTAGTCCTGAGTGTTTTTTGCCTTACTCGTAGCGCAGCAGCGGCGGCGAAATAATCAGGAATGGAGTGGTGTGGTGACAGATTGGTTCTGGGGTAAAGAAGGTTCCGACTTGACCTACTTTCGGCAGAATTTTTAATCCTATTGCCTTGATAGCAAGATTTGATGCGAAATGACATCTTATTTTGTGATAATGTGGTTGTTGCTCTGTCCCTAATTATGCAGGATAACATAAATGAGGACATAGTATCACTTGAAATGACACGCACAAAGGGAAAATTGACTTGTCAGAAATAGAGGTCAAAAAGACCTATAGGGTGAAGAATAATTTTTCGTTTTAGTCAACAATCCAGTTGACAGACCGCAACAGGTTACAGTGTACAATTATGCAGTTGAAACAATTTATAGGAACTCAGATTACAGAATACATAAATCTTAACTATATTAACTGAACAGACGGCCTGCAATACTGAAGACTGCTGTCTGCAACCTCACATTGTTCCTTGCGCTCTGTTTGTCATCTTGATCTTTTTGCTCCTAGGATAGGATTGCCTTGGCCCAACACCTTTAGCGTTTACTGTGTTGTGTCTTTTCATTTGGAATGGGTGATTCCCACCCCCCTCCCATTTGGAATGACCTTCACGCTCGCACGCACACACATACAATACATGCATGCATATATATTTTGTGCAGTTCAAAGAACATTTCTGTGTCACCCCCATTCATGTGCACCAATATTTTTTTTGCCGGATTGCTTCCGCACAGGGTCTCAGTTGACTTCACACCGCATCTCTCTCGGTTTCTATTCTGATGTCTGTTGTTTTCTCGTCTTTTGCAGAGTCCGTCGATGTACAGTCAGTTCCGCGAAAGAGCATTATTACACACGGTCGATAGGTAGGTGCGTTTGTGCTTATAACCAGCCTGATGCTCTCAGGCGCCGCTGTCTCTTATGGGGCTTTCTGGGCTTTATTTGGCGCCTGTGTATTTTTATGACAGGGCGTTGGTCAATGGTCTATTGGATTCTGAGCACTCAGGAACTATTGCTCTTTATTTATAGGCTTGAAGCTTAATCAACTACTGTAACACTATTCAGGTTTCAAATTCTCAGTTTGTTTGTATGTGCACTTGCTATAGCGCCCCTTCAAGCACTTTACTCAGAGGCGCTCCCGACTGCAGAGCGGACACTGCATCGGAGTTTCACGCCAAAGTGCTGAGCAATTGAAGTGAAGGGCTTGCCCAAGGTCCCTACGCGGCGACTTGAGGTGGATTCGAACCTCGAACCTTCCGGCTTCAAGGCAACGACGCCACCACTACACCACCGTGCCCCACAAAGTGGAAAAAGTTGTTGCTATCATAAACTAGCATTGTAGAACTTGTAATTTCTTCCTATTGTTTGTAACTATAGCTGTACGTGATAGCTTCTATTGCGCCGGCGTCTATTGTATTGTATTGTATAAAAACATTTATAAAGCGCCTCTACTAGGGTGAACCGTTCAGAGGCGCTCCCAGTGCGCAAGGCCACGAGAGAAAAAATAGGTTTTAAGAAAAGAAAATGAGGAGGAGGGATTACCTGTCAGAAGTTGAGATCGAATAGAAGGAGAGAGCGTATTCCAAAGAGAGGGGCCAATTGATGTAAAGGAACGGGACTGAGCCATAGCCGTTCTAGTAGGAGGTACTAGAAGTTCAAATCTGTTTAAAGAGCGGAGTGGACGATGTGAGGAGGCTGAAACTGGCCTGCGAATTCCATTGGTTAGATATTTTGGAGCAAGACCCCGTTGTGCTTTAGAGACCAAAATGAGAATTTTGAACTTAATGCGCGCAGTTAGAGGAAGCCAATGGAGCTGCTCAAACATAAAAGTAGAGATATGATACGCTATAGAAATAAATAAATGAATATGTTAATTTGGGGGGAAAATAATAATAATGAAATGGACAGGCTCACGAATACAGTCCTGTTTTGCTTGTATGTGATTTAATTATGCTGTACCTTATCTCTGGACATCAGAGACTCACTGCTATATGATAGGAGCAAATAATAATTAATACAGGCATGTAACTAGAACTCTGTCTATTACAATGCTGTGCTGCATTCAGATGATCAGCGATGGCCATATCGATCAATCAATCAAATGTACATTTGATATTATTATTGCTTGCATGTCGTTTCATTATGCTGCATGATATTGTTCCCTAACAATCTGCAGAACTGTCAACAACTCAACATATATATATATATATTGCTTTGTATATATATATATATATTAATATATATATATATATTAATATATATATGACTTTATTTATATATATATATGCATATTGCTTTGTATATATGTATTGCTATATAGTGCTTTGTATATATATATATATATTGGTATATATATATATATGACTTTATATATATATATGCATATTGCTTTGTATATATGTATTGCTATATATTGCTTTTGTATATATATATATATATATTGGTATATATATATATGACTATATATATGCATATTGCTTTGTATATATGTATTGCTGTATATTGCATTGCCTCAATTATGAAAATGGAGACAGCGTTCAATGTAAATGATTAAGCGATATGACGTTGTTTGACGAATGAATGCCAGTTAATTAATTAAGTAATTAATTAACTTATCAGTTGATAGGATCTGCTGTTGGATCTGACGCGACAATGGAAAACGACTGCAATGTCACAGAATTGCATGTTTATTGTTCGTGTTATCGGCATTATTTGCCTGCAGCACAATAATTATACTTTAGTCCTATCTCACAAATTGAATCACGGCTGTGGTTTGAGGCTCGGCTCGATTGATTTAAAAGGATTTCCGGATATTTGTTCGGTTTTTAACTTCATTTGCGCGCTTCGGCGCGAAACTCCGCTGTAGCCCGGAGCACCTCTGAGTAGTCATCTTGAAGGAACGCCATGACAAGAGCTCTCATACATACTATATATTCATTCAGTTTGGACATTGCTACTAGGATATGGATATTGAACTTTTATGAAACTAGACAGTGCAGAAATTGGTTTCTCATTACAAAGTGATTCTTTACACTCTGTCTCTGGATACAATACAATAATAATAATGACAGGAAACAAAGAGATAAAATCGATCAATTCGGTTTGCAGTGTTTGGCGCCCTTTTTTGTTTCACACGATATTCGTAGAATAGATTTCAAATCAGTTTATTGTAGCCATCAACCAGATAATCACAGTAGCATGCTTCACATTATAACAGGATGACAGCAAGGATGGCCTAAGGCAGCGGTTCTCAACCTGTGGGTCGCGACCCCCACGGGGGTCGCCTGGCGATTTGCCAGGGGTCGCCTGAACCCTTCAAAAAATTTCAAAAGATGTGGACCGAACAACAATTTCACCGCTATCTAGTAGCCTACGTTAGAGCAACTGAAAATAAATTTTTACATATTATGCTTTGCTATGATTGCTTGATTGCTATATGTTAGATTGGAGTAGCTGATATAATTTTTGCCATTTCAGTTTTCAAATGTAGGCTAGCCGCTAAATTCAACTTAACCATTCATGGTCCATTCTTCTAAAAACAATATGTATGGAATATTTATTGAAGTGTTAAACCGTGTCTGTGAGCACTGACATCATGAGTAATTTTGTTTATATGACAACTTAAAATGTTGCTGTACGTTGTAGTGTGCAATCCCAAACTTTTTATAATTGAAGGCCAACACTCTGAAGTCTTAAACCACGACTATCAGCTTTCAAGCAATGAATTTTTGTTATTAAGATGACAGCACAAAATGCAGTCATTACATAGTGGAAATTCAAAACATTTAAACAATGTGGAGGCATTTATTGAAGTCTTAAACCATATGTCTTTCGGCTCCGAAATTACGAGGAATTTTTTAACATGACAGCCTAGACTGCAACCATTGCCATTGCAGTGTGTAATTTTAAAAAATCGACAATTAGGAGGAGCGCATCCCTCTTCCTAAACCCTTGGATCCCCTGCTCATCGCATTCATACAGAACACATGCAAAGTTTAGGATATTTATGGCCACCCAGCCACCCAAATTGAATCGGCTTGGTGAAATGAGTGTTAAGAAAAAAGGTCCAATTGACAAATTTCAGAGTAGCCTATTTTTTTAATAGTCGCAGTGTAAATAGAGAGCACTCATAGGCCTACAGGTCATACAACGTTTTATTTTTACTGACATTTTGTCAGTCGAATCAAAGAAACCTAGCATATGGGCCTAATAAAACTGAGCTGCCATTCAGATACTAAGCATTCTGACAACGGAGGAAGGCATGACCAGTATTTTTAGGAACAAATCTGACGACGCTAAGAAGGAACGCTTGAGACAGAGGGTTTGTGAGATGTGTCAGCTGTTGAAAACAACTTCAACTACAACCTGCTGATTAGTAGCTTTCAGAATCACAAGAGCCAGGAAACCTCTCACATTTTAGCGCCAAAAGCAGTTCTCGAATTATGCTGGTGAAAATGCAAAACAGTGGACAATGGTGTAAAATGCAGTGAATGGGTCAAGAGGTAAAATGAATCAATTTTGAGAGGGGTCGTCACAACGTTCGAAATGTCACCAAGGGGTCGCCGCTCTAAAAAGGTTGAGAACCGCTGGCCTAAGGGAATAATATACCATTTACAGGGACGCATATTTGCTAGCACTACTTTAATAGATAGACCTGTGGCCATACGGCCAATGAAAAGAATTGAACAGCATGAATGGCATTAAAAGACAAATCATAATATGACTTATAGTGAACTTAACTAGATTTCATTTGTGTCCAACTTTTTATCCCACTATAGTCAAATTATTGAGTCAAGGGACATTATACAAGTTGCAATTGGCTCAGAAAACCATAAGCAGAGCTTTAAAAACCCTCCCATTTTGGCACATTGCATTTGATGCACTGGCTGCACTTTCTTTGAACAAAGAATCTCAATTGAAATCAGTTTATATGCTTACAGAGCTCTACATCTAAAATCTGCACAACATTTTAACTCGTCCTTGATCATTCGTGCCTCGCTCACCCTTTGCGCGAACAAATATTGCACCGGTCAAAGGACATAAATGGTCATAATGGAGTTGGTAAGCTTTTGTGCCTCATACAGTTTGCTGCCCTGGTCAGTTCAGTCTGTACAATGTTCTTTTATGTATTTTCCTGTGTTGGTCAACTCAACTCGTCTGAGCATAATTTTCTTTTGTGGTGTGAGTCGGAACGGTTCGATTGTTGACTTGACATTTGAAGAATGGAAATCTATGATCTCTGAATTTTCATTCTTGAATGAAATGCTGATGTTGCTCCTGTTTCAGATTTGAAACCGACGAATATGACAAGGTTCCCTTCTTCATGTTTGGCGATTTCAACTTTCGATTAGACACAAACCAGTTGGTTCAGGTAGGCCCCTCTCTCTCTCTCTCTCTTAGGGCAATGGATTGTTGTTTCTCTGGCATTGCAAGCATGCTTAGAGTTGAATTTACATTACGATACTTTGACACTGACCAATTGTGGTGGTGGTGCGGATGGGGTGGTGGTGGCGGGTGGAAGTGGTGATTTTGGTATTGCAATTTTCCTGGAAGTAACCATCGATTTTGATGCCGTGGACATTACAAGTGCAACGCTAACAGAGTCTTTGGCGTTGGATTATAATTTATTCATTTGGTAGAGCTCAGTATTGTACTCGTCGCACAGCCAGTCGCAGCCGATTTTCATTGTGGTAATGCAATAGAATTTGTTTACATAGCGTCCTCCGTACAAGGCTCAGAAGTGAGTATTGATGCCGACAACCATTCTAAATGGATGTGTGTGTGTGTGCATTTGTTCGCATCTTTCGAGCCATTCACTTGCAAAGCGCTCGTGTATTTACTGAGATATTTGGCCCGAGTCTGCTGACTGTACTTCTGTTTTGTGATGTTTACCAAGTCAATGGCTTGGAATTTTTGATTATTTTGCTAATTTGCTAATGCCTACAATAATTATCACTGGTTCGCTGTACTTGATTTTCTGTAGCAGATGAATAGAATCGAATTGCGTGAGAGTTCCTTGTGCCTTGTTCTCCTCCATGAAATCCTTCCGAAATAAGATAATCGTCAAGATTTTTTGCCTAGATTGGCAGGCATTGATTGGAGGTTTCTTGGTTCTCTGCGTTGTATGACGACTTTGAGTGTCCTAGGAAAAGTGCATACGCTGACCTACTTGTTCGTTAAAAATAGAAGTTCATGAGTAGGAATTAAGGAGTGCTATATAAATTCTGATTGATTGATCAATCGATCAATTGGTTGATTGATTGATTGATCGATTGATTGATTGATTGATTAGTTGTTTGATTTATTGTTCGGTTGATTGATTGATCGATTGACTGACTGACTGATTGATTGATTTATTGATTGTATTGCCTGAGACTTTTGCTGCATTTTGTTTCTTCTGTTGCAGTTCCTGACCTCACAGACGGAAGAACAGCGCATGACTGGAAAGAAAAACGATGTCTCAAAAGTTATTTTTAGACAAAAGGATAATGGAAAGGTAGGTATCTGTTCCTGTTTCTGCATTTGTCTCTTTCTAGGTCTGTATCTCTGTTTATCTACAGGGTACGCAAAAAAACCTTAGGTTTTTTGCCAATATCTTGACCAAAAGTAAGGATTTCCATATGAAATTTTACAGGCTTATAACCAATTCATATTTACACATCATGGCAAAATATTTCAAACAGAACAAAAGTTATATCACTTTTAGTGAGGCCACTCCGAAGTATCTTTGTGATCTGATGCTTCATCGCTTCTACCAGTTCGCTGCGTCCTCTTAGTCTTAGATCCTCTGATCGGCTTGGCCTTTGTGTTCCCCGCTTCAAGACTGCCGTGGCACACAATCCAGATACACTGCATGCATTGGTCCCTCTCTACAAAAATGGACTTTGCTCCACACCATCTCTCTGTAGTAGTCTAGTCTTTCATCATCTTTTGATCGCCTCAAATCCTGCCTTTTCTCGATGGGTCATCGCTGTGGGAGTGCTTCTGAAAGGCTTTTGCTGAGAAAAGTGTTTTATAAATGTTCATATACAATACGCAGTGGTGTATTGGGTATGTTCGTTGACTTGTAGCCGGAGTGTTGCATGTTCGAATCCACCTCAAGCCGCTTCGTAGGGACCTTGGGTTAAGTCCTTCACTCGCAATTGCTCTGCACTTCAGCGTGAAACTCTGATTAAGTGTCCGCGCTGTAGTCGGCAGCGCCTCTGAGTAGAAATCTTGAAGAGGTGCTATAACAAGTGGTCATACAAGCAGACAAACAATATATGTTATTTATTATCTGTCTGTGTGTCAGTTGTGTCTGTATATTTTCTGTATATTTATTTGTTCACTTCTATAGGTGGTTCTTACAGTCGGAAAGAAAGACTTCCATCATTGCAGTCACAATGATTTGTTCAGTAACCAAAATGCCATGAAGGTAATCATTTAATCATTGATCTAAGTTCCAAAACACAAGCGATTGTTCAAAGTCTCTTTGGTTTCAGTTGGTTTTCAATAAATATAGAAACTTTTTCTAAGTTGAAGAGTTTCACATCATCCATCTTTCCTTTCAAATGCTTTTCAGACAGACCTTGAACTAAAGAATCTGACACACGATATCTGGTATTAAATGGTGATTAAACACAAGTTTAGATGGCACCACTTCAAGAAAGACTCCTCAGAGGCGCTCCTGACCGGTCACATTGAAAGCACCTTTGAGCAGAATGGTCCTCAAAAGTTTTGTGGAAATGGGAAGCAAAGAGAGGCTAAAAACTAATTTAACCTGCAACATATTACTCATGTTCGGGTAAGCTATTTACATTAGGATGATCTGATTCTGTATTGGATCTTCTTCAAACCCCCGGCTGGTGGAAGTCCCAGCTGCAAATCATTGTTGGCTATCTATTTATCTATATGATCTATTATAGTATAGGAGTTGTATATGTGTAGCGCCCTTTCAAGATAACTATTCAGAGGCACTGCCAACTTAGACGAAAGTCTTCAGTAGTTTATAAAAAGAGTTAGACAAGTCCTGCTGAAAGGAACGCAATTTGAAGGGAGGCTATTCCAAACAGAGGGACCCACAATAGAGAAAGCCTATTCTGTCTGATGGCTGTGCTTACATGTGGATTGTGGAACCGCAAGGTCGTCTCTAGAGGCCGAGCGCAGAGAGCGGCGATCAGAGCAAGCCGAAGTTGAATTAGAGAGCACCCAAAGTTAGACAGGCGCACTGCCCGGGACCCAAACAATGCGAGACCCAAACAATGCGAGACCCAAACAATGCGAGACCCAAACAATGTGAGACCCAAACATTGCGAGACCCAAACAATGCGAGACCCAAACAATGCGAGACGATGGAGGAGAATGGATGCGGTGTTGCCAGCAGTGGCGTAGACAATGGGGGTTTCGGGGGTTAAAACCCCATTGACCTAGGAAAAAAATTAAGGTTATTTATCCACTTAAATAAGAAAAACAAAACAATTGCTTGTGGTAACAATTGTTTTTCTTACTTTATTCCCTTTGTTACTTTATTTCCTTTTTATTTTACTGTAATACTGTTGGGTTGGTGTCAGAAAGGGCATCCGGTGATTCCGGTCAGACCATAGCCCCCCCCATCATAAATTCCTGGCTATGCCACTGGTTGCCAGTTTGCATTTGATCCCATTATGAGAGCAAAGCAAGTTGAGACCTCCTTTAGTATTGTATATATTCTTCGTAAGCTTTGCGCCTTTGACTGATCTGATGTTGTCTTATGATGAGTAGTGGTGTTTCATCAGAGTATTGTGAAACAAACAAAGAAGTTTTGACTTTTCAGTTGAAGAAGTATGATCAAGAACCCGAGGCATGTCGAGGCAAGCTGTTCGAATACGATGTAACCTTTCCTCCAAGGTCAGTTAGTTATCTGTATACATATTTTTTTACGGTTGAGTCAAATTCTATTTGCCATTCATGTTGGCCAGCTTACTTTAAATGAGATTTCTCTTATAAGTGTAGCATACAGTACGGTGGTGGTAATATGTTTGTTTGTATGTGCACTTGTTATAGCGCTCTTCAAGAAATTCTACTCACAGATGCTCTCAACTACAGCGCAGACGCTGAATCGTAGTTTCACACCAAAGCGCTGAGCAATTGCAAGTGAAGGACTTGCCCAGGGTCCCTACGTGGCGACTTGAGGTAGATTCGAACCTGCAACCCTCCAGATGCAAGACAAAGATCATGCCCACTACACCACCGCGCCCCAAAAAGTGTCCTGTGTTTAGCGGCATCCTATTTGTGACAGGGCATTGACATTGATCCTAGATTAATTTTTTATAGGGCACTGGTTGGTTGAATAGTTACTTTTGACAAGTAACTAACTAGTTAAGTGCTGGAAAGGAAGTAATCGATTGCTGTTACGTGACTAAGTATATTTGGTTACTGTAAGTATGTATGTTGACTTAAATTTTCGGCTACCTGCATGACGGAATAAGACTGAAATTGATGAATTAATGAGACAAGTTTCAGCAACATGTGCGCAAACGGATCACCTTAACGCACGTGAATTAAAAAAAATTCAGGTTGTAAATAAACACCGTTAGCAATATTTCTAGCGCCATGACCGAGCAGATGATCAATGCGAACTCGGGTTGATCTAAAACGTAGCAGAAAGTAAATTAATTGATGATTATGTATGTTGCCTCATAAAAATAATCAGTCACTGCTATGCGTTATATTTGGTAGAAAGCTATTAGCTGCTCTGAAAGTTACTGCAAAATACTAACTGTAGCTTCATTCAGGCAGCAGTGAACAGTGATGGCAGTGGTAGTGGTATTGAGTGCTTATGGCTGGCCAAGCCAATGATGTTGACCTTGTAGTTGATGTTTTATTGTTCATCATTGGCAGCTATCCGTTCAGTGAGGATACGGAGGATGGTACGTCCTATATGCCGACACGCTGTCCCGGCTGGTGCGATCGTATCATGATGTCACAGAACGCTTTCAGCATCATGATGATGGTGAGTTTAGTGAAGCACGACAGTAGCAAAAACTTAGGCTAGTTGGTCATTGTGTAGTGGAAATGTACAGAGCATTTATTTACTTGTAGTATTTGTCTCTGTAACATGTGTGTAGGTATGCATGATGAGCGCTTGTTATAGCGCTCCTTCAAGATTTCTACTTTGAGGCGCTCCGACTACAGCGCAGGCACTGAATCGGAGTTTTACGCCGAAGTGCAAGAACAATTTTGAGTGAAGGGCTTGTTCAGGGTTCTTGCGCGGCAGCTTGAGTTGGATTCGAACCCGCAACCTTCTGGCTCCAAGGCACCGAACATAACTCTACATCACCGTGCCCCAGATGTAACGTAAGGTTGGGAATGCTGTAATTATGGTTTGGCATGGAGGTTATATGGTATGCTGGCTGATGTGATATGGTAACATGGTTGTACTGTAGGAGTCGGCATAGGTTAGGTATGGAATGGTAAATGGATGCAGTGTGATGGCAGGATAATTATACGTTCACTAATTCATTCCGAGAATTTATGTAGCGCCTCTTCAAGGGACGTACTCACCAGTGCTCAATTACGATGCTGTACAGGCGATTATTTTGCTCTGAGTATGCGACATAAAGGAATAATAATAGTCTCTGTATCGTGTACGGTTTTATTTCCTTACTGCATCAAGTCGCGCCCTTAGAATTATATAGTTCTATGTCCACTTTTTTTAAAAATCAACCTAACGCTATATCCGTTATGGCGGTGACATGGGCTATGTCCTCAGCCGTCTAGCTTAACTGGAAACGCTTTGTAAAGCTCATATGCCAGTTCAAAATAGTTCTATGTCCATAAATTTGGAAGGTTTTTCAAGTCTATAGAGGCACATGTCCACAACCAATAGAAAGTGTAATTTGTGTCACGTGGTTGTTAGGTGACATGGGCTATGTCCTCAAAAATAGCAGCGATTTATGGATGTGTGAAATATTTCTATACAGCGTTATGTCCATGGCCAATAGCAGTGAGAGATTAGAACACGTGACCCGAACAGGGTCACGTGTTGTTGATTTAAGTAATGGTGACGCTTTGGCAACTTGCAAAAAACCCGAAATGTAGACGATTGTTTTAACCGGCAGTGCGAATCTAAGGTTAAAACGATAGCTTTTAAGAAATATAATAGTATTCTGTGAAAAAGTTCAAGCCAAACGGAAATATGACAGTACGACGTGTAGGGTTGTCCAGAAAAACAAAAAGTTTCAGAAAACACCCATACTCAAGTTTTTCCCATGATTGTATTCATGTGTGGCCTACAGATATTTTTTACAGATTTTTAAAATGTCATCCTAGGGGTCCTCATGGCCCCTGAACTTAGGGACCGATTTAGGTAGAAATCGCATTGTATTTTCAATACGAACAACTGATAGTGAAGCAGATAGGACTCACAGTCGCACTATTAGACACCAAACTGATATAATTTTCATTACTCTTGACTAATCAGCAATAAAACAAGTTGAACTGTACTATCTGAGCAATATAAGGGACCGTCCATAAATGACGTCACGCAATTTGGGACGATTTTTGACCTCGACCCCTCGTTACATGTCGTCACAAAATTCATACGATATTTAGTAAGAAACTGTCACAAATAGTCACAGATGTGTGACCCGGTCCCTCCCCCTGGGGTGTGTGACGTCATTTATGGATGGTCCCCAATGAGGTAGCAATACACACCCGCCGCAGGCATCACATCATATGGTTCACATCCCTATTTTTTACATAATGTTAGTAATGCGACTGTTGTAAATGCCTTGACAGTTGACACAAAGCCTATAATATGCTTAAAGATGTTGACTCTTCAACAGCACCCAGATTTATTCGTAGTGTCTTGCTTAATGTCTTCTTGTCAAAAGTTTGGAATTGCTTCATGTGCTCTTTGACACCCTGCAAAGGCCATGGAGGATCTTTGTTCAGAATCGGTCGTAATAAGGGTTGCAAAGTATGATAAAAAGCTTCAGTCCACGCTCAGCTGTGTCGTTTGCTGATGCTCCAGCAAGATGATCTTCCGCTTTGTCCATGACATGATTGATTTTAGTTTAGTTGATAATGGCAGTTGCCAATAGGCTACTGAAACTGATTTACTTGGCAACCACCGATGGTACCCAGGGCAAGAATCCCCAGTGTGGTTGGGGGTTTCAACCTTCCAGTCTTTCCTACAGACCCAAAGTAAGGTATGTTTTTCACATACCAATTCCTAGTGGAGCATAGACCAACCCACCCCGTTATTTGTCCACAATTCTCACACTGGTGGTACCTCACAGAAGAAATTGTTCCATTTGTACTTTTGAGCAAAAATCCCATGATAGCAAGAATTGGCGACTCGATTATTAGCAACACCACTGCATGCCTGAGACCATCTACAAGTTTCGATAGGTCTTGCCTTGAAGTAAGTTGCTCGCGATACAACCTTAACGAACTTAACTGACCCAGAATCACACACTTTGTTCTGACTGCTGGATATCAGCAATGGCTGGCTAGTTAAGCCATCCAATCAATGGCCATGTGACCAAAACATACATCTCAGCTGAGAAATTGTTTCGTGCTGTCAAGGTTGTAAAGGACACAGCTGAGCGTGGACTGAAGCTTAGCAGACTTCGCAACCATTATGACGACCGATCCGAAACAAAGATCCTCCATGGCCTTTACAGGATGTCGAAGAGAACAATCATGAATCTACAGTATACCAAACTTTTGACAAGAAGACTGTTAAGCAAGGCACTACGAATAGTGTCCCGTAATCATAGTCTGGGTGCTGGTGCAGAGTCGACATCTTTAAGCATATAGGTTTTATGTCAAGGCATTTACAACAGTCGCATTACTAACATTATGTAAAAAATAGGGATGTGAACCATATGATGTGATGCCTGCGGTGGGTGTGTATTGCTACCTCATTGGGGACCATCCATAAATGACGTCACGCACCTTGGGGAGGGGCCGGGTCACACATCTGTGACTATTTGTGACAGTTTCTTACTAGATATCGTATGAATTTTGTGACGACATGTAACGAGGGGTCGATTCAGGTCAAAAATCGCCCCAAATTGCGTGACGTCATTTATGGACGGCCCCTTATATTGCTCAGGTAGTACATTTCAACTTTTTTTATTGCTGATTAGTCAAGAGTAATGAAAATTATATCAGTTTGGTGTCTAATAGTGCGACTGTGAGTCCTATCTGCTTCACTATCAGTTGTTCGTATTGAAAATACAATGCGATTTCTACCTAAATCGGTCCCTAAGTTCAGGGGCCATGAGGACCCCTAGGATGACATTTTAAAAATCTGTAAAAAATATCTGTAGGCCACACATGAATAAAATCATGGGAAAAACTTGAGTATGGATGTTTTCTGAAACTTTTTGTTTTTCTGGACAACCCTAACGACGTGGCTTCAAAATTGTTGCGTAACAGAGTTGCTAGTGGACATAGTACGCAATCGTATAGTTTTTGTGTGTCCATTACTAATGCTATACTGCTCTATGTCCAAAAATTGTCACCCCTGCCATATTTATATATAAATTACTCATATTTAGTTTAAATTATGATCAAAATAAATATTATGATCATACTATGAAAAAACAGTGTTGTCAGAAAATGTAAATTTAATCGCCATCAATGAAACAAGGAAAAACATTTTCGTCACCAAATCTTAAAATTCGTTTTTCTCAGTTTCGCAAAAAGTGGACATAGAACTATGTAGTTCTAGGGGCACGAAGTGTCATTGGGGCATTTTTCATGTCATATTTACCACTGCAAGGATCCTGTAAATATATCAAATATATATATATATAATATGTATATATCGAACAAGCTGTTCTGTGCTTGGTATATTTTCGTAGAAATACATTGTATAGCTATAAGAAATTGTCTTCAAAAGTGAGCATGTATTTCATTTTTATCGATGCGCAAGTGAGCTGTAAAAACATGGACGTGAACAGATGCGATAAAGATGCCTCAGAGAGCATTTGAACCTAAAACAAGCTGATGGACTGCGACAGTTTTACCACTTGACCGGCCGGCGCTATTCCGTGTTGGTTTCTGGTCGGATAGATGGCGTTCGACGTGAATTATTCCAGCGGGGTATACGACCGTGCCTTCTAAATCTCTTCAGCCCCCAAGTTCTCAGATTCTCCGCACGCCCCATGTCTGATAAATCTCCGAACGCACTGCGGTGTTTCTGAATTTCCACGTCCATCAAAGCCCAGTGGCATTCTCCAGTGAAAAATCAGAATGGCAATAAAGATTGTGTGGCTTAAATCAGACACTTTGTTCACCACCATCCATCATGGCTTTGTCTTTGGAAGTAAGAACCACATTATACGGAAACTGTTATTAGGATGGTTATTTTCTGTGGCTTGACCAAGTTTGGGATTGTCATCCTGACCGCATAATATCAGAATTCATCGTATATTAGGACTTTTAAGGATTCTCAAGTGTAAAAAGGCTTTCCTCAAAGGACGACTTATCCAAGGGATTTATTGAAAGGATCTTCTGCTCAAGGAATCTAATTAAAGGATCTACTCAAATAATTTACTCAAATGATCAAAGGGTGAAGTGATCCTGAGAAATGAAAATTATCCTGACTCCTAACTGAGATTACTTTCTAGAGCTGACTACACAAGACTTGTTCCTGAAATTGGGAAAGGGAGAGAGATCCAATCCAGGTCTTGTCTCCATTGAAGCACAGAGCATATTCCTCAACCTGAGGAACGGAGAATGATCGTCACTCCAGATCTAATCCGGATTAACCGGAGGATTTCCATGGCACGATGCTGATGGTTGTTTCCAAGCGAAACAGCAGTAGACAATTGTCTTATATCACATTCAGTCGCAGAGTAACTGGGATCGTTCTAGAGTCTTGACTTAGACTTTTGTAGTATAAAGCACGAGCGAGGCTGTCAGTGGCATTTCCAAGTGAAGCCACTGTCCACTGATGAGCTTTTTTCCTTCGAGTGGCACTTTATAAATGTCAAATTACAATTGCAATTCAGCTTGATCCCATAGTCGACTTGAAAGGAACACAGATCCAGAATATAAATCAAAGTCTGGGTCGTCCTTGCAGTTTGGTTCATCCAGAAGTCTTCCCGAAGTCGTAGTCTAGTACTGAGGCCACAGCTGAGGCATCTGTCCTGAGACAATGTGGATCAGGGTTCCTAATTTTTTTCCTGCGGCAAAACAAACGGTATGGCTCAGTGTGATTGATGAAGATGAGAGCTTCTATTTTCAGCTTCATTTACGTAATGTCTACATATGTAGGGTGCTTCTTAACAACTAAGAGCAGGGCCTCGGCTTATTCGTGAGCGCTGTGTCATGTCAGAGAGGGGTTGTCTGGACCGCTTTCTGATTGGAATCCATTACTGGAGAAGCAATTTATTAACGAGAGGAAGTTGACATTGACAGTCCGTTACCTCGTTACCCGTGAGATTGGGGTTCTTGCGTTGGGTTGCAGTTTATTAGAAATCACTGATCTGGAACTGTTAATCACTTTTGCTAATTATGCTTGTTTATTCATTAATGTTCGTTATAATTTTCCTGAAGTCATCCTTCATTTTGTTGTAGGATAACAAGGTTTCACCAGACTACAAGATGATAGGCACCCATATATGCATGGGTGACCATAAGGTTAGAATTGGTTTTTTTGCACAGATTCAACTAAACACGATGATAATAATATTTTCGTTTAATTATTGCAATTCATAGTATGAGCGGATGATGATAAGCTATTACAGGAGTGGAATTTAATTTCTGGCAGCCATGCAGGGTGACCATCACGTCCTACTGCTTAGTTTACCTACATCGTGAGTGGACCTTTGGAAGGGTAGCAGGAAGTGAGCCGTAAAGATTTGTGAAAGCTTTCCTTTGAAGATCTAATTAATCTAGACCAGCGGTTCCCAACCCGTGGCCCGCGGACCAAAGGTGGGCCGCCTGGCCTACAGAAATGGCCAGCAGCATCTCAATGAATGAAGAAAAATAAGTGTAAAAAATGACATTTCGGACATGATAGAATATATAATTCTTTTCTATTACAATTTATTTTATTTGGACGTTAATAAATCGCATAAAACATTTTATTTTGATTCAATTATAACAATTTATGAGCCTTTAGTTAATTAAATTTTAGCCTTGTGGCCCCCTAATGTCTTTCAACTAAGAAACAGTGGCCTTTGTGTCCTCCAACTTAAAAAAAGTAGCCCGGCAGTCAAAAAAGGTTGGGAGCCACTGATATAGACAGATAGGGAAAACTTCTGATATAGACCGTGAATTATGCAGTGCAAGAACAGTAGCGGTTCTAGTAGCCAAGCTTGGTATAAAAACTGCTCTGTACTTCCATTGTGTTTTGTGATGTAATCAATGACGGCCTGCATGGAACAGGCGTCCCAGCCACGTGAAGAGCATGCCATCTTTCGAGAGATTCTAATCACAAAGTCTGCAGGCCAATCTCCTTAGACAATAAGGATTTATTGACCTATAGAGTCAATATTGAGTCAATATAACTTGTGTACATCGCCGTTTCCTGCAGCCTCGATTGTAAAATGTTGCTGTACAAATTCTATTATTATTCTATTATTTTATTATTATTATTATTATTATTATTATTATTATCATCTACTGTTGTTGTTGCTTAGTTGAATTATTATTGATTAAATTAAACATTTCAATTTTCTCTGGAATTTAATAATTTGTGTATGTTGCAGTCTATTATATTTTTATTGTCGTTTCTTCGTGTAGGTATTTCATAAGAGTCAGCATATAAATTTTTGGGTATCCAGATTGTCGTGTTGTTTTCTTAAGTTGTATTTACATGATTGCACTACATCGGACAAATACAGTTGTTTCGTCACCTTCTCAATAAACAACATCTTTACAATGAACAGTGAATGCATGTAACGGCATGTGATGCAGTGAAAAACTGGAAATGTGCAGAACATTTATGCAGCACCTTTTGCTCTGGCATCATGTCATGTTTTAGCGATATACTGAACCATTTCTATAGCTTCTTTTTCTGTCGCTTTATGTGCCGCAATGAAAACGTACGCGCGTTTATGTAATGTATTTTTCTCTAGCATGTAACTGAAATGAAATGTACAGAGGATTTATATGCATGTGGCGCTTCTTCTGTTGCATCACGTGTAACACGATGGGAATTTGCAGAACATTTATATAGCTTCTTTTTCTCTAACATCACGTAGCTCGATGGAAATGTACAGACTATTTATATAGCACCTTTGAGGAGCCTTTCACGAGCGCTGCATGCACTTGTCGTGCGTCGATGAGAAATCGCTGCAGATGAAAGGGTTTTTATCCATTGCCAGAGGCAGACATTTATAAGACATTTGTACGTCCGACACTTGCTAACCTGGAAATGCGTTAAGGGTGTAATGTCACCAGGAGTTAATCGAGTCTCTGCGGTTTCAAAGTGTAGTCATCGTGTCTGATGGTAGGAAACAGGACAAATCGCTTTCAGTGCAGCGGAAGAATGATCTGTCTGTAAATTGTGCGACTCTTGCGTTTCATCATATAGGGATTATAGGCATTTCATATTTCATGTCAGTTGTTGACCAAGAAGTGCCTCCTTTCGCTGTCTCAAGACCGATTTTCTTTCCTTTTGGTCTCTTGCCCTTGGAGTGCCTCTGAGTGTGAGGGGACTATGATAAATTTATGGATACAATACAATGCACTGATAATGTTCATTATGTAGATCACCTTTGCATTTATTTACCCTGTCTCTAATTAGTATTTACCATATATCCCTACTTAGCATTGCCACATTACTATAATTTGGCATTACCATATCCCTAATTAGTATTACAGCCATATCC
This sequence comes from Lumbricus terrestris, assembly GCA_949752735.1. Classification (NCBI taxonomy): domain Eukaryota; kingdom Metazoa; phylum Annelida; class Clitellata; order Crassiclitellata; family Lumbricidae; genus Lumbricus; species Lumbricus terrestris. Next base: position 28,120,178 of record OX457048.1, on the reverse strand, counting down.
CTGCTTAACATTTCCATATCCCTAGTTAGTATTGCCATATCCCTGTACTTAACATTTCCATATCATACTTAGCGTTATCTTACCCAGCTTCAATTTTCAAAACATTTGCTATAATGCATTCATAGCTTTATCTGATCTTGCACTGTTTACTTTGAACTGTTTGTGTTGCGGGTAGTAATTTTTTTAATAAAGGAAAGATGATGGATGCACTTGTTTACCGATGGAAAATTTATGTAAATGTTCTTAATTTTATATAGCGACTGAATATGGCCTCAACTCTGCTAAATTTTTTAGCGATTTGATCAGTGAGATATTTGCCACTACTCCTATTTGAATAGATGCCACGTCATTTTAGGTTTCCATGCATAAACTGTAGTAACCCAAGATTTGAATCTCTAAAAAAAATAAGCCACCGTCGAAAAGCGAACTGCGATTCACACACTCTCTCTGATATAACAGATGCTAATATGCTCTGACCGACGTGACTAGAAAGTAATACCTTCTTTGTCTTACTGCAGAGGTGAGGGTAACACTTGTTAGTGCTCTTTGACATTAATTTGGCGAGGCAAGGACAACACTTTCCCTTACATGTCTGTGTAGGATTTCGTGATAAATGTTCTCGCAAAAGACAAAACCGTTTGTCATTTGAAGTGCGGACATTGCAGTCACTTTCATATAACCTCCAAGACTATGTTGGCATTTTTTTTCTACCTCAGAATGATGTAGGGCTGTGTTTGCACATGGCTTCATGACATTCCATATACAGGAGCCATACAGGATAACTGGGCTCAGTTATACTTGGACTTCCTTTGCTTGAAAAAAAATGTATAAAAAACATCCCAATGGACATCCCATTAATACAAGTAATGATTATGAAAATAATAAGGGTAGCGTTTTGACATATATATGATAATAATTAAAATAATAATTATGTTCATGTTTGTTTCTTTCTGACCTTGGATGAAAATAATTGAAATCGTATTTACAAGAAACAATGATAGTAGTACAGTAATAATAACTATAATTAATCAAATGTGTTTAATGAAGTAGTGTTGAGGTAGATTTTCTTGTGCCTCAGGGATCGTACTGACTTCAGACAAAATGATAGTTGTGATAATATTTGTAACAACAATGGTAGCGATGATAACAATGTCTTTGTTTCATTATTTTTTAATCGTCGTTGTTGTTTGGTCTTCCGCAGCCGATCTACCTGAACTTGAAGATTCGACACAGAGCAGGTAATGACGAGTCACAAGACGACGACGTCGATCATGTCTTAGACTCTTCTGATCCTGCCGCCATGCCACTTGACTCGTCCCCCGCCCGCCTCCAATCTATTAACCAGGTCATATCAATTAACGGCGAGCAGGTCGAAGCGTCCTCACTCGAGCACATCAACATACACGACTTCACGATATTTGAGAAGGAGGAGATTCTCGGTAACACTTTCATGGACACCATTAAGCGGCGGCGTTTCGGGGGCGGCATTGGCACCACCGCCTCCGGGTCGCAGAAGAGGTCGTTCAGGGACGTCGCAAGGACGGTCATCCACACGGAGACCTTCCTCGAGGCGCTCAAGAAGCACTACTCGCACCGCAGCGACTCGGAGCCGGACAGCGAGGACGACGATAAGCAGCCGGCGGCGGGGGTCGCCGCGGCGACGGCCGTGTCGCTTGTGGGGGTCCTTGTCGCCCAGGGAGACGACCCACCGCCTGCGAATGATGCGGCGGCGGTGGTGGTCGGAAGCGAGGAAAACGAAGAGGATGGTCTTAACACTAATATGAACAACAGCGGTGTCTCGCCACCCGACGCAGATACCGACTGCGCCTTTAGTAGCGCTCTCCCCCGTTCGAACGATGCTCAGGTTTCGGAGGTGCACCCGCAAGGCAGGGGAGCATCGGACGGTAATGTGACTTCGACCGGTGGTAGTGGTAGTTCCCATTCGGGAAAGGGTGGCGCATCGACCGACAAGAACCTACCTCTGGCGTCGCCACCCTCGACTAACGCCGCAGTTGGTTCCAGCAGCGGCCGGAGAGCTGGCGAATGTGGATGTTGTAAAGTGCAGTAGATGCCTGGCTGCATGCTGATTGGTGAATATTCTGTGTTGTATTATCTCTTTCACTTTAGTTCTAGCATGCCAGATATATTTATTTTTAGTTATTCTGTCTCATAGTAGCACAGTCGGTTGCCACGGTCACCAGTCGTTTGCTGCCAAACGATTGTTTACTGTTGCCATTGTCCGTCTCGTAAGAATTGTGTCGTTAGTTCTGTGGATAATTTAGCTTAGTAATTATATGATCTATGATTTTTAACTTAATTTGTTGGAGAAAACGTATTGTATAAGATCAAAATTTTAATTATTCTGGGGTCATGAAAAGACTTGTATGCAGATAGATGCTTGCTTCAAACATGTAGCACGAACTCACCCAAGCCTCACCTCTTGCAAAGAGAAGCCTTTGACTTGAAACTGAAAACACTACTTTTTCACAAATCCTATCCTGATTCATTCTCTTTTCCTCACATCCCTCGTTATTTCAACTCTGGACATCACCCACCTTAGCCATCCGTCTGTCTGCCTGCCTTACTATCCGGATCTTGACCCGCTGCCTATCGATTTTGTTTTGATTAAGTGCCTGTGAATAAGCTGGATGGAACCCGCAACTTTGCTTTATGAACACTGTCTATGACAATGATGACAGTTAATTTGATCGCAATTTTTTTACTTTTTCACCAACATTGACCTTAGCTGCAAAATGATCGCTTAATTTACCATAATAATTTTCCTCTCGTATGTTTCATATTATAATTGTTCACCATATTATCGTTTTATAACTCCGCTTGGCACCATTGTTTATTTACTCTGATCAACATTATGATGGTCTAAAATTAATCGAACAAGCCTAAATTGATTGATTGAAATTTTTAATTATTAATCGATCAAATCCTAAAATTCGTAACGCTTCTAATGAACTTATATCTGTAGAACTTCTTATTTCATTGTATCCTGTTTCACAACAATAAAATAAATACATTTAATAAATAAAAACTTGAATAAAAATAAATTGAATGAAAATTTGAAAAATATAAAAAAAACTTTGCAAAATTTAGCAACTTGATTGTTGCTGGAGTTTGCAACCGACTGTGCTGATTAGCCTAACAATAAGTTATTTAATTTTTATTTCTTGATTCATGTTGTTATCTGATTTAGTTTTATCATTAGTCAGGTTTTGTGCCACATGATTTGTAATCTAAGCTGATCTAATCTTCTAATCTAAAAATTTCTTTCTTAGAAGCGTATTGGTGGATCTCCTCTTTGTTGAGGTAGAAGAATCTAAACGAAATTAAGAAAGAGATTTATCTATGTCCTTGTTTAGATGCTTTTGTTGTGCTAGTCTGTCTAGATTAGATTTTAGATGCTTTTTTGTTATTTTTATTGATTTTACTGTGGTTGATTTTGTATAGTTGATGATATTTGAAGTTTGTAATATTCTATTTTTCACGTATGTTGTTCTTAATTGAGGTGAGCTCCTAGTCCCCTAGAAAATTGGACACAATGGGACGGTTAAAAGAGGTGATTAGTATAGTTTGGGTTATAGCTGTGCCTCTGGTCGGTAGTGGGTTTTTCTTCAGCATAGACTGGCTGGCTATGAGTTTGTGGTCATTAGTGGCTTTTTTCTTCAGCATAGACTGGTTGGTTATGATGCTGTGGTCTTTCCTGGTTCGTTTTCTTCAGCATAAACTCTGATGAAATGCACTCAAGCGAGATTCTATTCTATAAATTTCTATTCAAGTAGGACGTAAGAGCTGAGTCATTGTCCATATAATCATTTCATCTTTAGCTGACTCCTTCTTAGGCTCACTTTATCTCCATCCATTTTAAAGGGATTTATTTCAGGATTTGAGTTCACTTGTGAATTTCACTTTGTGATGTCTGAACCTTGAACACTGCAGCAGTGGTATTATAAAAGCCATTTGGATCGGTTGTTTGATGTGGCCTTCAGTCGGAAGCTGACTGCTGCAGTCTTGAAATAATTTTTTATCTGTTTCCTTTTACTTAGTCGCCTGTCAAAGATCTGTTCAATTTCTGTTTTCTTTTTTCGGATACATCTGTTTTGTTCTGTTTGATGTCTGATCGGTTACTTCTGATGTGTAGTCATTTCTGATGGTTCCACGTCAAAATGTCATAATGACAAAATGTCACCTGGCAAAATGTCATAAGTATAAATGAGTAAATAAGTGTTCATTTCAATAATTGATTAAAATCCTGGTTTTTACTATCAAAAAGACTTTACAAGAGTTCTAATATCGATGTTGTACATTGTTTCGATCAGGGCTTTTTTAACGTACAGTTGTACACAAAATGTGCAGTTGTGGAAGCACTTCTGTGCAGTTAAAACTAGGAAAAAAGGTCACTGTCCTCCTATTGGAAGTAATTTACCAAGGATGATTGGAAAGGAAAGAAGTAGTTGTGCAGTTCTAAAAATTCCTTAAAAACAGCCTTGATTTCGATGATGTTCAAACACTATAAACACTTGAAACGAACTTTATTCAGCATTACGTTAGAACTGAATAGTTGAGTAATCAGAGTTTGCTTTATTTCTTCCTCCTTTTTATCATCGAAAATGTTTTGTTACAGTCACTTTTCAGTAGATTTTGACTTTATCGGTTACTAAAATAAACACTTATTTACTCTTTTATACTTATGACAGTTTGTTCGTGACATTTTATCTGGTGACATTTTGTCATTATGGAATTTTATCCATGACATTCTGATAGATGCGTTCCATTTTTCTGTCATTTGAGTGAGCCTCTTGATTATTTTCTAGCGAGTTTCATCCTACCATTTTTAGACATTTCCTGCATGTGACTGAAGCTGCCAAAAAACGCAACACAATTTAGCATTGTGGGAAGATGAGCCACTTGCTCTAAATTGATCTAACCTACACAGCTTTTGTTATCTGGTCCTGTGGACGTCCTAATACTTTGTAATGATATGGTTTGGTCACTTACTGCAAAATTAACTTATGTTGTTGCTTCTTGGTGTTGTAAGAGCACTTTTAGCAGTTTCTGTTGCACGCGATCGATGTTGTAGCTTGCTCTACTGCGGTAATTCGCATGCGTCAGGCTGGTGCTTAGGTCATGGTGCAGACGCGCTGGGATAGTGCGGCCTCCTTTCTTGGTTTTGACCCTCGTTGCTTCACTTCATCAGTCTGCCTACAGTGCTGTTGCATTTGGAGGTTTGAAATCCTGATGCTGATAAATTCCTGGATCTGTTTAACCGTTTGCTGCAAACTTCAGAAAATGCAGTCAGTTGTTGAGCCATTTTCTACAGATTTGAGAATCTGAAAAGACTTTCAGCCATTTTCTGCTGATTCCAGGTTTTGTTGGCAGGTGTTGACCCATTTTCTGCAAATGCCGGTGTCAGAAATTTCCGATTCTGAAATGTGGTTTTGTGCCATTGTTCGCAATTTCCAGGATCTGTAGGCAGTCATTGTCTGCAAGATGCTTAGGAGTCCATGAGACAGAACCAGGAGTGCTGCAACATTTGCAGCTTATATGAGTGTCTCTGCATATTTTCGGCTTCTGGACGATTGCAAACTGGAGAGTAGCATCCCTTCCCCCCCTCCTAGATTCCAAACCACTTCCTATTCACTCATATTGGCAATTCTGCATTCTGCAGTACCTATCCTTTTGTGATAGTGTGAAGATTTATTATACTTACAATGTTATAATTAGTATTTTTATTTACATTAGTGTTGATAGAGGAATTTCTGGAGATAGATTATTGTTTCTTTTTAAACTCAGTTGCATTCTCTAGCAGTGCAGTTTAAAGATAACGGCAGAAGTTGAAAGGTCTTGCTATATAACAGTTCATATGGCAAGGTTTAACTTCGGTTATGTTATTTCACTGGTTTCATCCTCTAGTTGCTTTACTCTTTTCTTCTTAGCTAATCTAATTTGTTATGAGAGATAAGGACCACTTCTTGTCTGTTGTGTGCCTTGAAGGATCTCTATTTGTCAGATTCTACCCGTTTATCAGGCAGTTATCAATTAAGTATGAGATTCTGCAAATGAGGCCAAGCCAGCATCATTGAGAAACCTGCTGGAAACATTTCACTATGAAATGTTGCTGGTGTTTTTTCTTCCACAGGTCTACTGATTTAAGACGCCATTCTTGACAACTCTGGACTTTGTCTCTTATGGTACTTTTTGTAGCCCAATGTGGCTCTGTGTCGATGTTCTAGTCCAGCGGTATATTCATTCCAGCAGTCTTCCCTTCTTCTAACATCTCTCCACTTCTATTCTCTGAAGCAATTTGTCACATTGTACTATTATTTCAAGGTCAGCCATCCCTTTTTGATGGTGTTCTTATGTCGATCGAAGTGCCTACTTGTTTGGTGGTGCTCTGTCCAACTAATCTAAAATAAGGTAAGGTATTCTGATTAATTAACCTACAGCAAAAGTTGCTGGGAGGTATTTGTTCGTTCAATGTTTAAGTTGTATTTATGCTGTAATTGTTTCAACATCTTGTATCATTCGGAATTCTGCTGCAACTTGTCAGTACTTTCCGAATTGTATAACCTTGTGCGTAAATTCCATCGTGAATCAGTTTGCTGAATTTTCTGAGAGGTGTGACCGAGTGTTTATGATATAGAGATCTCTCTATTTACTTATTTACTTGTTTACTTAGGCCACATACAACATACCTCAAATGGTTACCTGTGTTGTGTTGTTCGTGCAGGTGTAGCAATTACCGAGAACAGAGATCGCCTGCTGCCGTCTCCACGAGATGCTACGCTGGTCGGCGAACAGCTGCAGCAGCAGCCGATAAAATTTTCCGATTCGGACTCTACGAAATACATCCACGTTCGGCAGAACGGAACGTCCGTACGGATCTTCCGTGAGACGTCTGTATAGAATCGTCGTGATGCGGCTTTTAACTGTGTACACTATATTGCGTTACCTGTGTTACTACGACTACTCTGCGCGCTACGTTATTATTTATTAGCCTGTTAGCATCTGTTCCTCGGCAAATTTTTTATTCGATTTCTGTCGTTTTGCCGTGGAGACACTGGAGAGGACTTGGCGGAAGAGGGTTTGTGTTCAGGAGCGTGAACTACGTCGGTAGTCGGCTTCGAAACGCGGTGTGCTTTCGAGGTCGGTTAGGCGTTGCAAGGCCATTGTCCAAATTGTTGAAGAATTGTTCTGTGTGAAAGTGAAGATAATGGCAGCTGATGGAACTAGGATTCAGATTGTTTATCTTAAACTTCTTGGGTCATTCCATGTCAACTCAACCAGTAAAATGACAATTTGCCACCACACCCCTTTGGATTTTTCTGAAAATTTTTGTACATAAACTACATGCAATATGATGAATAAAAGTGAAAATTTGAGCAGAATATCTCAAAATTTGACCGAGATATTAATTTTTGAAGTTAATGATCAAAAAACGTACCGCGAGAAAACGGCATGATCCACCAAGCTTGGACTGTTATATCTCAGCCAAGAAACGAGCTAGAGGGCTGAAATATTTTTTGTCCAATCAGTTTTTTGTGCTCTTTCCAAATATGCAAGAACCAGGATGGAGTTATTTTTGGTTTTTAATAAAAAAATTTAGTAAATATCGCACAGATGCCAATTCTCACTCAAGTTGTGGACATCATGTCACCAGGCAGGAATGAGATATAATAATACTTGTACTGGTTTTACATTGAGGCACATTGGTGCTCATCAGACATATAGTCAGTATCTGATTAGTCTCATCATTAGTGTGTTTTCCACCGACGTTTTCCTTGTCGTGATCGTGAAAATAGAGTCCAAAGATCATCAAAAAAGTGGCAATGTGTATCTTTTGAAATTGATGAAAATTTGCACATATATTGAGGACATGTAGATCCTTAATTGGTGCAAAATTCAGGATGGTGTTCAGCTCCGTTTCTGGAAAATTATTTTTTTAACCCTTTCGTTCCCAATTTAATTCTGATCATTAAAAAAATATATTGTTCAGTTATTTATAATCAATGACATAGTATAAAACATAAAAAATAAAATTTTAATAAAAAATTAATTTTTTTATACATTTTTTGGTATGACTCCATTTGGCGTCTATGGTACTCAATGTCTCAATTTCGAAAACGAACATATAATTCGCTTGACATAACACGCGCTCCCACACATACACAACGCACACACAAACACACCCAAACATACAAACACACATATACAGTACACGCATACACACACAACGCACATACACACACAACGCACACACAACGCACACACACAACACACATACAGTGCACACACACAGACACAAAATGCACACACAAAACACATACAACACACACATACACACAACACACACATACACACACAAACCCACCCACACATACAAACACACATATACAGTACACGCATACACACCACACACACACACAGCACATACAGACACAAAATGCACACACAACACACATACAGTGCACACATACAGACACAAAATGCACACACAAAACACACACAACACACACACATACACACAATGCACACACAAACCCACCCACACATACAAACACACATATACAGTACACGCATACACACAACGCACACACACAGCACATACACACATACAGTACACACACAAAACACTCACAACACACACATACAACATACACACATACACACAACATGCACGCCATACCCACACAATGCACACACAAACACACACAAACACACACACATACACACAACGCACTCAGCACACACATACACACACACATGGCACACATACACACACACAATGTACACGTTCTGTGTAAATGTCATATGTGAGGCCATGGCCGGTTTGGCCCCTTGGATCCGCCCACTGGGTACTGCTACAGACTAGACTGTCAGACTTCGTTGTCTTAGTTTGGTGTGAGGGGTGGGGGGCTGGTGGAAGTCCTCTCACTAGTCTCTGCCTCCTGCTCTCCTACTGCCCCACATTAGGCTACCATTTGCCGGACTCTTGGAAGTCCTTATTGATGCAGGGTCAAGTCTGTGGGTTCTTGGGGAGCTTAGCCCCCAAAGCTCCCCCCCGTCCATGAACTAATCCCATGGTTTGGGTTGATGAAAGCTGTAGCCTACAGAGGAGTTTGCAAGCCATCGTACCACAACTAGACCAGAATTAGCATCAACACGTATACGTCAGCTGATCCTCATTGCTCTTCCTCCAACACTCAGACTCTTCCCTTCATACACAAAGAAGTCATGTGTGAGGCCAATTACACCACTCACACCACATCAAACTAGAACTTTGAAGCCCTATGTCTCTGGTTCCTTTGGAATGTATTGCCTTAGTGTGTTCTTGCCCTTGTATAGAATCATTTGCTCATCAACGCTCATCTTTTCTTTGGGTTCAAGCTGTAGGAAGTAGGAACGCATCTCTCACCATGTTGAGAAGTGGTCGCACTTTGTAGTATCGGTCATAGCTTGGGTCATCTTGGTTCGTTTTACTCTCCTATTGTCATTGAAGTTGTATATGTTGAAGTCATCGAATCAGTTGAGTAAAAATAGTAAAGGAAAAGAGAAGCAGCAACAAAAGTGTAATGCCGTACATATTTTGAACCTTTGAGACCCATTGACTCCAAATGGAGTCATGTACAAAACTCACTTTTTCTCTGTGGTTTTTAACTAAAAACCATAATACATCCTCTGTTAGCTAAAACATATACATAAAAGCATCAAAATGATTTTCTTACCACTGGATATCTTTTATTTCATAGAAAAAAATATTACCAAAGGTATCATAAAAAATTGTTGCTCAAGGCCAATGTTGAGCCTATTATTGTGGCGCCACCTAGGATGATAATGTCATGCTACCCTGTTTGAAAAAATTCAGCATTATATGAATGTTGATAATGAATTAATTCTGATTACCAGAATATGAAATAACTAATGGAAAAAAAATATTTGTACTAATGACTCCAATTGGAGTCACTGGGGACGAAAGGGTTAAGTCGACCAATAATTACTGTGTCGCGAGCAAATGGCATGATCTACAATGTTTGGACTATCATATCTAGACCAGGAAATGAACCAGAGGACTGATATTGTTGTCATGTAATCAGTTTCTTATGCTCTTTCCAGGGAAGTAAGAATCTTGGTTGTATTCCTTGTGATTTTTTATTTATAAATTTGTAATTATTGCGCAAATGCCAATTTACATTTATTCGGACATGAAAATGGCATGACCCACAATGTTTGGACTGTCGTATCTAAGCCAGGAAATGAATCAGAGGACTGATATTGTTGGCATGTAGTCAGTTTCTTATGCTCTTTCCAGGGATGTAAGAATCTTGGTTGTATTCCTTGTGATTTTTTATTTATAAATTTGTAATTATTGCGCAAATGCCAATTTACATTTATTCGGACATGAAACGGCATGATCCACAATGTTTCGACTGTCATATCTAGACCAGGAAATGAACCAGAGGACTGATATTGTTGTCATGTAATCAGTTTCTTATGCTCTTTCCAGGGATGTAAGAATGTTGGTTGTATTCCTTGTGATTTTTTATTTATAAATTTGTAATTATTGCGCAAATACCAATTTACATTTATTCGGACATGAAAATGGCATGATCTACAATGTTTGGACTGTCATATCTAAGCCAGGAAATGAATCAGAGGACTGATATTGTTGTCATGTAATCAGTTTCTTGTGCTCTTTCTAGTTATGTAAGAATTTTGGTTACATTTCTTGTGATTTTTAATTTATAAGGTTGTAAATATTTCACAGCTGCCAATTTACCGTATATATTTTTGGAAATGCATAATTGTATATATCTCAGATATATCCTCTTTCATATGATGATGACTCGCTTAGATAGCTTAATATCATCCAAATAATTTTTATCTTTCATCTATTACCATAATTAACATTGTGTGGAATGGAAAATTGTTTGTCATTATCATATGAAAGTAGTATTAACTGAGTAAATCTAAAATATACAATTATGTGTCCGGATGAATGTAAATTGGCATTTGCGCAATAATTACAAATTTATAAATAAAAAATCACAAGGAATACAACCAACATTCTTACATCCCTGGAAAGAGCATAAGAAACTGATTACATGACAACAATATCAGTCCTCTGATTCATTTCCTGGCTTAGATATGACAGCCCAAACATTGTGGTTCATGCCATTTTCATGTCCGAATAAATGTAAATTGGTATTTGCGCAATAATTACAAATTTATAAATAAAAAATCACAAGGAAAACAACCAAGATTCTTACATCCCTGGAAAGAGCATAAGAAACTGATTACATGACAACAATATCAGTCCTCTGGTTCATTTCCTGGTCTAGATATGATAGTCCAAACATTGTAGATTATGCCATTTGCTCGCGACACAGTAATTATTGGTCGACTTCAAAAAATAATTTTCCAGAAACGGAGCTGAACACCATCCTGAATTTTGCACCAATTAAGGATCTACATGTCCTCAATATATGTGCAAATTTTCATCAATTTCAAAAGATACACATTGCCACTTTTTTGATGATCTTTGGACTCTATTTTCACGATCACGACAAGGAAAACGTCGGTGGAAAACACACTAATGATGAAACTAATCAGGTACTGACTATATGTCTGATGAGCACCAATGTGCCTCAATATAAAACCAGTACAAGTATTATTATATCTCATTCCTGCCTGGTGACATGATGTCCACAACTTGAGTGAGAATTGGCATCTGTGCGATATTTACTAATTTTTTTATTAAAAACCAAAAATAACTCCATCCTGGTTCTTGCATATTTGGAAAGAGCACAAAAAACTGATTGGACAAAAAATATTTCAGCCCTCTAGCTCGTTTCTTGGCTGAGATATAACAGTCCAAGCTTGGTGGATCATGCCGTTTTCTCGCGGTACGTTTTTTGATCATTAACTTCAAAAATTAATATCTCGGTCAAATTTTGAGATATTCTGCTCAAATTTTCACTTTTATTCATCATATTGCATGTAGTTTATGTACAAAAATTTTAAGAAAAATCCAAAGGGGTGTGGTGTACACCCCTGGTTGAGTTGACGTGGAATGACCCTCTTACCATGTGTTCAGCAGGGCCGTGTTAAAGCAGCAGTCGAACTGCGTCAAGTTACATTTGAAATCAGGTTAATACGATGAAGAGCGTTGAGAGTGAAATTTAGCAGAGATGTTTCTGCACTAGGTGTTTGATGAATGAATAAATTATTTTAGACGTAGAATTGATGACGCTGGCATTCACGGATGTGTAGGGTCGTTCAGGTTGAAGGGTGAATTTTAATTGTGTTTTGAAAATTTTAAACTATGCTATGAATGGTTTTTGTTCTGGATAGGTTGGGGAAATTGGCAGGAGGAAACTTCCAAGTCAGCATGCGGAAAAATTAAAATTTATTGTTGAAATGAGAATTGTATTGTTGAAACAAGAATTTTGTTTATATATAGTTGTTATATGACTAATCAATTGCTACTAGTGTTCTAATCGATATTATTGATTATAATACTAGTAGTTGATATTAATTGCACAAAAAATCTTCCACCTGGCAGCGGGATACAACAAGTGATTGGCTGATGAGGAATATGGCAGCTGAATTGCTACGAGAATGATCAAATTCAGAGTCTTTCTTATAAACAAGTCTGAGTATAAATGCACAATTGTACTGGTGCACCATAAACCTCAACTTTACATAAGTTCTTAGTGGAAATGTGATATAAAATATGTTGAACGTACTCACCACCTGTGTACTCTACACAACTCCACTGTTTGTTTACATAGAGGAGTAAATCTTTTGAGAACTGAGGAATAGAGATGGGGTGCTGATCATGTGATGTCAATTCATGTCCGATTATTCTTGTTAATGTTGTTCGAGGTGCACGTGTGCCGTGGTCACAGCAAGCATCCATTTATCGTTCGTGTATGTTTCACGAATGTGTTACTGTCGTAGATTTCCCTAACTACTCGTTATTGAATTGAGCATATACTCTGTACTGTTTTGGGGATTTTCATGTCTTTTTGCTCTCAAATAGTGTAAATTAATCTACCGGTACTCATCATGACGATTTTAATACTTGACAATGATATGGTTGTCCTATATGTGCTTGAAATTCTTTACCGTAACCTATGTTGCTGGTATTTTTTAAATGATGAATCTGATATTTTAGCAGGATTTTAGTTTACAGTAATTTATCAAAAAGGACCACCTTGATTTAAGATCTATGGTCGTCACAGACTTGTATTTGTGTGATTTCCTTGAGGTTGAATAGTTTTATTATGATATTAACAATGAGGTGCATTGCTCTGGTACCAGTCGCATTTAGTATGCTCTTGTCGTTTTAGTGTTAAAATTTAAATCTGAAGCTAGAATCTAAAATTTAAAGCCGAAGTTTCAGCAATGCTGCAACCATTGAATTTGGATTTCCGATTGTTTTGATTTTGACTTTGAAATTTTTTGCAGATATTTACAGAGCCAAGTGTAGAAACTGGATTGCAGAAATTTGATGAATGTGGGTTTCTTTATCATAAGTCGAGGTTTGGTCAGGTGCGCTTCTGAGTAGATAGTCTTGAAGGAGCGCTATGTAAATGCTCCTATTAACTAAATAAATATTTGACTGGAGCTTGGTTTAATAGGTGTTTTCCCCAGCAGCAGAATTTTTCATTTTGCCTGTTTCGCTACCTGATATGTTTCATGTGCAATGATTTATTGTGATTTTGTTGTTGATGATAATTGAGACCTTGATGATAGTTGTGAATGGCTTTTGGTGATAAAGCTGCTTCCTGTCCGCATGTGGCTTCGACTCTCTCGGTGCGTCGTCGTGTGGAAGCAATTTGTGTTCTATACTCCAGTCAGATGATCATTTCTAGGAAAGTTTTGTTCGGTTACTGTTCCTCTGATGTCGTTTGCCGACAGATATGTACTCAACGTGTGATTGGTTACATGATTATTACATGATCACCTAATATACTTGTGTTGTTTTGATTGGCTATATTCCAGTGTTTAATCTAGGCGTTTCTGGGGGGAAGTTCTGCCACGCCTCCTCTCCCCAGGAAAGCCATTCCTCCAGAAAAATTTGATAAAATGATAGTAATTTTTAGTTGCTGTTTGCATTATTGTGTTACATAGGCTGATAGATGCTATATCGTGATATTATCGATTATTTTATGATTATAATGTGGAAATTAACAAAAATTATGATGAGGCACCCTCTCTCCATACCTCTCTCCCATGTGTCTTCTCCCCCCCCCAAAAAACCCCTCAATTCCCCAAAGGAGGGGACTAGATTAAACACTGGCTATATTTGTTGCTGATATTCTGTCCCTCTTTTCAGGTTGCATAATTATTGGGCAGTGCGTGATGTCATTGTTGTTTCAATTTTTGCATATATAATATATATTCATGTGTGGTGTGCATTTATGTAGCTCCACTAGAAGAGAACAATGGGGCTTCTGACCCGAGAATAATGCGCCAGCACTGTTGTGTTAAATTGTGACATCAGGCGTGTGTGAAGTATGTGTATTGAGCCTGTGCGATGAACAATGCATTGGTGTTGTTATATTCAATCAACAGAAACTTTTCTTGTTTTCGCAGTATTTCCTTCTCAATTGCGCTGTGACCTTCAGCTGTTGGTTCTTGGGGAGGGGGCTCTATGTCTTGTGTTTGAAAAAAAGATGATGGCTATAGCATGGGTGAAATTCAAGATGATGGCTGTAGCATGGGTGAAATTCAAGATGAGGGCTATAGCATGGGTGAAATTCAAGATGATGGCTATAGCATGGGTGAAATTCAAGATGATGGCTATAGCATGGGTGAAATTCGTAGGCATGCCGATGTTGCTGAAACTGATAACAGTGAAGTTTCTAGATCAGCTCACCTAGAATCCATGCAAAACGTTTGATAATAATGGTAAGATCTGGTTAATAAAGTCAGAAGGTCTGCGATTGTTGGCTTTTTTCCGAGACATCGGAGAAGCCTGCAATGTACAGCTGGATGATCAATGCTGGGGACATTGAATTTGGGAGGAAGTGCCAGACTGTTTACTGCCTTTAAACTCTTGAAAATTAATTGTCAGACAGCCAAACAACTTGGCCCCGTAGCATCAAATTCTAGTTTACCTCGAGCAACTGATGTCTTGTGCAAAATCATGATGATTAATGTGCAGTTTAAAATTATGTACGAATAATTATATGTGGCAGAACTGGCTTTAGTCGTTTTGCATATATATATATATTTTTTTTGGGGGGGGCTTGGCAGTTGAGTTGGGGGGGGAATTTGTGTAACTCGGCAATGCGACTACAGAATCTCAATCTACGTCTTGGAATCTATCTCAGCGTAACATAGATCTTGCAGGGATGGCTTTTCATTGATATTGTAGTCTTTTTTAGTCTGGATTTTAGGGTGCTCTTGTTGTCTGTTTTGTATTGCTACCAATTCATGTGCGTTATGTATAAATATACATATGTATATGTTTACATATGTATATATGTATATGCATGAATCACAGTTGTGAATTACGCATACACTGAAGCAGGTGTATATATCTTTGAGCCTTTTATCAAGTTGTCAACGTAATGTAATGCTGTTTATGTTGCATTTTACCGGCCAAAGTTTGTTTTATTGCCTTGCATGAAGAGTTGGTGCTAATGGGTCATTTTATGTCATTTGAAATAGGCCTATGTTAATATATTTCAAGAAAAAAATTAAATCATTTATACCTTGATTCTTAATTCCAGGATTGGTGTGAACATTAATTAGCAAGAATGGTCTCTTGATAACTGTGGTCTTTGTAAGACAGTTAGGTCAGTGTGATGGTCTAACGGTAAGAAATTACTGAGGTTGAGAACAGACCTATACCACAGATGATTTCTTTCTTTATTAGATAGTGAGTGGTGCTGTGTGAGTGTGTGAACAATTTCAATTTAAAAGTATAACCCATTCTGTATTGGGTTTAAACTTTTTCACGTCCAGAGTTTTATCAAAGTTTTTCCGTATAATGATGTAGCACGAAGACAGTAAATGTTTAACACGTGACACTACAGTTTTGAGTGAGCGTTTTCCTCGTTGCTTTATGCCGACTTGATGTGTTTCATTTGGAAATAGCATAACACCTGCTAACTGAGTGTTTCATTTCTGATAATTCTTTGACGTTTTTCATTAAGGTCCCATTTTTCTTAAAACCAGTGTCGTAGCAGATTGTGTTTCGCGATATGATTTTTATTTGCGTACATATTGGACGTTATAACGGTAGTTGAAACGCTGTAAAATAATACGCTGTCATTAAAAACGTTGGGCTAGCCGAAACAACTAATCTGTACATGTCAAAATATTATGTGTATATAATGCATGTCTGTGCATGCTGTTAACCATGGTTATGTTTCGATTTTTAACTAATTTATTCTTTATACGTGTTTTTAAACTGTTGTCATCTGCTATTTTTCGGCTGCACATTGCCCGCTCGCCGTCATTGTTTACGAATGTGCGAAACGGTCGGCCATCTTGGACTGTAGACAAGCCACAGTGGCGCCACCTAGTTACCAGGGTGGACGCTGGGTGGACATTTGATAATTATTGGGGGGGCTCTGGCTTTCTTGGGTAATCGTCCCGCATGTGTGAAGTTGCTCAAAAACAGTTGGCCTCAAGCCGCCAGTCCCGACAGGTTAGATGGCATTGTTTTTTGCCCAAACGCAAATCGTTGTTGTGCCAATTCATTCAACTGCTTTAGCTGTGGCTGGTGCTTGGTTAAGTGGTAATTTTGTAATTTCGCATCACAACTCGGTAGTGGCTGTTTTAATGCGTAGAACAAAGGTTTCTGATTTTGAAAACTCGTATCTATTACTGGAGGAAAGGAGTTAGGTCTTTGAAATAGTAGGTGGCGCCACAGTCGGGCTAATTCTGCCGGTGACGTAAGAAGAAGGATCGCTTAATTCTCTTCTTAACAGCTGCGCAAATTTTCGTGTTGCCTCGTCTGCTCATATTTTGCAACTCGCAAAGTGTAATACTTGTAGAAATTATCCGATTTCGTGTCAATTTTGACGATTTGTCATCATCGTGTATAGAAAGAAACAATTTAGCCGTCTTCTCCGCTAGCTTTGGCGTGTACATACATAGACCTCCGTTGAACACATTATTATTATTATTATTATTATTATTATTTGTAGTATGAATATATTATATTATACGTAGGCCTCCTCGCTCAGAGTTTCATGGCACGAGTGTGGCACGCTGCTGTCGAACTTGAATCGTCGACAGTTTCCATTGCTTGAATTCCGTATAAAGGAAGTTTGTTGTTGCTATGAATTCTTCTGATTTTGTTTCTACGATATGCTACGTTGCTATGGCCTATAGGAGATTGATCACCGTGTGCTCGACTTCTTTAATATTCGCATCATTAAATCGTGAAACGACTGCGGATTCGATTGTTTTTCCCCACGGGACGACGACTTACACGCATAGGCGTAGGGGACATTTCGGAAGTCAAATGGGGGGGCAAAATTTTTATTTTTGCCCGAAAAATCTGATGACTTTTTTTAAGTCATCCGGCCAAAATCTTAGGATTTTCTCGTCCAAAAAGTCTGATGACCTTTTTTAAGTCATTTCCTGTAAATCTTCAGAAAAGTTAGCTTTTTACCCCTGTGTGCCCGAAAAAATCCGCCTGTACCTGGTTGCCCGAAAAATTTTCGAAATTTTTATTCCGTCCGTGCCTCTTTTGCCCGAAAAACATTTGCCCGAAATTTGGGGGCATTTGCCCCCTCTGGACCCTCGCCTCCTACGCCTATGCTTACACGTTTTTAAGTTTTTTGCAGCACTCTCTTACAAGCTCAGCACCGTGAAGCACTAGAGCCAGCTATAATAATTATGTGAAGGAAATATTAGCGACTTTGTTTCTTAGCTTCCGCCTTCAAAGCGTTTTGGTGGGGCCCTCACTGGCTGATATTCCCGCCGACTTGTACGGTCAGTAATCAGTGTAGGCCTAAGTGTGTTAGCTAGGGGCTCAAATGGATCTTAAAACATCTTCCTGTAGGACTCGTCAGGTATTATAATTTCGTATGAAAATTCGAGCTCATTCGTCTCATGATCAAATCATTCAGAGACTTTTGGCTGATTGTAACCCCGACAGTTAGGTAGGCCATGCCTACATCCATAGCTGTTAGCCTAGGTCCCCTCGTAACAAGGGTTAAGGAATTGTTGTTGTCGGTTTAAAACGCTAAATCCTAAGAAAGTTTGTATACAGGTTTTATTTATAAATTAAAATACGACCTGTTGTTGGTTTAGGTGATTTAGTTAAAAACAGATTTTAATAATAGTCTACTGCTGCGCATGCGCACAGCTCTAATGAGATTATGCTTTGTCGGAAGGTGTGCACGACTTTGCACTGTTCTGTGCAGCACCATGTTTCCTTTGTACGTCGTTTGGTGTAATAATTAAACAAAATCGCCAAACAACTGAGGGTTTTCTTTTAAACGGGTTTCTGCACCTCTGCAGAATTAGTGTCGACTGCAATACAATAGAGTTCAACTGCAATACAATAGAGTTCAACTGCAATGCAATAGAGTTCAACCGTAATACAATAGAGTTCAACTGCAATACAATAGAACTGGAGGCTAATACAGCTGTAGCCTAATTATTTTGATAATGCTCAAGATTGTTGCATTGTTCAAAGTGAACGCTTTAACCGGTGCAAGATTTAGAGCCATAGCCTATAGCAGGGCTGTTTTAAAGGAATTTTTAGAACTGCACAGCCATTTCTTTCCTTTCCCATCCAATTGGTAAATCACTCACAATCGCAGGACGACCTTTTTACTAGTTTTAACTGTACATAAGTGCTTCTACAACTGCACAAATCCATTTAGAACTGCACCTTTTGTTTTTAATTTGTTGGGTTTTCTGTTGTTTGGATTTTAACTGCACGTTAAAAAAGCCCTGGCCTATAGGTAAATTGGAATACAGTTTTGAGTTTTCAGTTTAGAGTGCAAAACTGTTGCTAAGATTAAATCAGTGATTCCCAACCTGTGTGAGAACTTTGCAAGTGTGCTGCGGAAAAAATTCTAATATGTTATTAAATAATAACGATATAACAAATAAAACATCCGAAACGTCATCACTTCAGCATCAAAACTTAAGTCAGTTAATTGGTCTTAATCTCTCCCGCTGTAGCCTAGCAGGTTAAGATCTCCCACTGAAATCTTTATTGTTTTCCCACGGTCAAAGAATCTCAGTTAAAAAAGAAATTTGTAGGCCTGTAACGCCCGCCCCTATCGGCCTCCCCGGAGTCGCCACTTCCGGATCCTCGCCTGATGGGACCGCGTGCTGCTGTGGACGAGCTCTAGAGATAGAGGGAGGACAGGATGAGGTGACTTCCGGGTTCGAATCCCAACGATGGAAAGGCGGCCAGTTATTTCGACTGCCGGACTCCCTATATGAAATTGGCGGCCTACTAGCCAATCTATCACTTCTTCGCAATATACCAGGGTGTGCGAAATCTTTAGGCCTAGCACCCAAAGTTTCTTCCAGGCCGATGGTCGAGTGGTATGGCGCGTCCGCAGTGGTAATAGCGGTGAGGTAACCAGGGTTCAAATCCACAGCAGGCTTGGGTACCGGCGATGCCTCTAGCCTTTCCAATCGTGATACAACTTCCGTCAGCGCTTCCCTGACATTTAATTGCTCTGAGGTGATTACATCCTGCGTATCTCTGACATAAGATTTTACAGAAGAGATTTCCTCTCTTACATTTGATTGCACCGCCAAGACATTTAACTCAACCAAGGCAATCGCCTCTTGTGTGTCTCTGGCATTAGTCTGAATGGCTTCATGAGTAGACCTAGCATTGGTCTGCATCGACGAGTGCATAGAGGTTATCGCCTCCATGACTCCCTCCAATGATGAGGAAGGCCTAGACGGCTGGGCCGGGGTGCTAGCCCTTGAATTATCCATAGCGCTAAATAGATTACTCCTATCTTTATAGCTCACAGTCAATATCGCTAGCAATGAACGAAGTAGTTTTTCTTATGAACAAATCAAGCATTCAATCCACATCCGTCACATTCAAAGCCATCAATAATCAAAGTCAGTTGTCCAATTAATATTTCTTATTATTCACAATCAATTGAATCTTCAATTGACATCAATTATGTTCAAAGCAATCAAACATAAAAGTCAGTAAGTTCAATTATCAGTTCCTATCCTTTGTAAAGACATTCAATGAAAATCAAATGCAACAATTCAATGCAAACACCTATCAACCGGAGTATGCCTAAATTAAATCCCGATTGACTCTCAAGTCCCACAGCCAATTTCAGTTCAGCCCAAAATATCTTAACAACCGATCGTATTAATTCCCCAATAAAGCGTACCTTATGTCCGGAGACAAGGGACAAAGCCGATCGTGTGCGAAGAACAGCGACGAAGACGATATCCAAGAGATGCGACGAAACACACAGAAAGGCGTCGAGTTTGAAACGCCCGAAAGGATCAGCTAAATCCGATGCTGATTTCTCGCAATGAACAACAATTTCGGCTATGTATCCAAGCCGTTTGAGAAAGACGCCCTTAGGCAAATAATACGAACAAACGCTTCGCAACACAATTCCGAAGCACGAGAACAGAGCGCTGACGATTCGAAGCCCACGATAAATCACTCCGTGTGACAGGGCGAAGAGAGGCCTTGACCGATTAATCCAGGAGTAGATCCAATGCGAAAGCGAAGGCAAAACTCGCAACAACGCTGATATATTTCTCGCAAAAAACTAACTCTTTTACTAAATCGACTCCATGTCGAGAGAGAATGAATCGACAACAACGACGCAGAAGACTAGTGTAAGCGGCGCTTTATCCTGGCCAAACTTCACTAACTCGATCGAGCCTAAGACTACCAAAAGCCGCAATACATCCAGTTGCCTTGAAATCCTGTCCACGTCTGCGCTTTAGCTGCCCGCTCTCGCTTTTATAACTGCCTGGTCTGCAGAGCGTCCCCTTTACTACGCATGCGCAGCTAGAGAGCTGCGCGCGCCAACCCAGCAGCTGTACAGCTGTCTCAAGGCGGCAAGAATCAGCTGCCACGTGCAGCTTCTGTGTATTCTCTCTTGTCTGCCTAGCAGTGGCTGTCTTTCTCCCTCTATCTCTCCTTCTGAAAAGCGTCATCTGCCGTCAGTCACGTACGCACCAAATGCACCAGTTTAACCTTGCGAAAACACACATACACAGGCCCACACGCCTACAGTGTTTCCTTCTCAATCTGTCCTCCTGTCTGTGCTTGTCTGGCTGGCTGTATTCCTCGCTCACTCTGTTCATCGGACCACCTCGGGCGAACCGTGCGAAAGATGAATTACTCTCATCGACTGCAAGCGGCACGCTCTTTGAAGACGGCCGAGGCGTCGATTGCCTTATCGTGGGAATATACGCGAATCGGAGACGCAGCTGCAGCGGCTACGTCAGCGGTCGCTGTGACCCGTGTCAAGCGCAAATCAACATTAAAATCTAGGTCACACGAAGCACCGAAAGAAAACCCTATATATATATCAGATCTCTGAAACCGATCAATAAAATAATAATATAATAATATTATCGACCAGAAACCTGTAGCGTAGTTATACGATCGCTACAGGCCTACATGAAATACTAAAAACATTGATTATTATTTGCTAATTACAATGTTTATCCGCATCTTTTCATTTCATTTTCATGCACGTGCGAAGGCTACGCTACAAGAAGAACAACGTGTGAAGTATAGGCCTACGTCTATGGATTACTGCAACTTTAGATTCCACGAGCTCACTGAACGTGCGGCCTACTTGCCCTAACCAGAATAATACATTAGGCTGTGGGCCTAATACTCTCTTGTAATCTTGCACTATAGTAGTGCACCATATGACCATAATTTATCAGTGGCGGATCCAGAACGTTTCGAGGGGGCCAAAATTTTCGGTCCGGGGCAAGAATAATTTCCATCTTTAGTCGCCGGAAAAACCGATGACCTTTTTAAAAAAAATTATTTGTCCGATTCTCACGGAAAACACCATTTTATCCGTCAAAACAGTTGATGACCTTTTTTAAGTCGTCATAGACTACTTTTGCAAAGGTCTGCCGAACTGATGAGGGGGTCACGTTCACTTTCCGCGCCAAAATGACTGGTGAAAATTAAAGAATTTTCTAAATGGGGGCCATGGTAGGATTGCCCCTCTGGATCCGCCCCTGCACCTGCTTTGCGTTCTCTACGCTGGCTTCCTGTCTGCGAGCGCAGGACTTTTTTAACGTGCAGTTCTACACAAAATGTGCAGTTCTAAATGGATTCGTGTAGTTGTAGAAGCACTTCCGTCACGTTCCGTGCAGTTAAAATTAGTAAAAATAGGTCATTTTCCTCAGATTGGGAGTAGGCCTAATTTACCATGGATGATGAGAAAGGAGAGAAGAGGATGTGCAGTTCTAAAAATTCCTTAAAAACAGCCCTGAAATAATTCCACGTGCTTTGCAGTCGTTTTCTGTCCTTGAGATAACCATGCAGTTAAACCAGATGGAACGCTTTTGAAGTGAACAATGGTTCAAACCTCGAAGACAAACGAAGATATGCCTCGTAGGCCTAACTGAATTCGTCAATAGGCCCATCATGCAAGTGTATGAATATAGGACCAAAGCTAGACCTGTTATACTGTTTGTTTTGTTTGTATGTGTACTTAATTGCTATAGCGCCACTTCAATAATTAAGCTCCCTACTCAGAGGCGCTTCCGACTACAGAGCGTACACTGCATCGGAGTTTCGCCTCTACAAGTTAACACGGTAAAGCAAACAAGACTATACTAGGCTACTCGGCTGTTAAAGGTCATGAAACCTGTAGGCCTACAGCAAAACGATAGGATCTGCAGGGCCCCAAGTATAAAACTATCTTTGGACAGAATCTGACGACGACACTAATCCTAATCAGTGGCGTAACCAAGGGGGATTCGGAGGCTGAAAACCTCCCTTGGCTTAAGAAAAAAGTTTTTTAAGGTTATTTATCCACTTAAATAAGAAAAACAAAACAATTGCTTGTAGTAGGCCTAACAATAATTGTTCTTCTAACTTTACCCCCTTTGTTACTTTATTCCCTTTTTATTTACTGTAATACTGTTGGTTTGGTGTCAAAAAGGCATTCCGGCCAGGCCATAACCCCCCCCTCATAAATTCCTGGCTACGCCACTGATCCTACACCTGTGAAACACAGATGAGTTATTCCTGAACCAGGCCGAGATATAGGCATAATCGTAATCGTAATCATAATCTCCTAATTTCTAAAGCGCCACTGAAAGAAAGCCAAGCGCGGGGCACCGGCTTATTCACGAGCGCTGCGTTGAGTTAGAAGGGTTGTCCGTGAGAGTAGATAATAGGCTAGATAGCAGGCGTATGGCTACCTCCAATTACGGAAGACAGATGGACATGCACGTACTTAAGGCTAGAGTAATTATCAGAGGCGTAGCGACCGCCCTCCGTACCCTCCGACCGAAGGGGGCCCCGCACGGAAAGGGGGCCCCTAAAAGTGGCAAAAAAGTTCATGTATAACTAGGTAACTGACATTTATTGACGCTTGCACATGCCATGTCAGTTTTACTGATAAAACCGTGAAGTAAATATGGAATATATAGGCAGAGCTGTACTCAGAACTTTTGAGGTGAGTATACACGCTGCCGCCGAAAAAAATCGTCTTTTTGGGGGGAAAAATATCTGACCGACTTTTTTATTAGTCATCGAAATTTCTGAGGACTTTTTTAGTCATCGAAGCTTTTGGCCGTGATATTTTCCACGGAAAACCTTTAAAACAGCGTAATACGCTCTATTTTCATGAATTTTTGCCTTCATAATTCGCGATTTTTGCCTGCGTGTACCCACTTGGTCTTACTGAGATGGGTATATACGCTGTATACCCGCGTGCACCCTCGTTTTTTGAGGTGAGTATACGCTGTAATTTTCCCCCCGGAGGTGAGTATACGCCGTATACCCGCGTATACCCTTGAGTACAACCCTGGGAATAGGGCCTGCATGTACAGTTGTACACTGTAGGTCTATACAATACAAACCCTGTATATAATAATAATTTTATTATTATTGCATAAAATAAATACCACATTCCAGTTTCTGCATTGTAAAGGGCCCGCCGCCCCGGACATATGTTCGGAGGGGGCCACGCTCTTTGTTGCTACGGGCCTGGTAATTATAGTGACTGTGGACGAATTTCTCGCTTATCTTTGCTGAGTGCCTCAAAATTCTGCAATAGAATTGACCTCAAAGCGACTCGGAACACCGTGGAAACAGGAATAGGTAAAGTCACTTATTTTCATTCCGGTCATTTCAAATGACGAAATTTCTGCGGAACTGTGATACCTGATGTCTCCCTCACAAGCTCACCTACTATGACGATGACTGGATGAGGTCGAATTTTTAAAATGATATTAAAACCGCTGGACTAACGATCAATGTTTTCTTGAAAACAAATGACGAAATTCTGAGTGTGAGAAATCGTTTCAAAATGGCATGTATTACATTAGGTAGACAATTGTAATTCACGTATGAGAAAGAATTTCTCGCATATTTTTGCTGATTGCCTCAAAATTCTACAGTAGAACTGACCTCAAAGCTACCCGGAACATCGTGGAAAACACGCATAAGTAAAGTCACATAATATTATATATTCATTCCGGTCATTTCAAATGACGAAATCTCTGCGGTCCTAGTTTTGCAACAAATTTCGCTGACGTGAACACTGAACAGTTCTTATACCATTCCCACATCATAATAGAATGTTCTACATCCGAAACGTCATCTTAAAATAATGGCACAATTAATTATCGATGACGAACGAATTACTGACGCTGAAATGACTATTGTGGCGTAATTAAGTCAACAGGCAATTCACCGACGTCATAATCGCAGTCAAAGTTACATTTGCAACATTGACACCACAAACAGATTCGCCGACGTCGTAAACGCAGACGCGGCGTCAAATCTCCATGGAAACGCGAAGCCACCAACAGATTATAGCCGACGTCATAAACGCATAGACGTCACAGATCAGAGCTCCATGGAAACGCGAAACCACCAACAGACTATATAGCCGACGTCATAAACGCATATACGTCACAGATCAGAGCTCCATGGAAACGTCACCGTAATTCATCAAAAGCGATGCGTTCATAGCGGCCGTCGACTTCTTGCGGACGGTCTTCTTGTCCTTCATCCTTCGATTCTGGAACCAAATCTTCACTTGTCTTTCCGTCAACTGAAGTTTCTGCGACAGGTCCCAACGTATCGGTTTCGTGATGTACGTATTCGTGACGTAGACGTGCTCCAACTCGGCCAGCTGTAGCTTCGTGTACGGTCGACGCTTCTTACGGACCCGGATCGGCTGCTGACCACCGTGGGGTCCCTGGTGATGAACGAGACCCGTTTTCGTGCGGGAGGAGCAGGGCGCCTTCGGATGGCGAGAGGCTGCGATGGGCGTCGGACGGTCCATTGTGGCGGCTAGACACGAGTACTGGCTGAAACCTGAAGATGAAAATGATAAGATGAGCGTTATAAAGTTTGGAAACGTGTGAGAGCATAACGCGGACCTAGGCCTCAGTGGCGTAGACAGGGGGTTTCGGGGGCTAACCCCCCCCATTGGCCTGGGGAAAAGTTTTTTAAAGGTTATTTATCCACTTAAATAAGGAAAAGCAAAACAATTGCTTGTAGTAACAATTGCATGTTTTTCTTACTTTATTCCCTTTGTTTTTATTATTATTATATTCGTTTTAATGGTAACAAAAACTGATAGACACACCGCTATCAGGTACAAGAAGCAGTAGATCAAATACAATATAATACCTATAGAATGTCTTTAGCCTTGACTGTTGCATTTGCCTATAGGATGAGCACAAAATGACAGAAATTACAAAAGAATGTTTCTATGTTTATATAGGGTAGGCTGCAATAATGAGATTAGACAATTTATTATAATTAATGAACATAGGGCGCCTTTCTATACAGAACCCGTGAAATATAATGTCTGTCATCTTTAGTTGGCAATACAAAGTTGTGAGGGCGTGGCCTCAATTGATAGGGACGATGAGCAACCGGTGGGAAAAGCGGTCGAAGAACATGGAAGACATTTCTGGAAACGGCAGTTAGAAGACGAGCATCCGCAAGATCAACCATTTCAGTCGCAGTTACTTTATTCCCTTTGAATTTACTGTAATACTGTTGGGTTGGTGTCAAAAAGGGCATCCGGCCAGGCCATAAAACTCCCCCCCATCATAAATTGCTGGCTACGCCACTGCTATAGGCCTAGGGCCTTCACTCTGGCAGTCCTAAGTTCAGACGTACAATGTAGATAGGTTAATTATACTAATCGTCAGCGTATAATAATATTTTATCATCAACTTTCGCCCATCGTTGGTTGATTAGATGTAAACTATACTGGATATATAATATTATTGTATACAGCAGGGCGTTATACGGTAGAAACAAGACAAGTCTGTGGGGGTGGTGGTTAGTTTTCGGGTGGGTTCTAAAGGACGTGATGGTGTTATTTTTCGCTATAGGCCTACCCCTATAGGCCTGTATTTTTTGATGACAGTGATGCATTTCGTTTTATTCGTTCAAATTCAAATTTATTGTTCGTAACAATGCACAAGATATGACAGCACAATATAATAACAGGTATTTATATAGCGCCTCCTTTTCAAGCAAACTAATAAGAGGTGCTCCGACTCCAGCACGTTCAAAGGGAACAGTTTCCAAGTGCTTATATATAATGTGTCAGAGCGTGACCTAGGGAACAGACGCAGATCAAGAGGAAGACCATTCCATATCGCCGGGTTTCTATGAAAGGTTGAATCAGGGCTTTTTTAACGTGCAGTTGTACACAAAGTGTGCAGTTCTAAACGGATTTGTGCAGGAGCACTTCTGTACAGTTAAAACTAGCAAAAAACATCATTGTCCTCCAATTGGAAGTAATTTACCATGTAGTAGGCTATGGGAAAGGAAAGAAGAAGCTGTGCAGTTCTAAAAATTCCTTTAAAACAGCCCTGGGTTGAATCCGTATATAGCTCCTCAAAAATATACGCCCATGTCCTAGATATCATCGTGGTTCTTCGCAACCTATAACTCTTAATCAAGAAAGCTCAGAAATTTGGATGCAGCTCAACTTCTGAACAAGCGTCATCATGAGCTGCTGCAGAATTGAATGGCTGTTCCACTGTCATCTCGGAATATACAGTGGCACGTTCGAGTGACGTTCCACGCGTAGAGAGTGCCTATAATTATGTTAGCCGTCAGGGGCGGATCCAGGGGGGGCCAATCCGGCCATGCCCCCATTTAGAAAATTCTTTCTCACCAGCCATTTTGGCGCGGAAAGTGGACGTGGCCCCCTCCCAATCAGTTCGGCAGACCTTTGCAAAAATAGTCTATGATGAATTTTAAAAAGGTCATCAACTTTTTTATGGGGAAAATGGTATGGTTATTCTGGGAAATGAGTTCTTTTTACCCTACATTTTTTGAATGACTAAAAAAAGGTCGTCAACTTTTTTGGCGGTTAAAATGATATATTTTCCGTGAGAATTGGACAAATAACTAAAAAGGTCCATAGATTGAAACCTATCTGACGACCAATCTATGGTCCATAGACCATAGATTGGTCGTCAGATTTCCCGGCGACTAAAGATGAAATTTATCCTTGCCCAACACCGAAAATGTTGCCCCCTCCCTTCGAAGCGTTCTGGATCCGCCATTGTTAGACGTAGGCCTATATCGCGGGGCGCGGTGATGTTGTGGTGGGCTCGGTTCCTTGGAACCGGATGATTCCTGGTTCGAATCCACCTCAGGCTGCCGCGTAAGGGACCCTTAGCAAATCCTTCATTTGCAATTCCTCGTGCTCTTCGGGGTGAAACTTAGATACAGTGCATGCCCGCGCTCTAGTCGGGAGCGTCTCGGAGTAGAGAACCTGAATGGGCGCTATATCAAATGCGAGAAATAAGTAACTAGATAAATAAATAAATTAAAATTAAAAATAAAGCCCATCGTTCATTTAAACGAATAAGCCTACAAGCAGAGCCTTCTATTAGGCCTACTCAGTAATAGAAGGCTCTGCCTACAAGTAGTGATCCATCTTACCATTTGGGTCCTAACTCCTAATCAATTTCGATTCTTTACAATCATTGGACCTCGATCCTTGCGAAACTGAATTCCATCCACCTCTCTACGCGGAACTCTTCCTTCTGGATCGCTATCTACATATAATTATCTCTCTTCTTAATCTTAAATGATCCGTATTGCTCTTAAGGTTCTCGCACTGGGAGCGCTGCAGGGCGGTCATGGACGACAGTGGCGCTATAGAAATTACTAACTACATGTAGCATACAATTGTATACATTGCATTGCATTATATCCTGTCTACTCACCCGATCGAAAGATGTCTTCGTCCAGGATGGATATCCGCCGATCCCCATTCTGTCTCGCCATCTCCGTGACACTCTCCGACAAAGCAGCAGCAGCCGCAGCAGCCGCATCATTCTGCCCTCCGCTGTACCCAGGATGCGACGTCGGGTACGAATAACTACACGGCACCACTCCCCGTGACGACGACGATGACGACTCGTACCGTTCATCATAGACATCACCGAAACACCCTCTCTCGTCGTCACCCGTTAGCGCCCCCTGCATCCCGTAACCATAGTAACAACCGTATGCGTTCCACGGATCAACGCCCGGAACCTGGTAGTGGAACAGTTCCGAGCCGGACTTGGGGTCCATCACACCCGGCGCTGCTACACCGTCCCCGAATCCACTCAGGCCTTCTCCGTCGGCGGGGGCGTAGTCAAAGGCGGCGAAGGGGACCGGGTCCAGACGAGACAGCGTCGAGGCGAGCGGAGCCTGGCAGGGAGAAATCGGGGGACTGGTGGTGGTCGTCCCCTCGTACCCGCCAGCGGTCGATTGGCTCGAGCAGGAGGCGCTCGTAACGTCCCTTCTCATAACGTCCCTTCTAAAGGGCGCATAGTACATACCAGCGACACAGCTACTGTTGTTGTTGCTGTTGCTGTTGTTGTTGTTGTTGTTGCAACTACTGTTGTAAGTCTCACCCGGGGTCCACGTGAACGGGGGCATTGCGCACTGGTGGTAGAGAGGGTAGGTATCGTCTGAAACGATCGCCGCCGGTTGTAGGGTCGAATCCCATGTTGTCGGATGTGGTGGAATCGAATCCCATGTTCCTGTTGCGTCGATTTCGGATCCGAAGACAAACCTGGAGACGTCGAAGGTAGTGGAGTTGAACTGTTGGATGGAGCGACTATCTGCCGGTCCGGCGATGCATGTCTCCATCTCCAGCGCTCCAGTCGACATCCGGACAGGATTTGGGAAGTTAGTGCCACAGCCGGATAGAGGAGCTGTTCACAGAGAATCCGAATGAAAGGCCTGTAAAAATACAAAAGTCTTTTCGGAGCATATGATGATGAGCCTAACGCATTGCGTGTCAGCCAAAAGGTCAAAACTATTCTGATGAAACAGGACCTAATTAAGCAACTCAAACGCTACAATGGTCTTTGCAAGTGACTTGCCTATAGGACCCTCAAAACTATTTTGTTCTTTGCAAGGAACTTAGTTAATCAAGACCCTCGAAAATCATTCTTATAAAACAGGATCTAACTATAAGACACTCATAAACTAAAAGTATACTGATCTTTTCAAAGAATTTGCCTAAGACCATCAAAACTGCGCCTACTATGTTCTCTGCAAAGGACTTGTCCACAGGACTCTCCAAAAACTAGCTTAAACTTTGTAAAGAACTTTCTAAGACCTTCCAAAAACTAAACCATGATCTTTTAACGGTCTTTTCAAGGATCTATCCTACCCATGCAAGACACTCGAAAACGTGCCACGATCTTCGCAATCGCAAAGACCTAGGCCTACCAACGACTCTCTAAAATATAGCCTACCATGCTCTTTGCAACGGACTTACCTAAGACCCTCAAAATTTACTATAATCTTTGCAAAGAAACTCTGGGCCTGCCGTTCTGGTAGACTGTTGGTATATTCTTCGACCAGCTGAGAAAGATAGGCGTTTAGTCGATTGGAAGATATTCCGAACTGTTTGC
Source organism: Lumbricus terrestris (assembly GCA_949752735.1). Lineage (NCBI taxonomy): Eukaryota > Metazoa > Annelida > Clitellata > Crassiclitellata > Lumbricidae > Lumbricus > Lumbricus terrestris. The sequence goes on along the minus strand of OX457048.1, from coordinate 28,090,067 downwards.
ACTTTGTTTCGATCTTTTCGAGGAAAGAACATTCAAAAATCTTTTGGGCTCAGACGATTATTTATCGTGTGTCGTGCATTTCTCATTAATTTTTCTTAGAAACATCGCTAACGTCCAACGTAAGTTTTCTCAATCAAACGTAAAGTAGGGTGTAGTATAGCCTAGTTATTAGCTAGTTCTCGTTCGCAGTTCTCGCAAGCGCCGTACACTCACAGAGGCCAGCATCAACAATTCACTTTCCCACGTGCTGCAACATTTAAAATCTGGTTAGATCCCAACAAAACGAAGGAGTTTGCTCGGGAATATAATCAAATGAACCGGAACGATATTTCGAAGCAGACTTCAGAGAAGCGCGCCGTTAGACCTTCAAATTCTAAGTAGAGATCTTGTGATGGGCAATGAATGGTGAAGATTGGTCACCGCTGAAAAATGAAGCTCGCGCGGGAGGAGGGAGGATGGTGGGAGAGCAGAGAGAGGGAGGAGGAGGCTGTTGTAGAATACCCCTCCCGCCGTTTACTAGTCTCTCAGTTGAATGATGATGACTTCTCTGGTCTGCGACGTCAATCAGAAGTTGATGAGACTGATTGACGCTTCCTATTGGTTGAAGACATATGGACAGACAGACAGACAGACTGACAAACAGACAGACAGACAGACAGATAGATAGACAGACAGACAGGCAGACAGGCAGCCAGATAGACAGACAGACAGGCAGGCAGACAGGCAGGCAGGCAGACAGACAGGCAGGCAGGCAGACAGACAAAACAGGCAGACAGACAGGCAGACAGACAGACAAACAGGCAGGCAGACAGACAGGCAGGCAGGCAGACAGACAAACAGGCAGGCAGACAGACAGGCAGGCAGGCAGGCCGATATAATGGCTATCTGTTGCTCAACTAAGTAAAGAGGCAGACATAGATACTAACAGGGATACTCAGCATCACATAGTCACAGAGATGGCGAATGAGAGATGGCGACAGCGTATACGCAGACGTATACATGAAAGAACAGTTAGCGGTTGACTGCAGAGCGGTGCTTCTTCTTTCGCGCCAACAACTCAACCGTTGCCGTCAGCAGCCAACAGGTGCTCCTCCTCCGACGTCTGCGCATGACCGGAAGCGATATGGCCGACTTCACAGAATAGATTTCCTCTGTACGGCTCCGTGTACCACAATGTAACGAGGAAAACGACCTTAACGAAATGGACCACGTAGTACCCTACATGCATAGGCCTATATGCCTACTTGCGGACTTGCTCCATGCAGCATGAATGATCTTCCACGGACTGAATTGACGATTCGTTTTTCTTATCAGTCTCTCGTTCTTTAAAAACATTTCTTCCCCCCCGGAGTTTTTTCGTGCTGTGAGCGCTTTTGAATGGTCAATCTTCGAGAGATGCTATATAAATGTGTAGATACAATACAGTATTTCAACTCTTAACGTCTATTTATCTGTACAGTATATTACAGATTCTCGATTGGGCTCTCTCTCTCTCTGTTTCGAATAGCCTCCCGTTTGGCCTGCATTCCCTTCCGTGGGATCCGTCTAGCTCTTTTTATTACTATACTCAAGACTTCCCTCTTTGGCTGTATCTGTATCGGGATCGCCTCTGAATAGTTCACTTGAAGGAGCGATATATAAATTTCATAGATAGTCTAAGATAGACTGTGTACATAGGCTATGGATAGATAGATAGATAGATAGATAGATAGATAGATAGATAGATAGATAGATAGATATAGGTAGATAGATAGGTAGATAGACATATAGATAGACAGACAGACAGACAGATAGATAGATAGACAGACAGATAGATAGATAGATAGATAGATAGATAGATAGATAGATAGATAGATAGATAGATAGATAGATAGATAGATAGATAGATAGATAGATAGATAGATAGATAGATATAGGTAGATAGATAGGTAGATAGACATATAGATAGACAGACAGATAGATAGATAGACAGACAGATAGATAGATAGATAGATAGATAGATAGATAGATAGATAGATAGATAGATAGATATATATATAGATAGATAGATAGATAGATAGATAGATAGATAGATAGATAGATAGATAGATAGATAGATAGATAGATAGATAGATAGATAGATAGATAGATAGATAGATAGATAGATAGATAGATAGATAGATATAGGTAGATAGATAGGTAGATAGACATATAGATAGACAGACAGACAGACAGATAGATAGATAGACAGACAGATAGATAGATAGATAGATAGATAGATAGATAGATAGATAGATAGATAGATAGATAGATAGATAGATAGATAGATAGATAGATAGATAGATAGATAGATAGATAGATATAGGTAGATAGATAGGTAGATAGACATATAGATAGACAGACAGATAGATAGATAGACAGACAGATAGATAGATAGATAGATAGATAGATAGATAGATAGATAGATAGATATATATATAGATAGATAGATAGATAGATAGATAGATAGATAGATAGATAGATAGATAGATAGATAGATAGATAGATAGATAGATAGATAGATAGATAGATAGATAGATAGATAGATAGATAGATAGATATAGAGGTTGGGTGCTTAAGTGCCGGTACAAGTACTGTTCTCAAATCTACTTGATTGGAAAGTGCAAGCACGAGAGAACAGCTCTGAAGCATTCATTTCTACGATTCCAATAGTCGCGATTTTAGTGAGTGCTCTTCTTTCAAAATGAACGGCAGGCAAATTGAGGAGTCAATTCCCAGAAACGGGTTGCTGATTCTGTCGCTGGCCAACTGCTCATCAGTTGAAAAGTTCTAAGACTGCATGTGGAAACTGACTCTCGAATAAAACTCCAGATCGGAAGGAATGCAAAATTTAGTTGGAAATATCTGAATCTTTAGCCGCTTAGTGAAAGGTAAGCGGAACCATAACTCTGATGGATACCGGCGTAATTACTAATTATTATTTTCCATTCTCTCTTCTTTTAAGGCGCTATACAAATGCCGACAGAATCTCTGCTGGCCAATAATACAAGAGAGAGAGAGAGAGAGAGAGAGACAGACAGACAGACAGAGAGATAGAAAGGGAGAGAGAGAGACAGACAGACAGACAGACAGAGACAGACAGACAGACAGAGAGAGGGGACGGAGAGATAGAGACAGACAGACAGACAGACAGACGGACACAGACAGACAGACAGGCAGGCAGGTAGGCAGGTACGCAGGCAGTAGACTAACGCAGGCAAATAAATGCAGGTGAGAGGGGAAGACCGAAGACCATGGGGACGAATACCATCAGAGACCGACACAACGGTCGGCTGCAGCGTAGGTCCTACATCTCGATAGACAAGATAATTGCCCAGCATCATCCCTCCTCCTCCTCCTCCTCCTCCTCCTACTCGTCCCAGCCTCTGTAGCCCGCCCGTCTGCACTGCACCTGCACCATCGTCCAGTGAGGCGGTGCACTGTCGGTCCTCCGTCTGCCCTGAGGGTCTGTTCACGACGACGACGACGTAGACGCTGACCATCATCATTGGTCATCACCTCTGGACATCATCATCCGACATCACTTGACCACCAACACCACCACCGAGATGTCACCATCGTCGTCGTGACCACAACAGGTAGGTCAACGCTCGAGGCTTCAAAACACTCGTTCTCATGCATCAAGTACATAGGTTATCTCACGTATATATATATATATATATATATATACATACCTGTGTAACGCCGTATATTATATATATATATATATATACATACATATATATATATATATATATGTATGTATATATATATATATATATATAATATACGGCGTTACACGCATATATACATATATACACACATATATTGTCATATAAATATATACATATATTCTTGTATTACAATTATGATGTATGATATGCATATAATTATAATATATATATATATACATACATATATTGTCATACATATATCTATTCTTGTGTTATAATATGAAGTGATATGTATATATATATATATACTATATATCAGAACAATTATATATATATATATATATATATATATATATATATATAAGTCTGTTACAAACTAGGTATAGATCTCTATATCTGAGAATCAGGTTTAAATATGAGAAGGCAAATATAATGTTACGGGTACATATAGCTAACACACATACAATTATACATGACATAATGTTTCTATTGTTGTCCGACAGTGTCGCTTTGGTGGCTATGGGAAAATCGAGAGTTGGTGGCTGTTCACGTAAGATCAGTTGAATTTCAGTTCCTGCTCCGTTGTACATTCAGTTAACCTACTTTAAACGGATTGATCAATAACCTTTGGTCAACCCTTGTGGGGCGTGGTGGTCTTAGACCACTGGTCTAGTGGGTATGGTCGTTGCCTTGCAGCCGGATGGTTGCAGGTTCGAATCCACCTCAAGTCGCTTCCGCGAAGAGACCTTGGGCAAGTCATTCACTCGCAATTTCTCAGCGCTTCGGCGTGAAACTCCGATGCAGAGTCCGCGCTGTAGTCGGGAGCGCCTCTGAGTAGCGAGTTTGAAGGCGTGCTATGTGACAAGTGAGCATACAAGCATACAAAACAAAATCGTTTGCCCCACCTTCTCCTTCACCTCTGCTCAAACACACTCTGACGGTATCAAGGGCGGATACAGAATTTTTTTAGAGGGGAGGGGTCGGGCCAAAGTTTTGGTCTAGGGTTAAAAGACCTTTTTTAGTCATATGCTACTTATTTTTCTTTCTCTCAAATTTTCCATGCTTCATTGATTGAATGCTTGAAACCTAGATGTTGGGGCCACGTCCAGTGCAAATCTCTGAATGGGGGGGGGACCGGATTGGACCCCTGAATCCGCCCCTGGTCTGGATCTCAGATCATTGACCCAATTGATCCGTCTATTTATCTCCAAGATCATTCAGCTTTTATATTATAATATATTTATATTATTTTTATTATGCTGCTGCAGATTAACTTCACCAAAGAAAGTTGAAAAATTGAACCAAATCAAACATTTTAATAGAAAATTAAACATATACAAAACACCATCATCGTAATCATCATCATCATCATCATCATCATCATCATCATCATCATCATCATCATCATCATCATCATCATCATCATCATCATCATCATCATCAATCATCATCATCGTCGTCGTCGTCGTCGTCATCATGATGATCGTCATCATTTCAAAATCATCATCATCGTCGTCACCACCACCATCATCACAATCATCATCATCATCATCACCACCATCATCACAATCATCAACATAATCATCGTCATCATATACTATAATCGCCGTTCACCTAAGATGAACCTAGAAACTTGAAATATTATAAAAAAGGTCTGAGCAACATTAGAAAGTGCCTTGGATGCGAATCAGTTCTTATGCGTAGATGGCAACATAAGCATTGACCGTGATGACTCCAGGGCTCTGCTTGGGATTCGGATCGCCCCCTCGGAACCATCCAAAGTACTTGATCGTGTTCTCCAAGGTCGGGTCAAGGTCACTGGTGATATCGATGACCCAAGGGTCAACCTGTTGACCGTCACACCAACCGTTACGTCCGTACAGCCATGTCCCATGCTCGTTCGGCTCAACACCGAGCAGGACACGCTCGGCACAGCCAAGGGGAGTACCTACACAAAGAATACATGATAGTAATGTACCAGCCTTTACAAGTAAAGCATTTACATGTAATGCATTTACATCTAATGTATTACATGTGATGCATTTGCATGTAACGCATTGACATGTAACACATTTACATCTAACGTATTTACATGTAACTCATGTGCATCTAATTTGTTTACATGTAACACATTTACATCTAATGCACTTATATGAGATACATTTGCAAGTAACTCATTTACATCTAATGCATTTACAATTTGCATGTAACTCATTGGCATGTAAAGCATCTACTTCTGGATGGCTATGTAGAAGATTGGACAGTATAATGCTCCCATAAGTCAAGATCAAGACAGTGAGGCTGAAAACACATCACACCTTTGATTGTAACGACGTAAAAAGACGATGCTATTGTTACGTTGATAAACAATGGAAAAAAATTATTATTGCTGCTTACGTTTTGCTTAGCAATGGCCTCAATAAAAGAATTGATTGACTGATTGATTGATTAATCGATTGACCCCATGCCTATCGAATATGTTTTGACTAAGCACCTGTGACAAGATGGCTCCTGTGACTCCTCTATTTCTGTCGCTGTAGAAATTTCGAGATCACGACCACTACTTGGAACCAACCTCTGAGGCGTTTCTCTTCAAATGGCGCCATATAAATTCAGGATTACAATCACAATTAAAATTACTTATAATGTGGCCTGCCTGAGAGGGAACAATAGGTATTGTAAAAGTGAAAAGTCGTTGTTGTCTACCTGCGTTGTCGAAAGTCACGTTGTACAGATGTCGGTTGTTGACAACGAACTGGTGAGAGGTGACGCAGAATTCTCCGCATCCGTTTTCGTCGCTTCCATGTCCGGTTATGACGGAGAAGATTTCCACCTGATCCAAAATGATGAGAATGCTTGATGTAGAATCGGGAAGAATGGAGAAGGAGCAGGAGGAAGGACAAGGGGGAAGCAGCAGGAAGAAGGAAGAGGTGGAAAAAGAGCAGAGGGAATGGAGGAGAAGGAAGTGAAGGACAATAAAGGAGGAGGAGGAGGATAAGCAGAGAGAGGAAGTGAAGCACGGATAAAATAGGAAGGCTGACCTGTGGAATAGTTCTAGCCGATCAATCAATCGATCAATCATTCAATTGATCAAACCATTCACTCACCCACCCACAAACACCCACCCACACACAACCACCCACACACAACCACCCACCCACCCACACACAACCACCCACACACAACCACCCACCCACCCACACACAACCACCCACACACAACCACCCACCCACCCACACACAACCACCCACCCATACACACCTACTCAACACACCCACCCACCTAATCAATCAATCAATCATTCAAAGTATATGGTAAATCAAAGTGTATATAAAAACCTAAATGTTTGGCTAATTGATATTTAACAGCATCGTTCCACAACAAAGACAATCAGCGTCGCCTCCCCATTTATCCACGCTTGGGACTGGTGCTGCTGACGCAGTATGACCAGTGGTGGGATCGAAGGATCATACCAGTAGCGTTGCCAAGAATTTATTATGCGGGGGGGTGGTTATGGCCTGGCCGGATGCCCTTCCTGACACCAACCCAACAGTATTACAGCAAATAAAGAGGTAATAAAGTAACAACTTAGGGAATAAAGCAAGAAAAACAAATGTCACTACAAACAATTGTTTTTTCATTTAAGTGGATAAATAACCCTTTAAAAAACCTTTTCCCTAAGCCAATGAGGGGTGGGTTTTAACCCCCAACCCCCCTTGTCTACGCCACTGGAACATACACAACTGTGGAAGGCTATCCCTCACCCGTTTCCATGTGGTTTCCGCCAGCTGGAGCTTGAACTCCTGGAACGCCTTATTGTAGTTCTTGTCGAAGGTAAATGTTCCGCTGATCCACCGCTTCACTAGCAGAGGCCGCTGCTCCGAAGGCGGTCCTTCAACCGACGGCTGCGAGAACCTCAGGTTCAAGGTCGGCATCCACGACTCGTCCCACAATGCACCGGTCACCGTGAATGTACACTGCTCCGTCTCCAGCAGTGGAATGAGCGACCCCACAGAGGTCAACCATCGTCCTATTCGCCTGGAAAAATCAACCATATTACCGGTATATGCAGTGGTAGATGGAATGACAGCACGGCAAGCCATGGCAAATTCTATTCAACCACAAGCGGGTCTTAAAGTGCGCCTGGACGGTCATGGACGGCGTCCATGCACTTATTTTAAAATCTGAACGCCGTCCTGCCACTTATTGACCAGCACTGACTGGAAAGGCAAGGGGCGTCCAGCCACTTATTGTTTCACACTTTAAGCACTGACCACATGCAGTAGTGGCGCTACAATAGAGCAAATTCCTGTAAGAAAGGCCTTTGCCCCGGTCATCGTTGCCCATGCCACAAGGCTGACAGAATTTTTGCTATGTTCGCCATTTATAGCCCTCCCCCCTAAGCTGGCAACTTGTATCACTGCCCTGGCTGGCTATGCCCTGCTTACAAAAGAATGCATGGCACCACTTCTGGCCATATGAAAGTATTTACTTACTTACTAGCAATTTGATATAGCGCACCTTCAAGGTAACTACTCAGGAGCGCTCCCAGTCCAACCCCGGTCGAATAAGACAGTCTTAAGAGCATTGAGAAATGAAGTAGAAAGACCAATGGGCATTTGACGAAGAATAAGTTAGCCTCAGCCTTACAACAAATTGATGACGTGTATGTTAGAGTGAAAATCGTTAATTGCAACTGAGCATGTGGCAGAGTAAACATAGATGCAAGCGCTGCAAGTATGTACATGGTCAAAGATGCAAGCATTGTAAGTATGTACATGGCCAAACATCGGTGCTAAGTACAGTCAAGCATGTAGTTTTGCCAAATTTCAATGTCGAGTACAGTAGGTATGTAATGTAATGTAAATATCAGTGCCAAGCATTGTAGGAATTTGGCAAAACTTTCAGTTCATGGCAGATTCCCATGAACTGTTAACAGTATCACATTCAGAAGTTGTTATAACATAACAGTAAATGTAGACTGCATTGACCTTTATTGACCTTGACCTTGAATTAACCCTGATCGAATCTATATTGACCATGACTGACCCTTATATTAATTGGCCTTAATCGACCTTGACCTTGCATTAAATTGACCTTGATCGGATATACCAGGTATATTGACCATGACCTTATATTAAGTGACCATAATCTGATGCACATTGACCTTGACCTCATATCAATTGACCTTGATCGAATATTTATTACAACCATAACCATATAAACCTGCTGGCCCTTTTTGACGTCAGCGCCGCTTTTGACACTGTCGACCACGAGATTTTGTTAGAGCGGCTGAGTGTTTCTTTTGGTTTGTCTGGTGCATTTTACAAATGGATAGATTCTTTTCTTCAGGAGCGTTCTCTCTGTGTGGTCCATGGCTCTTCTAGGTCCTCATGGGTGCCTGCACAATATGGTCTACCCCAGGGTTCAGTCCTTGGTCCCATACTTTATATTATTTACACCTCAGGTCTTGCCACTCTACTAACAGCTCATTCGGTTTTGAGTCAGCAGTATGCTGACGACGTCCAGGCTTACACCCATTGCCTCCCTTCTAATGCTGTCAAAGCGGTTCGGATAATGAGCGGGACTTTGGATGCTCTAGAGGCATGGATGTCATCCAATAGACTACGCTTGAACCCATCTAAGACAAAATTTATTTGGTTGGGCACACGGCAGCAGCTTGCCAAGCTTGATCTATTTTCTCTTGCATCTGAGTTTCCTGGCTTTGTCTTTGCAACCACGGTTCATGACCTCGGTGTCCAACTTGGCCAAGAACTAACTTTTGCTCCTCAACTTCACCGTCTTGCTCGAGACTGCTATTATCAGCTGCGCCAGCTTCGCACTGTCATCCGTTCTCTTACGTCTGCTGCTACTCTTACTTTAGTGCATTCTTTCGTTACATCTCGCATCGACTATTGCTCTTCGCTCTACATTGGCCTCCCATCCAGCAGATTGACTTTTCTTGACCGGGTGTTGCGCTCTGCTGCACGCCTAATTGGGAAAATCCCTAAATATGATCATGTCTCAAACTACATGCTTGAGGTGCTTCACTGGCTCCCTATTCGCCAGCGTATCGAGTTCAGGGTAGCTGCATTGGTATGGCGATGTTGTCAGGGCCTTGCCCCAACTTACCTCCGTGAGCTATGCAGCTCTACATTGGGTATCCAAGGACGTCGTCAGCTACGCTCTGCTGATAGGGGAGTCCTCTTAGTTCCTTTTGCTCGTACTACTACCATGAAGGATCGAGCCTTTTCTGTGGTTGGACCAGTGGTCTGGAATGGCCTTCCTTTTGAGCTACGCCTACACCCTGGAACTCTACCAGGATCCTTCCTTACTAAACTTAAAACTGTTCTTTTTGTGCGCGCTGGAGTTGGGAGCGCTTCTGAGTAGTTTTTCTTGAAGGAGCGCTATATAAATGTCCGAATGAATGAATAAAAACGACAGAAGAAAAGATGGGAGGACGTGATACAAAGACCTGAAGCTGCTCAAATTGAAGAAAGAAGACACCGGAAGCAGAGACAAGTGGAGGAGAAGCATCCGAGTGGCTGACCCCTCGCCAGAGGGAATAATCCTAGCCTGAAGGGAAAAAAGAAGATAACCATATAAAAACGAAAATATATTTATATATATTTGCGTTAAATATATATTTGCATATAAAAAAAACGAAAAATCCGCAAATCCGTAAGAACCTTCGGAACGGACTGATCCACCGGCCGAGCTCCGCTCCGCAAAGCTCGGACTTCTCCCTGCAGCAGACGAACACCTGGATCGTGCGATCCCAATGCGGACACGCCTCGTCCCTCTCTCCCGGACACGACAGCGAGAAATCCAGCTCCATCTGTCCGTACTTCCGGAGACTCTCCACCGGCGGAAGAGTGACGTTCACGGATACGCCTTTGTCGCCGTGCATCACGGAGTTATTGAAGATGCTGACGGAAAGGACTTTTGTGGAAAGACGTCTGTCAAGATGGCGTCTGTAGTCGAACCACTGCGCCTGCCACGGCAGGTAGATGAGCGACGGATGTAAGAGCCAACCGAGTTCGGCCAGACGACCGTTTTCGTCGATGGCGGCAAAGAAGTTTTCCGACGCAACGTTCTGGTAACGGATGGTGATGTTCGCCTCCCTGCAACATTTCAGTTTGGTTTTCAGTTCTAAGCAGAGTTGGTGTACCGCGTCACCCCCTAAAAGTCTCTTCCATCCACCCACCATGAAACTGTATTTCGAGATAGATTCTCCCCCTGGCGGATAAGTGTCGGAATAAATTTGCCGCTCCCGGAGAGTATAATTCTGAAATAAATTCTCCATGGAGAGAGAATATTTAATCTTCCTCTGCTGGAACAAAGTCTTCCCCATCCAACGTGAAATGGGCTAGAGCTACATAAAAGCTATAGATAAGAAGGTCAAATCGTTCTTTATGTTGATAAGTTATTTAACAAGAATGTATGTTCCCAAATTATTAACGGTAACAAAAAAATTGGTTCCTATACAGAGTTTCAGGCAGGGGAAACTCTGTTTCAGGGGGAGACTCTATTCTCTATTTGAGGGGGACTTATACGGTGACACCGGCACTACAGAAAGGCAAGTCATCCAGCGCAAATGCCCTGCTAAAAAAGAATATGCCCTGTTCGTTGCCCTGCCACAAGGCTGCCAGAAATTTTCTCCTAAGCTCACCATTCATAGCCCCTCGCTGATAACTTGTATGAGGGCCCCTTGGTTACTAAAGAGTGTCTGGTACCACCCCCAAACAGTCGATTGTACTATACTGCATACTATTTGTACTATATTGCATATAAACAATTATGAAGCGCTCTTTGCAGGATGAACCATTCTGGAGCATTCACCGTGCACAAAAGCCCGAGGGAAGAAGCAAGTTTTGAAAGAGACAGTGAGGCTAGCAAAAGGAATAAACATTGCAGGCAGAATCAGAAAATGCGTTGCAAAATTGTTCAAAGCGAAAGATCGATATGATAGTGTTGTAATATGGTAATCATAGTGATCATCCAACCACTGATAAATGATTTCACCATTGAAAATACATGATGCTGCATTTTTAAAGTGTTTGCAACCATAGCAACCAGCCGGGGGTTAAAGTGTGCCTGGACGGTCATGGGCGGCGTCCATGCACTTGTTTTAAAATCTGAACGCCGTCCAGCCACTTATTGGCGAGCACAGACTGGAAAGGTAAGTGGCGTCCATGCACTTATTTTCCACACTTTAATCACTGCAACCAGCGCATCTCTGCTTGTGGACCACAGATTTCTGTGGCCAGCCAACATCTGAGAAACAGTACAGATTAGATCGTCAGACACACCTCCGAAGGAATGGATGATTTGGAATGGTCGAAGCTGGAATGTTGAGAGGGACGATACACTCGTCGTCTTTGCAGTTCATGTCCGGTGGATGAGAGGAAACGTCCTGGAGAACGAGGACGCCGAGGGACCCGGATTTGGCCATCGCCTGGAACTAAGAGAAGAAAATGACACATTTCTAAAGACATTCAGGACCATCAACAACATCTCCATTTGTAAGATGAACAGAATGAGCATGACTCCAGCTAGAGTAATTATTGTACATTGTAATTGCAATAATACTACTAATAATAATAGTAATAATGATATTGGTAATAAAAGTAATGCGACAACAACAACAATAATAAAAATAATAATAATAATTACAATGAGAAAATACTACTACTAATAAAATTGTAATAATAATAATAATAATAATTACGCGAAACTGGTTTCCTTTTCCAGAGCATTTCAGTTACAATCCAACGCTACAACGCCGTTGCGTACCAGGGCACCTTGTCTGGACTACCCGGGGCCATGGACCGGCCACCTTAAACAATCTAAAATTGTTCTGTAAAAACTAAATCGAAATCTAAACCTAACATTCCAATAATAATAATAATAATAATAATAATAATAATAATAATAATAATAATAATAATAATAATAATAATAATAATAATAATGCAATACTAACTTACATAGTACGTAGACTTACCGTGCAGGTCTGCACATCGGGCAAGGCACCACTAACACAAACACTAACACAAACACCAATACTACTACTAATAATAATAATCAATAATAACATGTTATTGAGGACACACTTTCTTTTGTCATCCCATTGGCATTGGAAACAACAGGACCAGCTAACATTAATTGCCTTGCATGTCTGCATGTGTGTATGCACGCCTTTATGTAAGTTTCTGTGTATACATGCATGTCTGTATGTCTGTATGTAATCGTAATCTCCAAATTTCTATAAAAAATTGCTACTCAAAAGCCAAGTGCGGGACACCAGCTTTTTCACGAGCAGTGCGTTGAGTCAAAAGGTTGTCCGTAAAAGTAGTCCGTGGTGGTCCGGGTCGAGTTACCATAGGACCAGAGGGGCGGATGTAGTCTGGGTCGGGAATTGGAGGGTGGAAGATCAGATGAGACAGTGTGAGTCCTTGAAAAGGAGTGTCTTCAGTTTCGAATGAAATGCCCGAGGTGCGATGGATATAAGAGCCTGAGGAAGGTCATGATGTGTGACTAGTAATGATGGTGGATGAACTGTAAAAGATCGGAATTCAGCAGGCAAGATTGGAACGGCTGCAGGAGCATCAGACAGAAATTCCAACCTTGACGAAGTAGTCGCAGTTCTTCTCAGAGACAATAGCGATGGCACCTTTAGCTCTTGCATCAGCAGCACATCCATCTCCAATGACGACAGCTGGAAGAGTTCGATTGCTGAAGGTCGCGTCGGGTGATGGGAGCCAGTCGTAGCGCGCATCTAGACGAGGAAGCGTCAACAGCGCATCTACATGAAAAACATATCAGACCAAAAAACAAATAATATTTTAGTCTTTGTTTAATTTTAAACTGACATGGTGCAGAATGATTGCAATTAAAATTTTGACAAATGATCATAAGTGGGGTTAAGTTATTACAGGAGTCGAATTTAACGCACCTTCCCACCAACAGTGTATGGCCCGTGTCTTTATCAGAGCTCAATTGGATAGGGATGCAGGTGGAGCAGAAATCCTGCACCAAATTTATACCCTGGGTGGGAATTTTAACCCGAATGTGCTTCAAAAATCACTACTGTAGCAGTAGTTATAAAAAGACAGAGAACCTTTAAATGCCACTTAGAAGCTTTCAGCATTACGTTATCTTAAAAGGTATAGCAGCTCGATATAAATGATCATAACTGCAACCAAATTTTACCTATAAAGTATTACCTGAAGTGGTCTTCTTATTTATGTTTAAATGCTAACATCTATTTCTTTTTATTTATTTCTCGCATCTGCTATAGCGCCCCTTACATCTCCCTACTCAGAGGTGCTCCCGACTATAGCACTGGCACTGCATCAGAGTTTCACGCCGAAACGCACAAGCAATTACGAGTGAAGGACTTGCTCAAGGTTCACATACATGTATGCAGCATTATAGTTGTTGTTATTGTCATCATATGTTGCTATACGTCATCATGTGTCATCCTGTATATGTTGCTATTGTCATCATATTCTCGCAGATGATTGGAGACCAATGCTTGATGTAACTTGAGTCGAATGGTTCACCTGTCTGAGCTTGAAGAAATTCAAGAGTACAGAATTTTTGAAAAGAAGGGAATACATACAGTATGCAGAAGCACAAGCCCCATTAGGGTCAAGGCCTTGCCCACTTCTGCCTGGGCTGCTAGAAACTGGGGCCATCTTAATCACACATGCATATGTACTAATCTAACTACCTGCATATATGAAAATCAGGTCCCATGGTTTCACTGGTCACCCAACCACTTAAGGATTGTCTTGACCCACGATTTTCTAACCCATTGATGCAGCCTACAGACCTCAGCATAGGTCAAGTACCCTGCTTCAATGTGCTATATGCCGTCTTGGGCTATTTTGCCCTACTAGTTTATCTCTCTTTATACAGGACAATTCGTCTATCATATGACATTCTCCACTTCAATTGCGATTTCAATTTTACTGATCCAGTGCATTGAAATAATAGTCAAAATCTGGACAATCACGTTTCATTTATGAAATACGCACTTACAAAGCATAATATATAGCCGACTGAAGCAATACTTACCAAAATACTCACATATCCTTATTTTACAGAAGCCTAACTTCACTGGGTTGACTGCAATGAATAGGCTCTATATGTGCGCAAGACCACACACCAGTGGTTAATTTTCCACTTATCTGAGCAGAAATTGCTTACAGAAGAAATCGTTCTACACCACTGAATGAACGTCATTCAATAAATGAGTGAAGGTCATGCAATCAAACTAAAGGTCATTAAATCATAAACTAAGGTCATTAAATCATGAAAAAGGTAATTCAGTCAATGATTGAAGGTCATTTAATCAATGACTAAAGGTCGTTAAATTATGAAGGAAGGTCATTCGATCAACGAAAACTCAAGGTCATTCAATCAGACCCATTGTTGCCAAACAGGCCATGTAAAAGACCGATAAAGACAAAGGTCAATAAAATACCTCGTGGATCAGTAGACTCGACGACAACCTGATCGAGACCACAGTTGTGATCCTGACATGACCATTCCTGCAAAAGATCAGGAACCCAGACGCCCAAGTCTCTTAGTTTCCACGTAGATATCGTAACGAAGTGCAGGCGATCAGACAAACGTGTCCAGTGTGGCCTCAGCTTCTCATGTCTAAAAATGAAATGACATCACAGCTGATAGACAGACATGTTAGCACTTTTGCAAAATACTTAGAAGGTGCCATATAAGTATTTTGATGCATACTCTTGAAATGCACATACATACATATCTATAGGCTAGGTCCACTAGCCGAGGTACCCAGATTTAATTGATTAACCGAATGATTATGAAATGACAGAATCTTCGGTAATCTATCGTTTTAACGGAATTAATTATTTGCCATTTTGTCCACTATCGTTTTAGCGGAATTAATTATTCGCCTTTGCATGGGATATATCGATGATGGCATACAAGTTGGATTGACGAAAAGAATTCTTGCTAAATAGAAGTCGGATTGATGAAATAATTTTTCACACAATTGAAGTGGAATTTGCGAAAACATTATTGCTGAAATTGGAGCTGGATTGATGAAAAATAATTGGTATTTAAATAGAAATTGAATTGATTAAAAACTGCTATTGTTGAAATAGAAGCTAGATTGGTTAAATGAAATCTTGACTAAATGGAAACCTGATTGATGATAATGATTTATGCCAAAGTAGAAGCCGGAATGTTGAAAAATAATGATGCTGCGACTGCCCAAAAATTTCGTATAATTCATTTCGCTATTCCGTTTTCCGAAATGAAAAAAATAATTAATTCCGTTAAAACGATATATTACCTAATCTTCTTACTTACTTGAGCGCCGCACCTTTCAGCCTTGACCTCATCCAGGTGACGTCACCCACGGCGTCATTCGACGACGACATGATGACGTAATGGACGTCGGCAGGCGATGACTTCACGAAGTCCTCCACTGACCCGGAACAGTTCCAGAGACATCGCAGGAATGCGGAATCAGGATTATACGAGTGGAATATCACCGGAGTTGTCCGGTTGATGACTGGTCCGGGGTAGACCAGGGACCCATCGAGGGTCGGCAGCTTGAAAGCCGGGGCCGGTTGGCCGGGGACGAACTTGCCCGCGGACCTTGGTGCTAGAGGGGGCGGTGAAGAAATGGCGGCCGTGTTCCACTGGGCAATACGAATCCGGTGCAGAATAGGGTTCGGAGATCGTATGATTGACTCCTGAGCAGCCAAATAGTCGCTTGAGAAGCATACACTAGTAGACCAGTTGATTTGGTAGCGTTAGCATTGAGGGCATAGAATAAATTCGCGACAAGCGGTTTTGATGTTCACGTAAAGTTTATTACATCGACTAAGTTATGTTTTTGAATGACACCCTGGTTTGAATAGTTAAAAGCTTAATTATAATTAAAAAATTTCGAACGATATAAAAGTGAGCGATAATAGAGGTTATTAGCTATGCTCATCGTTGCACAAGAACTGTTTTCTTAGCGAATAGTACGCTAGAATACAAAAATTTCATTGGTACCTTCGAAAATTTATGACAAAAGTGTATTTTAGCGTATTTTATTATTTATAAATCAATATCGTACATTTTAGCGTATTTATTATTTAGCGTATATGTATTTACATATTTTGTTGATGAAATCGTTACAACGGTTCATATTTCTATTGAAAAGTTACAAACAGACAAAATTGAGTGATATTGAAAGTTGGATTGATGAAAAACTTCTTGGTGAAAGCGAGATTGATGAGAAAACGCTTGAGAAATGGAAGCTGGATTAGGGTATCTAATGGCTGAAATAGAAGCTGGATTGACGAAAATAACGCTTGAGAAATGGAAACTGAATTGATGAAAAGAATGCTTGAAATATCAAATTTGGATTGATACAAATCATTTCCCTTAAATCGAAGCAGGTTGCTGAAAAGATTCTCAATTAAATAGGAGTTGGATTGATGACAAATAATTGTTGTTTAAATAGAACTTGGGTTGATGAAAAAATAATTGTTGCTCCAACAGAAGCTGGATTAATGAGAGTGATACATGCCAAGGTAGAAGTCGGATTGATGAAAATACCTGCATGACTTTGAAAATCGCACCCAAGCAATAAAATACGCTATTTATTTTTAGGTAAGATATTTTGAATAAAATACGCTAAAATACACTTTTACAGAATTTTTTATTTTTGGGTCAACTGTGTCCAAGATTTGGGTCAACGAAATTGACACAAACGTGTTGATTTACGCTGACCGGTCGATGTTCAAACTGCTATATCTCAGCTTCTTCTACACCTTTTGGTTTACATTATTAGATGCAATGACCTGTACCAGCATTTTATGTTTTTGTAATCCCGAAGATTGAGTGGCAGGTTACATAAGCAAAATGGCTGCCCACACTTTGCTCACATAGTGCACTGCGATTTACTGGGAACATCCCATAATGCAGCGCTCTAGTTAATAGCAATAATCTACATTTGGTTCGTACAGTCGCACCTTGTTTGTGACCATCTGACCTTTTCTGTTATGCCAAGTCGTGGAATGTGTTGTTGATAACTTCCCAGGCGTAAGCGTGTAGTTTAGTGTCATATAAGTTCTTCACCATTGCGTGAGTTTCAGCGTTATATGAATACAAGTGGGATTGACACAATAATTAATATCTAAATAGAAGTTGTATTGCTTAAATAGAAGCTGGATTGATTAAACGAATTCTTGCCTAACCAGCTGGATTGATAGAAGCTGGATTGATGGAATGGATTCTGGCTATGTGGATGTTGGATTGGTAGAAAATAACACAGCAACTTACAATACTGAGCTACACGCTTACTCGTCTGAGAACTCATGTTACTCAGTTTAATGAGGTGCATGGTAGACGAAATGGCATCTGCTGGAAAGAAATGGCTTCAGAACATTGTAAATCAGAAGTGGCATGAAGAACATAAAGAAAATCAGGGGAACACATAGTTACAGCTGCCAAACTGTTGAAGGTGACGACTTGAGAAGAACAATGCCAAACTGCATCATATCCATCTTCTGAGGAAGTGCGAGATCCAAAACGTGCCAAGGAATGGATGCCAGATTTGCGGCAACTTTTTCTGGACCATCTTATATGTCCCGAAGGGAAGAAGATTGGTGTGGCACACAGTATTGTGCAGGCAGTCAGGCCTAAAACAGTTAGAGGTGGCTCAAGTGAAAATGACTAGGGGTTTCTCGAGACTGGCAGCCAGGAAGTAGTCAGTCACTCATAGAAGTCACAAGATTTCTCTTGTCAATCAGTAACAGCAGAATGTTAAATCCTTCACCAAAGGGTGCTCGATTTCAAAGAGAACTGCTCAGTAAGCAGAAGAGAACAGAGTTAGTAGAAGAGAGCTATGTATAGTAGAAGAGAGCTCTGTAGTAGAAGAGAGCTCTGTGCACATAAAAGCATAGTGAGCAAAAGAGAACAGAAAGAAGCAGAAAGCAAAAGAGGCACAGTGAGCATATGACAGCCTATAGGCTAGTGTGCTTAGGAGGGCACAGTGGGGAAACGGGTAGCCTTAGAATGAACAAACAGCTAGCTAAGCAATAAACTTGAAGCAGATGACTCTGTCTATCGCCATAATATGCAACAAGTGATGGCCCTCTAGGAAATACCTACAAGGAGTTACCATTCATGAGAGAACTAGGCTGCCTAAACTAAGTAGAGGAATTCTCCAGCCAAGTTGTGTTCACTGACCTGTGTGGTCCCTCTATGCAGATTAGCATTCTGTGTGCCCAGTTGAGGTACCCAGTTATAAACACCTTGGTACATGCAATGTGATAGAATCACTGCAAAGACATTGCATATATATATATACAGTATTATACACATAATATGTATATATGTATATAAGACTCACACCCTGAGGTAAGAGGGTGTCAGGTAAACTTGAAGCATTGCTGATTGGCCGGCAGTTCTCTTTAGCCACCCACTGTTTACAAAAAGAGGGAACCTTGGCCTACTTGGATCTATTACTCCTTCCCACGTCTGCCTTGTCAAACTGACCATGAGAAACTATTGATTGCTCTATTGAGGGGCCATTATATACATTGAAAGAGAGTTCTTTATGAAGGTCTGCCTCAGTGAAAGCTATAATTACAATGTCCCAATTCTACCTGTGGTACACAGAAGGCAATGTCACTGTACTATGTCAATATAATAAAAACTTTTCACAAAAATAATTGAGTCACGGCAATAGAAGAGGGTCGGTCGGGTTACTGGAAACACAACATTGTTTGTTTTGCCTTACAAATGCATTTGAGACTAGATAAGCTGATAGAAGAGATCTGATTGCTGCATCCAGTACACATTGGAAGAATCAATCAATCAGAATTATACGGCACCCCTTCAAAGATCCCTACTCAGGGAAAGGGTCAAGGTCAAGGATGAAGTGCTCACTTGTTGAATATGGACTTTTCTCCATCTTCTTAACAGTTTTCGTTATTTTGCCCAACTAGATCTTCAAGATAGCTGTATAATGATGCCAAGAACACCTTCGTAGCTATTATATAAGCTGGGATACAGGTGTTCATAGACTGTTGCGAGGTCAAACTGGTTGGGTCAAAATTTGTCGACCTATATTTCGAAGTGTAATTGACCAACAAGAATACTATTTCTTGCTGCTTTGCCTAAATAGAGCATTCACTCAGTTTTATTTTGGTATTTCACTCTTGTTTCTATGTGCAATAGGAGCTGAGATACAGCAGTTTAAACGCCGTCCGGTTTGTGCAAATCGGACCATTTGGGTCGACTTCAATGACCCATATCTTGGAAACCGGTTGACCCAAAGGTCTAAAAATTTTATTTTGAGAGTTTCTCATTGGGTTCTACCACCCTGCCAACTTTCATAAAAATCGGCCATGTCATGCCGGAGCACAGTGTAGATTTAACCTGAAATGACCCAAAATAATTTTTGGCGACCCCCCCCAAAAATTTACCTTTGGGTGTCATTGGGTGTCATTCTCAGAAAATGTTGCCCATATATATCTGTATCAGAAACTGCAATAAAACCTTTGTATCAAATTTATTCTATGCAGTGCTTCCCATCAGACGGTCTATAGTGTAGCATAGGAGCTGGAATGCGAGCAGCAGAGATGACGGGTGAATGAGCTCCAACGTCGGCATGTTGATCTATTTGGGATTTTAATTATTAGATACTGCCGACGTTTCAAGACTTTGGGCGAAGCTTCTAGAATTGAGCGAAGTTTCAAGACTTTAGCGAAGAGTTGGGCAGAAATTAAACACTTTCTCTGTCTCTAAATAAAATGTAAACAACATCGACTGCACGTGACTTTCTTTTCCAGGGATGCCACTCTGAATATCGGAAAAATGTCAGATTAGGTAGAAAAAAGCCTAGCAAAAAGGCTAGATTGACAATTTCGCTGAAAATACACGGATTTTTCCATTTTTCCCCGGCTTGAAATTGCTGGCGACTTTTTTTAGTCATCTGATGATTAAAATTTGCTCTCTTTTCCTTCCCGCTTAAATTTCTGAATACCTTTTCAAGTCTTTCGCTTTAAAATTTGCAATTTTTGTCCAAATTTACACAAAAAATCATCGACTTTTTCAGGTCTTTTGTGCCTTTTCACTTAAAAAAAATCAATTTTTAAGTAAAAAGTCGGAAAAATCGCAGTCAGAAAAGAAGCTAGATCCCGATACAAGAAAACTATAAACCTATACAAGACCGAAAAACCTGGATCTAGGTGGAAAGCTATGAGTGACATTAGGCCTACTATTCTTTTCGAGTCACATGCGAGTTGAATCCAAAGACCTTATAGTCTACGACTAAGACATGCCTCTCCATGTATCTGATATTCATAGACTATAATTTCTTTGTTGAATCTATCATATCTGAATGCGAGTCAAAACTTTCGGTTTGCGCAAATAGTAAGCAGGTCTAGCCTACTACAGCGCAATGCTATATGATTTTGAACTCAACAAATAGGCAGAAATCGACCTACATAACATGAGCAAGAAATTGTGTCTGAATAGTATGCAAGGCTTCTTTCTCACTATATAAAATTATATATGCCTAAATAATTAAGTTAATTTAAAGTGAATACCTATAACACTTTAAATTTTGTAGAATTTTCGAGAAAAACCGAAGAGTATTTAGGCTAGGCTATAATATTTATATGAACAAATTGGTGAGCGTTTTATATTTTATAAAATAGTTGTTGAAACCTTTATAATTTCCATGGCATTAATTTTTGTCTTATTTTGCTATCACTCGTCTTCATTTTGTTGACTATTCTTAGGTTAGGCTATATATAATTAACTATCACAGAGACACGTTAAACACTTTTGTATTTATTGAGCCCATTATTAATTCACCCTTTTCAAATTAGGGGAGGGGATATGCCCGCCATCGTGGGAGTGACGTCTGGGGTACGTGTAACTTCCGAGGGAATATTTCCGGGGAAATATGTCCAAGGGTAAATGTCCGTTCCCAGTAATTTTATAAGGATGATAAAACCTTACAAACCTGCCATATTACACTATATGGAAATTCAAATAAGTTATAATGCAACGAGGAGGCACGGGCGCCCGCACATAGGGGCAAGGGGGCACTTGCCCCCCTGGAAATTGACATCTATGTTTTTAACTAACCTACTACTTTGGGGTTTTTAACAATTTTTTAACAAATTTCTTTGCTGTCTGTCAGACAGTGATAGTCAGAAATCTACATTTAGAGATCTCTATAGAAATAAACATATTTTGCTCTTATAACTTTCTGCCTTGCATATTCAAGCTCTTTCTAAAAACTGTAATGACCATTGGCTTTCAACCGTCCTGCGGGCGCCCATGCAAATAGCAGGCCTATCGATTATGGCCTACATGAGTGGAATCCAGCTGTAGTGCAAATAATCACAACTGCAAAAAATTAAATACTAATGCAAACATTTGAAAATTTCTCAAAGTAGGCCTATACACTGAAATTACATCAGGGAGATATGCTTATTCACCAGCATTGTAATTATATAAACCAAGTCTGCTATAAACCAGGCTCCATTTTGTCCATTTTGCAAGCTGCCAGTACAGAATCCAGGGAGGTCAAACTGTAGATAAATTTGGATAAGGGGCTCTGGTTATCACGCCTCGGGATTTACCCCCAAAACTGCCAAAGAGATCTGTTCAAAAGAATTGATACCCACACAGTCCAGTGAGTCCACACTCATCTGATCCTCGGATACTCCACCTTCCTAAATGACACCCGAATTGACAGTTACTCTGGCCTTCTGGCTACCAGACTCGGACCTCTTTCCGACTACTCTTTCGGATGGCTAGGCTTCTAACTAAACAGAATGCAGCACATGTGAAAAAACTGGTGCCCTGCGATTGGCTTTCGAGTGGCGCTTTATAAGCATCTAGAGGAGCATGCACCTGCCTTTGAAAACTGACACCTATTTTTCGTTCATTTATTCATTCGTTCATTCTATGGATTTATATAGCGCACCTTCAGGAAACTATTGTTTAACGTCTACTTTTTTTATTTTTTACCAAATTTCTAAGGAAACTTTAGCCTACCTATTAAAAATTATACACAAAATGAAACTGAGAAATTTGCATAAGCAACCTCTTTGAAAAAATACCCGTATTCTTAATTTCCAGCATAGCATTTTTCAAGCTCTTGCTACTAAAAAAATTAACCGTGACTTTCATAAAATTTTTGCATCCCCTGCAAAAATTTCTGCGGGCGCCCATGCGAGGAGGATATGTCTTCATGGAATCTTAGACTACCTTTTTCAACAATAAAATTATGAGAATTTTTGACATGGCAGCTCTAGTACGTGTTACCATAACAGTATGGAGAATTTTAAATTTTAACATTAATAATCATAATAATAATAATAATAATAATAATAATAGGCTATGTAGAGATAAAATTAAATTGGGAGGCGACAGTTTTGACGCCTGAAACCACGACTATCAGCATTGATACCAATGATATGATGAGCAATTTCGTTAAAATGACAGCCTATATATATTATGCTACTATATTGCAGTGTTGAAATTCAAACCTTTTCGACATTGGGGAGGGACCATCCATCCGCTCCAAACCCTTCCCGCTGCTAGGCGCTTCGCGCCTTGGCGATCGTCCTTCAGCCGCTCGTTCGCTCTCCATACAAATCCAGGACCAAATCTCCGCCCGTGTTTAAGCGCAATATTTATCTTCGGCGACGGCAACATGATATTTCGTAGTAGTGAGTTTTAACAATTTAGAATTATAGGTCTACCACTTTTCTACTTACATTGGAAGCATATCATTTGGCTCCAGGTAGAGCTGAGCCATATTGCGTCCTGATTTTGCCTAGGCCGAAATGCTCCTAAATTCTCTGTTCTTTGCTCAAGCATTAGCGTTTGAAGTTCAACACAGCATTAAAAGGTAGGCAATCGCTGAATTATAGTCTATAGAGGATGTTTACTGTAGACTTACGACCAGGGCCGTAAATCCCGCGGAGGGAAAGGAGGGAATTCCCTCCCCGCTTTTAAACCTGGGGAAGGAACGTGAAGGAATTCCCTCCCACAATTTTTCTCAGCTGCGTCACAAATGTTAGAGTCGGTAAGCTGTACGCGACTGCACATTGCTCGAAACGTGGATATTTGAAGATTTGCTCCGTGCGATCAAAAGCCGCACAGCTAAAAGAGGTGTAAATGGGTCAATTGACAGATAAAATCTCTTCTTTAGTAACACAAAGAGAGAGGAATTTACGATTTGACACGCCCAATATGGCCTTCATCCTGAAAGACTGCAAGAAAGAAGACAGCATTCTGGATAAACATGAACTCATACATACATCATTCATACATACATACATACATTCATACATACATATATACATACTGCAAGAAAGAAGACAGCATTCTGGATAAACATGAACTCATACATGCATCATTCATACATACATACATACATACATACATACATACATACATACATACATACATACATACATACATACATACATACATACATACATACATACATACATACATACATACATACATACATACATACATACACACATACATACATGTACATACATACATACATACATACATACATACATACATACATACAAACGTGCATGCATTCAATTCATGCAAACATACATACTGCAAGAAAGAAGACAGCATTTTGGATAAACATGAACTCATACATACATCATTCATACTGAATCATACATACATACATACATCATTCATACTGAATCATACATACATACATACATACATACATACATACATACATACATACATACATACATACATGCATGCATGCATGCATACATACATACATACATACATACATACATACATACATGCATGCATGCATGCATGCATACATACATACATACATACATACATACATACATGTACATGCATACATACATACAAACGTGCATGCATTCAATTCATGCATAGGCCTACGTGCTTGTGCCATTAGGAGTGTGGCAAGAACTTAGGCGTAGATGAAACTACTGGCTATAGTATGGGCCCAAGGACTAAGTCCCGGTACAGACCATATTGTGCAGGCACCCATGAGGACCTAGTAGAGCCATCTGGCTCACCAAATAGACCTACGAATGATATTGAAATACGATTAGCTGAAGATCATGTTACATGTATGATAGGAATTTATTGGATGATACGCAACTTAGGACAGCTCAGACTCTCATGAGGTTTAGAGTGGGCTTATAGAAAATTCTGACGCATGAGACATGTTTTCCTGCAAAGTCAAGTATTTATTGACGACCAGATGAAGCGCAGCCTATAATCGTTGCAATTCAGGTCCACGTTAATCAATTCTCCGATGACAATGGAAAACGAGGGTCCACTGTTGACTCTGTTTGTTGTCGTGTATGCCTCATTATAATTATTCGTTTTGGTTTCAGGACTTCCGGATTAGAATCGGGTGCGGCCTTGACAGTTTCGCGCTAAATTGAAGGCTGAGACTCGTCTCTGGCTGAGCTGCTCGGGTTACGTTTGCCACCAAAGCCCCTATATCCGCCGCCACTATCACGACTTGGATAAGGGTATATTCGTTGCTGTCGTATAGGCACCAGTGTCAAAGGAGGATCATCGGCTGTGGTGTTGTTGTTAGTTTCACTGTCACTTCTCGACTCAGACCCGTCTACAAGGAAAAGTCAAATGAACAAATGACATTGTTGTGAACTTGTGACGTCAATCATTGTTCTGCTTGTTCATAATAATAATTTCTTAATCCATCTTCGTCAAGCTCAGCAACTCAGTTCTGTTGCCTCTCCGGTCAAGGCTGTACTCAGCACTTTTGAGGTGAGTACACGCTGCGCCGGACAAATCGACTTTTTTGGCGAAATTTTCCTCTTGCATGCACTTCCATCCGCCCAAAAAATTATGACGACCTTTTTTTGTCATCGAAGTTTTTGTCATCGAAGTTTTTTGCAGTGATATTTCGCACGGAAACCTTTAAAACAGCGTAAAACGCTCTACTTTCATGATTTCTGCCTTCGTAATTCGCGATTTTTGCCTGCGTGTACCTAATACTGGTCTTACTGAGGTGGAAATACGCTGTATACCCGCGTGTACCCTTGAGTACAGCCCTGTCTCCGGTGTAGTGTCAGCATAATACTCGTGACGAGTGCATCTTTATAATCAGGGCTGTACTCAAGGGTATACGCGGTACGGCGTGTACTCACCTCGGTGAAAATGACAGCGTATGCCCACCTCAAAAAACGAGGGTACACGCGGGTATACATCGTATACCCACCTCAGTAAGACCAAGTGGGTATATACGCAGGCAAAAATCGCGAATTACGAAGGGAAAAAGTCATGAAGGTAGAGTTAAAAAAACGCTGTTCGAAAGGTTTTCCGGGCGAAAAATCACGGCAAAAACTTCGACGACTAAAAAAGGTCGGTCGCCAGAAATTTCGATGACTACAAAAAGTCGATTTTTTTCGGCGTCAGCGTGTACTCACCTCAAAAGTTCTGAGTACAGCCCTGTTTATAATGCATTGAATAGTCAGAGCAGCTGCAGCAGAACCCTTCTGTTATTGTAAACTTGAGACGCGCTTGAATCCGACTGCAGACAATCCAGTCATTTTTAAATTAATATAAAAACTAGCAACGTTCAATTTCTAAGAACACTGTGCTAACTAAGGTCAGCAAATTTCTTTGGCGTTGAACGGTTGAAACATACCGGTACGCCTCCCTACTTACCAGCATTGGTCCCTCCCTATGAAATGGACTTCCCATCCTTCCGGATGAAGTGGACTCCCCCATCCCTCCCAATGAAATGGACTTTCCCCCATCCCTGCCTATGAAATGGACTTCCCCCATCCCTCTCTATGAAATGGACATCCCCATCCCTCCGGATGAAATGGATTTCCCCATCCGTTCGCTCTGCCATCTTCTCACGTTAGGCTAGTATAGTCTTTCGTCATCTTTCTCTCATCTCACAACCTGCCTTTTCTCTCGGGATTGCACGCACTGGGAGCGCTTCTGGAAGGCTCTTGCTGCAAGAAGCGCTTTACAAATGGTCAGGTACAATACAATACCAATTATAGCAAGTGGGCATCTAAAAAGTTTGAAGCTGAAACAGGGTGCACTGAAATTTGCTTGCTAGGCCAACAAGTTTCAACGATTCTAGGCCTACTCATCTCATAAGTACTAGTGTGTTTATGTGCAATCATAGGCGGAGTTTGGTTTCCTTTTTTTGGAGGGGGGGCTAAAAACTTTGCGGCGAAAAAAAATTTCCGTTTCGGCCCAAAAAAAGTTGATGACCTTTTTCAAGTCATCAGTTGGAAGTGCTTGGGAGGGCTAAGCCCGAAAAAAATAGACCATTTACACGGTAAACAACATGACTATGGGGGCTTCTTGGGGGGCTTAACCCCTAGCCCCTGATAGACTCTGCCCGGCCGTGTGTGCAATGTGCTATATCATACTGCTAAAGAGGTTCTGAATTTTTTCCTGAACACTGTACTGGCGCGGGTCGGAAGTCTAATGAACTATTAGGCTCATTGTGAATCTATTGCAGATGGGAGTATAACAACTATATGCATCGTTTGTCTTGGACGTAGACGTAGAAGACGGGTGTTTGGGGGGGCAAATGCCCCACATTTTGGGCGAGTCTGTTTTTCGGGCAAGAAGGCCCAGGGAAAAACAAACTGTACTTGAAGTTCAATGCTCATTATCACACCACAATATCTTTCAGTTCAAATTATTTTGTCAAAATCAAGCTATAGGCTAGATAATTAACAGCCACCATGGTTAGGCCTATATGGATAGCAGAAATTCGCGGAAAAGGTTCAGAATTCACGTTAGCCCATTGCAAACAATGACGAAAATCGCAGCAAATTCACGAGCCGAAATTTCCCGAAGATCGAAATTTGTGGTGTTATGTGTGGAAATTCATGACATTCAAGCCAAATGCCTAATATCACGGAATTCACCGTAGTATGATGAAATCACAAAGGTATTAGCAGACTCGCAGTGAATAGATTCTCTTCCAGCTTTCAGTCATTCTTGCTTAAAATAACATTACTATATGAATGCATTGTTGTTTTCTAAAATTATGACATTGCTGCTTTATATTATCATGTCCTTACAGAAGTTCAAACTTGTTATTCGGAAGGCGCGTGCATCATTATGGGAATCAATAGGAGCTTAGGAGCCCCGGAGCTTATAGATTGTTTATACGGCACGGTACGTTTGCATTATTATTGCATAATTTTATTGCATAATTACGAAACGCTCGAGGATGGGTGGGGTCATTCAAAACGTAACAAAACGTTACGTGGGTGGGTGGGTGTGGGAAGCTGAACGTTACGTAACGTCCTTGCAAAAAATTAAGTTATACATGAATTTTGAATTAACATCAAATGCACAACAAACGACATGCTGTTTAATGCGCTGTCACGGTGCAGTCGAAGTTCAAACTTTTTTGAATATTATCTGCTAATGATTGACGGGTAAATAAAAAAATGCGCTATATTTATTTACGCTGTTTTAGAACAGCAGAGATACGCGTTGTGTCTATATTTTGATAATCACGTCGTTTCGAGTGCGTCGCGTCGCTTCAGTAAACACAAATAGGCCTATATATTCTGAACGCCTGAAGACTATACTATTCGTTAGCGGCAGTGCTAACTTTGGGTCGGGAGCGCTACTGAATCTGTGAGCGGCGCTATACAAAATTTCAATTAGCCTACAATGACAAAATTACAATTACAATTATATAGTAGACTGATTTTAAGTTACGTAACGCTGGAGATGGTGGGTAGGTGAGTGGGTCAAAGGAAATGTTACGAAACGTTGCACGGTGGGTGGGTCAAAAACGGTCATTTTCGGCGTTACGTAATTATGCAATGAGCCCTTTCCATCTATCCAGTCGGACAATCACAAAGCATTTTTATCACTGGCTAATCTGGCTTCAAACTATGTGTAGGGTTACCATAAGTGCTCAGATGAAAAAGAGGACACACAAAATGTTCGTCAGCTCCTCAGTCATAACGACCTGCACGAAAACCTGTGTATTGGGCTTTCAGGGCGTCTGTAAATAACCACTTAGCCTACGTTTCGGCATTTTTATGTCAAATTTTTCCGTGAAATTGAAAAATTTATTATCTTATTTACAATTATCATCATGTAACTAGCGTTATAGTTATGCGTTTGGTTTACAAAAACCTCACCAGGAACCGGAAGTCCGATGGTAACCATACTATTGAGCTAAATACTGCTGGGACTCTTGTTTAGTTCACGGAAAGGAAGAGTATATAACACGGAAAAGTAAGTAAGATGGGACGGACGGGGAAAACCCGGACAAAATCCGTATTTCTGGAAAGCCGCCCGGACGCCCGGACAGAGGCCAAAAAAGAGGACGTGTCCGGGGAAACCCGGACGTATGGTAACCCTAACTATGTGGACTGCTCTGAATAAACAGAATCAGCTAAGCACTTGACGAACGACTTGTTTGGTTTATTCTTTTTTCATCCGTTCATTTTGAAAGCTATAGGCTAATGATTCAATTTCTCATCCAGAGGTATAATAGCGGATAATAATTCGAAATTTTGCAAATGAAAGATTAAGCCTTAAGTCTGGCTATACCGGTAGCTTTAGAATCTTTACCGGACATGGTTATACAGGCCTAATTATAGGCCCATACTCGCTATTTGCTTCACGGAAAAATCACATAAGTTGCGTGAAACAAGAATAAGATGTGTGATTGCTGTTACAGAAGCACTTTTTCATTTGCAGCGACGTAACCAGTAAACGAGGCTGAAACTCCCCAAACAAGCTGAACCTCTTGTCAATTACCACGCTCATGACGGTTGAGCCCCCTCCCCAAACGATTCTTTTATGTTGAAGACGAATCGTTATGAGTCTGCCTATAGGCCTACGTGTTTAATTTACATCTACGAATGCGTTCAGGACTTAGACCAGGCAGAAATTTCACAGTAGGCCCTAAACTTGAGGAAGGATAATTATAGGCTACTTTAACACAACTTGTCCATTACACTGATCCAGAATAAATCCACTTTTTCAATATTCTGTCCACCTGTCAAATGGATGGACTGTTGTTGGCGAGGTGTACGGACCATTGGTCACAGGCTGATTGGTCATAGGCTGATTGGTCATAGGCTGATTGGTCATAGGCTGATTGGTCATGGGATGATCGGTCACCTGACAATGTCAGGGCTATTTGATAACAATTATTTGAGATGAGACTTAATAAAATCGTGTTTCGCTACTTTTTGTTGCGTTACGTTTTTGAATCGTCAAAAAACGGTGGGTGGCCTCACTAAAAGTGATATAACTTTTGTTCTGTGAGAAGTATTTTGATGAAATCTATAAGCCTGTAAAATTTCATTTCGCAATTCCTACTTTTGGTTAGGATATTGGCAAAATACCTAGGGGGTCTTTTTTGCCCACACTGTAGACTGGAATATTAAAAGACCTTTTGTTATTGTAAAAATAGAAGTAATGAATTAATAATAGACGAACTGTCATTGAATAGCCTACGACACGTTTTGTGCGTCATTTTGTTGTGCTTCTGTGTGGTTGGGTCCACAGCTTTATTGAACAGGACACTTACATTTGTTAATCCGGCCCTGTGCAAGACCCCTTTCGAGTCCCCTGTGCAACCAAATGGTAACTATTACCATAATTACTTCTTCTTTTCCTTCAGGCTAGAATTATTTCCTCTGGCGAGGAGTCTGCCACTCGGATCCTTCTCCTATACTTGTCTCTGTTTCCAGTGTAGGTGTAAATTATTATCACAATTATTAGCATAATTACTTAAACACTCTATTAGGCTAATTTATTTTGTTAACTTTGTTTCTTTGGTGCTTCTTTTGATTTGATTTGTTGTCCTGGTTGCCAAATAAATGAATTAGAATTAGAAAATTAGAAATACTGGACGGGTGAAGCGCGTGGCTTCCGCTATCAAATGACTTTGTGTGCTTAGAGAAAGGTTCCGCAACTAGAAACAGGTTGAAAACCATTGATCTCGGATATGGGCTCCCGCTTGCACTACGCTTACTACCTCGGAATAATTTGCCTGCTTTCTACAAGTTGCTCAAGACCTATCTTTTTAACTGTGGCTGGACTGGGAGCGCCTATGAGTAGGCTTCTTGAAGGGGCGCTATATAAGTTTTTGGAATGAATGAATGAATGAAGGCATAACTATATGGGGAAACAAACGAACGGCCATAATATTTTTTGATTGTCTACGCTATTGTCATCGTAGCATTTTCTATTGAGTTGCTGTAGGCCCTATTATTATTTTCACTGCCAACTATTAATAAACTAAAATGTAGGCCTAATAAATGCATAGGCCTAGTCCTAATTAAATGTTAAACTCGCGACCCTTCTAAGATCCGGCAAAAGCAGGTCGCGAATATTAATGTCGGACCGCAGACCCGGCTCAGACAGAGCCTACAGAGATATTTAAAAAATTATTTCGAAGGCAGGGCCTGATTAAGGCATGTTCAACATGTTCGGCCGAACAGAGGCCCCACACTTTATGGTCCCCCAACATGCGGGGAAAAAATGTTTCCGAAAATTTTAAAGATTTTTTTGACCAAATTTCAATCAAACGAGTAAAAAAAGGCCATCAACTTTTTTGGAGGGAAATAATCGGCACATTCTACGAAATTTTCGACCAAACGACTTTAAAAAAGGTCCTCAACATTTTTGGAGATAAATAATCGGTATAGGCTTAGGCTATTCTACGAAATTTTCGACCAAACGACTAAAAAGGTCAACAGAATT
Organism: Lumbricus terrestris; assembly: GCA_949752735.1. Lineage (NCBI taxonomy): Eukaryota > Metazoa > Annelida > Clitellata > Crassiclitellata > Lumbricidae > Lumbricus > Lumbricus terrestris. The sequence continues at coordinate 28,058,580 of OX457048.1, read as the reverse complement.
TTCGGTCGAAGATCCGCAAAAATTTCCCGAACAGGGCTCTCACATTTCTTAATCCGGTCCTGTTCGAAGGTAGGCCTATATTAGGTCTTACCACTTTGGATCCCGCCCCCTTCCGCTGCTCCGACCGCCGTAAAGACACCAAGGACAGCGACGACACAGACGAGTAGGATGGTCCGCCCAAAGATTCTTCCAGACATCTCGAAGGACTTCATTGCTACAGGCCTACCACAAGCAAGTGCAGACTTCCTTTTTCGCAGAAGCTAGAACTCTATCTGCTCAGCAGCAACAGACCTGATGTTTAAGAAATTTCTTAGATTAATTCTAAGATGCCTTTGTATGTGAAGCCTCTGGCTGTGCCCTGCGTTCTGAGTAGCACTAGGCCCTATTTATCTAGCGTTTATAGTCGGAATATCGATTTGAAAGGGTTTCGAGTTGGCTGTTACGAGTAGCCTATAAAGACTATCAGACAAAATTCAGATTATATACAGGGTGGGCACAAAACCTACGGTTTTTTGCCAATATCTTGGCCAGAAGTAAGAATTTCGAAATGAAATTTTCCAGTCTTAACGACAATTCATATTTACACATGATGGCAAGATTTCATCAAAATATTTCAAACAGAACAAAAGTTATACCACTTTTAGTGAGGCCACCCACCGTTTTTTTACGATTCAAAAACGAAATGCAACAAAAAGTAACAAAAACACGATTTTATTAAGTCTCATCTCAAATAATAGCGGTAAAATAGCCTTGATATTGCCAGATGATAATTATTATTATTATAACCATTTTAAACAGAAACAGGGTACCAGCGTAGCCGCACGTAACTGTGAAGTCACTTAGCAAGATGGCAATCAAGTTGGTAAATGAGGAATCTGTCAGATTCATAATTTTGCTATTTAAGTAATGAAACTCAAGTTTCTAAAAAAAATAAAATGGCCAACGTTTCAATGACAGACAAACTGTGTATTCAGACACCTCTCGAGAAAGATCCTGGAGATATAAGGCTCTGAGCAACGTTTAGTGAGAGCGCAAAAATTAAGAGCTAAGCTGAGATTTAAGAGATTTGCCGTGAATAAAAGGAGATCGGCTCAATGTCGATTGTTCTGGTTTAATTGTGAAAACCAATGGCCCCAAATCTCCGGATTTGAACCCGATGGATTGATAATCAATTGCGGAGAGCTATACTGGAGAAATATCGCAATCTGCAGCCAAAACCAATAGCAGTAAGAGAATTGATGGAATGATGGGCGCATTGAAGTTGATATGGGAAGATTTGCCTTTGGAACGCATCAACAGAGATCAAGAAATTTGCAAAGAGACTCAAAAGAAGTTTTGGCACTGGTGGTGGGCGCATTGAACACAAGTTATGAAGCACTATCAAGTTCATTTCCAAGCATTTATTTGAGATGTGACTGAACACAATAATTTTTTGTTACTTTTTGTTGCGCTAGCCTACGCTTTTGAATCGTGAAAAAACCGGTGGGTAGCCTTATTAAAAGTGGTAAGCTTATAACTTTTGTTCTATTTGAAATATTTTGATGAAATCTTGCCATCATGGGTAAATATGAATTATTGTCTTTAAGGCTGTAAAATTTCATTTCGAAATTCTCACTTCTGGCCAAGATATTGGCAAAGAAACTTAGTGGGTCTTTTTTGGCCCACCCTGTATGCACCGAAATATTAACTCATTGAATAATGAAACAGATGGTGGTTGAGAGTTTATAAGGGGCCATTGCATAATTACGCAACGCTCGAGGGTGGGTGGGTGGGGTCATTGAAAACGTTACGAAACGCTATGTGTGTGCCTTTGTGGGTGGGTGGGGGAGGTGAACGTTACGTAACGTTTTGAAAAATATTAATGAATATTAAATTACCATCGAATGACAGTTCAGACATGATGTGATCGAAGTTTAAACTTCGTGACATTGATTTAAAACTTAACCGAAGTAGGTCTATATAATTATCTGAAAAAGATAGGCCTACGACAGCCGACACCAGCTGCATGCCTGCAGGTCAACATTAGGCTATCTATTCTCCCGTTTGTGCAAACAGGAAATCGCTGTTCGAATTGTTTGAATCTGCGATAGTTTTACCCATCGACGTATATTGAGGTATATCGACGTATAGCCTATTTTACCCATCGACGTATCAATATACGTCGATGGTTTTACCAACGGAACAGCGATCGAGGTAGGCCTGCATGGACACGAATCTCAAATATTTAAAACTGATGCTCAACAGAACTCACCAATATTTCTAATAATGGTTATTGAAGTGCTCAAACTAAGCAAATAATTAGTTCGTCTTAATTTTGATTAATTATTAATGAGCCATTTAGTCTTGCGGTAAAATTCAAGATAATTGCAGTTCAAGCATGACTGTCATTTATGTAAATAGAACATTCTGTATATTTTAAGCCTAGAGTCTACTGTGCAATAATATTATAATTCACGTACTATGTTAAAATCGCTATGAAAATATGAATTATAAATACGATTTCGCATAGGCTTTATAGGCCTAAAATTTCACTGATTTTTCGTACAAATAGCGTTACGTAACGCTGGGGCGGGTGGGTGGGTCACGGGAAGCGTTACGAAGCGTTACAGGGTGTGTGCAGTGGTATAGACAAGGGGTTTCGGGGGTTAAACCCTCCATTGGCCTATGAAAAAGTTTTTTTAAGGTTTTCTTTCCACTTAAATAAGAAAAAACAAAAACAATTGCTTGTAGGGCCTAGTAACAATTGTTTTCTTACTTTATGCCCTTTGTTACATTATTTACTGTAATACCGTTGGGTTGGTATCAGAAAGGGCATCCGGCCAGGCCATAAAAACCCCAACTCCCCCCATCATAAATTCCTGGCTCCGCCACTGGGTTGGTGGGTAAAAACGGTCATTTTCGGCGTTACGTAATTATGCAATGACCCCTAACAGGTCAACTATGGCAATTGAGTCACACCGCCATGCCATTAACTAGATTACAGTAAACGGCATCAGGTAGCCTACGTTGATGCGACTTTAACATATAAAAACGATTAAGGACTCCCGTAATAAGTGCAGACCTGATAATGCAACACGAATTCTTATGACGAGATTTACCATTAGGCAGTCATTACCAACTAAGAGCGATAAAAGAGGCGTCAGGCATTAGGCTACATTTACAATAAGTAGGACTACCGTTGAACGCTAGGGGGCTAAGCCCCCCTAAAAAAGGCCATGCGGTTTTTTACATGTAAAAGTTATTTATTTCCATGATCAGCCCCCCTAAAAATGCAAACATAGGCTATGCGTGAGATATCGACCGAATGACTAAAAACAGAAAAAAGGTCGTCAGAAATTTTGGAGGATGAAAATTGGAAAATTTCTATGATATTTTGGCCACACGAATAGCCTAGAAAAAGGTCGTCAGAAATTTTGGAGGATGAAAATGGGAAATTTCTTTCGCGGGAATTTGGCCCCCCCACTGAAATCCTGGCACCGCCACTGGTTCTTTCTCCAATTTTATCTGTAGTTTGTCATGTCTGGATCGCCTGCGCTGTATTCTCAGCCATAGGCTAACCCCAAACAGAGGCACATCCATTACATATATAGCATTATAGCTTATAGTATAGGCAACCCTCCAGACTCCAGTAAACTTGTTTCGGGGATTATAGACTTAAATCACTGCTCCATCACAAAAAAAACAAGAATCTGTGCAGGGCTATTTTTAAGGAATTTTTAGAACTGCACAACCTATTAATTCTTTCTCTTCCCATCCTCCATGGCAAATTAGGCCTACTTTCAATTGGAGGACAATTACCTTTTTCACTAGTTTTAACTGCGCAGAAGTGCTTCTACAACTGCACAAATCCATTTACAACTGCAGATTTTGTGTAGAACTGCACGTTAAAAAGCTCTGAATCTGTGGCTGACTATGACGAACAAGTGAAACGGATCGAAGCTCAGTGAGGCGGACCGATGGGTAGACAGATAGACGGAGAAAAGAAGAAGAAAAGTTCATTGATATAACTTCCTCCTAATACGCCGAACAAATTTCTGTCCAGGGTAACGGCCTTTGATGTCAGACCCTAGTCAAATCGGATCCATCTCCCCTCCTCCACACACACACACACACACACACACACACACACACACACACACACACACACACACACACACACACACACACACACACACACACACACACACACACACACACACACACACACACACACACACACACACACACACACACACACATGCACACACACACATGCACACACGCACATACTTATATAGCCTAATTATATTTAATTCAGCATGTAGGACCTACCTGAAATCGGTGAGCCATTTAACTGCGAATCATTGTTAGGTTTTTAAAACTCGCCTTCATTTTGATGACCATTAGGCCTATTATGTGATAATTTCATAAATAATAATAATGACTAATAAAAAATAAATTATATGACATCGCTCGTCAATACCAGTGTAACATCATAAGAGATTAATAGCCTACCTTTGCAACCTTGACGCTTTTGGGTTCAATCGATTCTTACAGTCTAATGAGCGTTTCATAGCTGTAGCTAGGCCTATAAGGGGTACTGAATTAAAATTATAGTACCCAATAAGGTCTAGGTAGGCCCTATAGTACCCAATTCTGTCTTCAACTAATTCTACAAAGCCTATTGAAAGAATAAGAACCACTCAGTTTATGAACCCGTTCCAATAGCCTAAATTCCGATAGCAACAGCCTAACGGCTTCCGGATTCCACAGGGAACATTCCTTGGGAATTCCTTGGGGGGTCCGTAGCTCAGTTGAGAGAGCGTTGGTCGATAAACTGAGTAGTCATTATCGCAACCCGGGTTCAAGCCTCGCTCAGGGCAAAAAAATTATTTGAATTTTCTGTTAGCTGCCAGTCGCGCTTTCTGTTGTGTTGTTTGCCTCGGGTCTGTTGAAAATAAGATCGCCCCTCCCACTCCTGGCTTGGCCGAATCAGGAGCGTTCCAGCACTTATAGGCCATCAGTGTTAAGCTACCGAGCCTGTTGTAGCCGACCTGCGTGTCGTGCGAAGCTGGCCGTATTTCGTATAACTTGTACCTGTATTCGTTCTGCGGTCGGTCAGATTGAATGTCAATAAACGAAGATTATTATTATTGGGTCAACTCAAAGATTCACCCAGGCAGCCACAGGGCTTTTTAACGTGCAGTTGTACACAAAATGTGCAGTTCTAAATGGATTTGTGCAGCTGTAGAAGCACTTCTGTCACAAGTTCTGTGCAGTTAAAACAAGCAAAAACGGCAATTGTCATCCGATTGGAAGCAATTTACCATGGAGAATGGGAAGGGAAAGAAGGGGTTGTGCAGTTCTAAAAATACCTTAAAAACAGCCCTGGGCAGCCAGATTTAAGAGCTGCAGGTGACAACGCCGACGTCATCTTGCGAATGATTTGATGAACTAAGTTTCTGCACTTGACCCACTTAAGACTGTTAGAGAGCGGGTCCAGATTAAAAGTGCGAAGAACCGGAAAGAAGTGGAGGTAGTCTCAAACAGGTAGAACAGAATTTTCCAATTCAGAAAACAGGATTTTTCAAAGTTTCAGTTTCCAGGTCGTCAGTGGGTTTCGGGGGTTAAACCCCCCATTGGCTTAGGACAAAGTTTTTTTAAAGGTTATTTATCCACTGAAATAAGAAAAAACAAAACAATTGCTTGTAGTAAGAATAGTTTTTCTTACTTTATTCTCTTTGTTACTTTATTCCCATTTTATTTACTGTGATACTGTTGGGTTGGTGTCAGGAAGGGCATCCGGCCAGGCCATACAACTTTCAAACCTCCCCCCATCATAAATTCATGGCTACGCCACTGTAGATCGTTCCAGAGTGGAGGAGCAATCGGAGCTTAAAATGGGGGGAGGATGCATTCCCATCGCTTACCATGGAAACACATGCGCTCCAATAAAAACTCTATCGCGTTTTCACAGGGGTAGGGGTGGCGGGTAGAGTAATGGATAACACGCTGGGATTGCCAGGTCTGTTCAGAAGCATTTGGGGAGTTCAGTAGGCTATATCTTTTTACTTTAGCAGCAGGGGCGGAGACCTGAGCGGAGACTTGGGGGGACGGACCGAAAATTTTCCATCTTTCGCCGGAAAAAATTTCTGGCCGTCCGCCAAAATCTGGGATAAATGTCTGTTTTCGCCGCCAAAAAAGTTGATGACCTTTTTTTTAGTCTTCACGCTCAAACATTGGGGGGGACAAATGCATGGGCCGTCCCCCAACCCCTTTATTGGGGGACCGTCCCCCTGTCCCCCCTAGGTCTCCGCCCATGTTTAGCAGTTAGGCCTCACCTTGTGCCGTCAATTCATTGAACCTTAGCGACCGTCATGGCCAACCTTCTCCACCTAGGCCTATTACGATATTCCGTCGCGTCTCTCAGTTCCTCCAAGTTCATCTTCGTTATCTCGTGTATTTCTTCCATCCACCTCCTTGGGCGTTCTCTACTCCTTCCTCCTTCTCCGCAGACCAGCATCATCTCTTTTTTCCCCAAGTCGTTTGCTAGCATCACATTTCCGAAGAACGCCATCTTCTTTCTGCCTTGCCGCTCTCTGTCCCATTGACATACTCCCTCTTGCTTGTCCTATCTCTTGTAATATGGATGCATTTGTTCTTTTCTCGATCCATGGGGTTCTCAACACCTACGCCTACTTGATGTAAATAACAATAAGGCAATCAAATGATCCGTTGCATTTAACCAGGGCTGAAAGTGTGCCGGGTCTGTCCGGGTCTCAGACCCGGCATTAAATTTTTTTGGCGCTTTAATAAACACATATATCTAGTATCCTTTGGGCCGAAGAGACCCGGCAATTTTTTCAAAAGACTTTCAGCCCGGCATTTAACACAACTTTGTCCTAAGCTCATAAGGTTCAACTGATGAAAAATGTAGAGTTTTAAGGTGCAAAAGGGAAAATGAACGAGTCATAAACAGCTCTCCAGTGGGTTAATGTCAACCTACCAACAAATCTGAGCAAAACACACACAACTCGATTACAACCATATTTAATCAGATTAAAAGTCAACACCAGCAGACAAGGTTTCGCAGCCGAAGAACTGCGCACACGCACAATCAAATCTTTGCTTGCAGCAATCAATCTGTCTTTGGCAATCAATCTTCTGTGGCAATCATCAATCAAACATGTATATATTTATATAGTAACTCATGTTTTAAACAAATCCACAAACTATTAGCAGTGACAAAGAACAACCGAAAAACGAAAAATCATATGCAAACTCGGAAACAGTCTGTCTGCTTTGCGCACAAGCGCTAATTTCCAAAAAACTTACAAAAACATCAAGAGACAAGAAATTACAGCCTGGTCGCAGTTCATCCATTTACACACTGTTAGGTCGAGGAGAAGGTCAATAATTAGTGGCAGGAGGCAAGTCCTGTAATGCCTAGCATGCAAGTTCAAACCTTCCAGCCTACAGTTCCAGAGCAATCTATCTAAGCACAACTGACACAACACAGCGCTCATGAATAAGCTGGTGCCCTGCACTTGGCTTTCGAGATATTTGGAGATTACGATTACGAACTGGCTGAACCATGCCGCACTATCATTTGCAATCCTGAAATTCTGAATATCCTGATGGGCGATTGCCTCTTCAAAAATAATAATACTAAAAATTAGAAATAACAACTCAATAGCAAGCTCAGATTTTTTAATCTAATTCAACCCTAAGGCTAATTAATTATTTCCTGTGAGTGCGTGACACACTACTAGACACTAACTGCAAACATTCGGTGCAACTTGTGCAAGCTTCTTTAGGCGGTGACCCAAGTCCACCTCCCATAGCCAGTTGCATCTATTTTCGAGCTTGTTCACATAAGAAACCCCCTGGAAGAAATAGTTACATGACTGCTTACACTATTGAAGTGCTAGTTAAATAGCAGAAACATAGTGCATAAAAAGCTCAGTTTCAAAAATGAATAGCCGAACCGCAGTGCAAACATGGGGTGACAAACCGCAGTGCAAACATGAGGTGACAAACCGCAGTGCAACCTTTTCCATCAAGACAATCGCTCACAGTCGCTCATCAATTACAAGCCACTTCTGTTATGCTCAACAGGCATGTGTGAGCAGCGAGAACGCCAGTTGCGTCTATTCTACCTTTCTGACAACAGTTTGTGCACGGATAAAATTTCTTCTCTCAATAACATTTCTGTGATTTAGGTAGAGCAGTTTAGAGCTACTGACCGGTGACATATTAAAAATCAAGCTACTCTATATGCTTTTGTTTAGCTAAAAAGAAGCATCACAATAACCATCTTCTTCTTATTCACCAGCAGCAGCAGTAATCAATGTCCAGGTACAACAACCAAGTTTGAGGCTTTGTGCAGTTCTGAACTTTGTACGTCAGTCATTATTTATATTAAAACTCAGTCCTATTGAATTTGTAGTAGGGTTGAACATGCTCGAAAGGCAAACAAAAAAAAAACAGTAAAGGACTATGGTAACTTTCTTTACAGTCTAAAGTTACGCATTTACAGTTGCACACTGTTGTTATGTGAAGCAGGATCGTAATGTAAAGACATGCAAAATTTTTTAAAAACACAATCATTCAATCGCAATCATTCAATTCAAAATCATTCAATCGCAATCATTCAATCGCAATCATTCAATCGCAATCATTCAATCGCAATCATTCAATTGCAATCATTCAATCGCAATCATTCAATTGCAATCATTCAATCGCAATCATTCAATTCAAAATCATTCAATCGCAATCATTCAATTCAAAATCATTCAATAACAATATCCACTTGGAACAGATATCAAACACACAAATGCACACAGGCCCACTGAAGAAGTCTAGATTCAATCTTTTTGTACAAAACGGTTACATTAACAAATCGAAACAAAAGCTAAACAATAATAATTGCTGAAGGTCAGAGTTACATCTTAACAATCCACAACGATTCAATTAAAAAAATTACAACTTTTGCAAAGTTGTAATCTACAAAAAAGTAATACTCTTATTATTTAAACTGAGCTTGGATACATTTTCTTCACATCAGTAATTAGTTAAACTGAAAATGGAAGTTGTGACCATACTACTTTGCTACTCGTGTAAGTATAAGGTCATGGAGGATTTCATGACGAGTTTGCACAGTGCCCAGCATCGAATTCAGACTTGATCAGGCCCTAAGTAATTTTTTCATCAGTCCACACATACAAATTTTTTAGGCCCAGGAGATTGTGAGGTCCTACCTAAGCTGTCGGTTTTTAACTGCACATTTCTTTTACCAAGGAATTTTCTTGTAAGCAAAGTGACAAAACACGACTGCAGAAACATTTCTTCAAGTTGCACGTAGATTTCGAAACATGATTTGCTTTGATAACTAACATGAAATAAAACTGATTACACATGATTAATTAATTAATTAATTTCCAAATGTACATGCAGAACTTAGAAACAAGGTTTAAAATTCGATCAAAATGAGGCAATTCGTACAGTATGCAGAACACGAGAAGAGATTTTGCAAATTTAAAACACTGTAAGCTACCGCATTTTGCGTAATAAATTGTAAGCAGAAACGGATAACTCTAAACAACGAACAGAATGGAGAGAATATGTCTAACATGCACACAGCACGGGTCCTGCGCATGGCCGCGCCTCATTGGTCATATCCCAAAATGTGGTCATGTCACCTATTATATGAGAGATGTCCTGCATTGGCTCCCTATTCCGCAAGATGTCCTTCATTGGCTCCCTATTCCCTATTCCGCAAGATGTCCTGCATTGGCTCACTATTCTTCATCGGATTACATTTCGGGTCTCTGCCTTGGTGTGGTGGCACTTCCTAGATGCCGCTCGTGCTCATTTTCAAGAGCTCTGTCCCCACTCTGGGTGTCTAGCACCATTGCACTCCCCACTCCTCCATACAGGATGAACTCCTCATTTTCCGGGCACGAACTCCTCTTACACAGCATCGTGCTCTCCATGCTATCGCTCCCAAAGTGTGGAATGGGCTCCCATTGTCTTTATGCCATTGCCTTCATGCCGTATGACCAAGATTTACTCAGATGCATTTTATCACAGCCTAAACCGTCATTTCAGCCGTGATTGGGTCGGGAGCGCTCCTGAGTAGTAACCATGATACGATTTCAGCCGAGTCTTTTTCTATTAAATTATAATTTTCTAATATGATTTCAGTCGAAATGACTGCCCCCACCCCGCCCCAATAATTAATGCCCTGTGCTTCAGGACGATGGTGCCAGCGAAATAGGCCTACCTTAGATTTGAAACGATGCAGGCATATATGAATATCAAGTAACTAAATTCGCTTACCACTGAATTGAATTTAGATTCTGTTCTAAGACGAGTGCTTCATTTGCAGGCAGTTAAAAACTATTCCGTGGTTTAAATATTTCTTGCGCATGACCGAGAGGAACATTTTGATACAAAATCACTCAACAAGTTATTCAACGAACCAATAAGAAATGTGCACGCTAACTAATTGATAAATATGCTGTAGGTAAAACAAAGGTGACAATCAATCAAGTGTGTGTGTCACTGCAGCAAGTGCATGAGTCAGTAGCAGCCTATCTCATCAGCAAAAAAGTCGCAACCGCCACTGTAGACCAAACAGTACACGACAACGCCAGAACATTTTTTGATTAAAACCCAGAGCCAATTCTCTTCCCCAACATAAACAAAAATCTTTTAATCATTCTCTGTTAGCGCTTACGAAAACACGGCGGCAAGGAAACTCTAGCATCGTTATGAAGCGTTAAAAGGCAACTAAGCAAAACCTAAACGCACGCTAACGTTCGATAAAAATCATATATACGGAAACATAAAAGGAGAGACTGATGATTGCTCGTCATAATATCTTGACGCTTACAAAAAAACAAAAAGAGTCGGTCACGTCTGCAAAAAACGCAGACTTTATTTAAACTCTCGATATAATATATCGGAAGTTACACAAAACGAAATATTGGTATTCGCGATCGTGTAGAGTCTGATGACGAAAAACGATAGAATGCTGGAACCCCGCTCTGATGGAGTGACGGACGCCACGCGAGCGACTACAGGACTCGATCCGGAGTGGGGATCCAGACAATCGGCCCGGACTGATCCTGGATCACGTCCTTAACGTTGGCGTAAACGTCGTCAGCGGTATCGCCGGAAACGATCGCTGCAAAAATAAAAATAGAAATGTGGTTCACTTTTGAACGCAATTAAGTGGAGCAGAATCATATACACACACACACACAAAGCAACAGACTGATTTAGCTCCAGAGGATAAACAAGAACGTAAAGAATAACCAACGTGTTAGTTAGTGTCTCGTAGTGTGTCACAAACTCACTCGGAATAATTAATTCGCCTTGGGATTGATTTATGTTAAAAAATGTGAGCTTGTTATTTCTAATTTTTTAGTATTATTATTTTTGAAGAGGCAATCAATTCGTCAGGATATTCAGAATTTCAGGATTGTAAATGATGGTGCGGCATTGGTCAGTTTGTAATCGTAATCTCCAAATTTCTAGAGCGCCACTCGAAAGCCATGTGCGAGGCACCAGCTTGTTCGTGAGCGCTGTGTCGTGTTGGTTATTCTTTACGTTCTTTTGCTACTCATTTTCTACCCAAGTTCGAAAGGGCAAAATGGGCATAAATTTCAAAGTATTCTTCTGCTGTGCATGGGAATTGAAACATCTTGGTGGATAAACCAGCCACGATCAATCAATCAATAAATCAATCAAAATTTATATAGCAACCCTGTAAGATCCTCCTCAGAAATGTTCATTATGCTGATCATTATGCACTTAAAGACTGGTACAGAGCCACAGCCTTCGTTCGCATCACTGAATTTATTCATTCGAGCTTCTTCCCCTGGAAGCTAATAGGAATTTTATATCAAGGGTCCTACACAAAAGAAAACTCTTTGATGTCATGAACCTACCATCTTCAATCAAAAATTAACTAATTAATTATTGAATTTTTTTAACTTATGTACACGTATACACATAAATATATGTATACAATATATATATAATTATATAATATATAACACATTGCTACGTTAATGCAAACAAGCCAATGAGAAACCTGTGAAATATTCGCCAAACTCCTGCTCTAGTTTAAGCGCCTGTTCGAAAGTCTTCCTCGCCTGGTCCTCCGTTGTTCGTTTGTTCCATTCGCTGCAACGAGAAACAACGTGAAACTGGACAACGACCGACAGAGCAACAGCTTAACAACATTCAACAACATTAATATGAATGAGACTGCAAGAGGAAGACACTTGAGTGAGAAAGAGAACCGAGAAGTTCTCTCACAGAAACAAGTATATATTTAAATGATGTACTTATGTATGAACACACACAGACCTATGCATGAATATATAGTGTATGTAATATGCGCTCATGAATGTATGAATGCATGTATGTATGTATGTATGTATGTATGTATGTATGTATGTATGTATGTATGAGTGTATGTATGTATATATGTATGTATGTATGCATGTCAGTATGTTGCATGCATGTACCAAGTATGTATTTACAATGCATGGATGCATGCATGGGCAGGCAAACATGCACATATGCATGCACGCATGCATACAACTATGCAAGTATGCATGTATGTATGCACCACGCATGTATGCATGAATGTATGTATGAATGCACGCATGCATGTATGTATGCATGGGCATCCACGAATATGCATGCACGCAAGCATGCATGCATGTATATAGTCAAGTGTGTGTATGTAGGTATAAATGTATGTATGTATGAATGTATGTATGTATCTATGTATGCACACACACGTAAACATGTATGCCTGTATGTAAGTCTGCTTGTGCATGTATGCAGGCATGTGAACTTCTATAGATCGCATTGAATGCAATATTTCGCCATGTGATGGTGGTGGTACTGACATGATGGCCTCCACAGATTTTGGTCTGATGAAAACGGCGATCGGGTAGAGTCCCGCCACCTGGAGACGCTTTATGGCGTTTCCACTCACATCCAGAATGCAGTGTTTCCCCTGCTTGAAAACAAAAGAGACAAAACAATACTATAGAAGCGAAAATCATAAGACTTACTTAATGTAGAGTAACATATCGCATTGCATTTAAACATTAATAAGGCATGTCTAGTAGGGTCAACCGTTCAGAGGCGCTCCCAGTGCGTAAGGAACCACAAGAAGAAGCAGGTTTTACGAAGAAACAAAGCAGAGGCAAGACTGCCAGACAGAAGTGTAGAGCGAACAGAAGGAGAAAGAGCATTCCATAGAGAAGTACCAATTGAGACAAAAGATCGAGACTGAGCAATAGCAGTTCTATTGTACCGGTTGCAAACCGATATATGAAGTTAACACAGTTGCAGAGCCAATAATAACTAAGAGCGAGAGAAAGAGACACGGAGAAAGAGAAACAGACAGACGGCAACAGAGACAGACAAGGCATTGGCCTTCGAGTTTTACGCTCTTTGGCCAATGGGAAGCTCCTAGCCCCTCGGCCCCGCTCTTCTACCAGACTGCATCAAGCCTTCTCGGTTATTGGCCCCTCCACTTGGAATGGGCTCCCATTTGCACTGCGCTTACTACCTCGGAATAATTTGCCTGCTTTCGAGCAGTTTCTCAAGACCTTTACTTTTAGCTGTGGCTAGGCTGGGAGCGCCTCAGAGTAGACTTCTTAAAGGGGCACAATATAAATTTCTGAAATGAATGAATGAATGAATGACGAGAGATGGAGGGAAAGAGAGAAGGGAGAGAGGAATAGAAAGACAGAGAGATAGAGAGAGGCAGAGACAGATAGACAGACAGAGATAGGGAGAGGGAGAGACAGACACAGACAGACAGACAGAGATAGAGAGAGGGAGAGACAGACACAGACAGACAGAGATTGAGAAAGGAGGGGCAAGGGTGAGAGGAAGGGAGAGACAGACAGAAACAGACAAAACAAAGAGACAGAAAAGGGAGGGATGGAGGAAGGCAAGGACAGACAAAAACAGACAGACAAAAACTGACAGACAGACAGACAAAAACTGACAGAGAGACAGAGATAGACAGACATAGACAGACAGAGATATAGAGAGAGAGGACCAGCGCTGCAATTGGACTAACCCTTTCAGCGACCTCTCGTACAGACATGATGCTGGTCCCATACAGGTTGTCGTTATACTGTCCCGCCTCAATGAACATGTGGTTCTGAATGTCGCGCTCCATCTGCTCCCGCGACTGAACGAAATAGTAGTCACGACCATCGACTTCGTAGTCGCGCTTTGGTCGAGTCGTATCTGACAAAGGAAGAGACATTGCTATATCAACAATAGGATTATATCTTTATATCAATAATATGATGTTACATCAATATTAGGACAATATCTTCGTCAAAATGCAAGTACATAGTATCAATGAATTCTCATAAAACTTCTTAAGCAACTTACAAAAGACAGGCTAGTTAATATTACACATGGACATGAAAATTTCAGATGGCTATGAAGCTTACAAATGACCCAAAAATTACACATGGCTATGAAAATTACAGATAGCTATGAAAATTACAAATGACCAAAAAACTTACACAATACACATGGCTATGAAAATTACAGATACGGTAACTATAAAAATTACAAATGACCATAAAAATTACACCTGGAAATAAAAATTACACATGGCTATGAAAATTACAGATAGTTCTGAAAACTACAAATGACCAAAAACTTACACATGGCTCTGAAAATTACAGATGGCCATGGAAATTACAGATAGCCATGAAAATTACAAATGACTATAAAAATTACACATGGCTATGAAAATTACAGATGGCTCTGAAAATTACACATAACCATGAAAATTACAAATGACCATAAAAATTACACATGGCTATGAAAATTACAGATGGCTCTGAAAATTACACATAGCCATGAAAGTTACAAATGACCATAAAAATTACACATGGCTCTGAAAATTACAGATGGCTATGAAAATTACAGATCTGGCTAATAACTAACGTGGGATGCAGCTGCTGAATCGATCTGGAAATTCATTTATGAGGTCGTCGTTCAAACGGTCCTTCAGTGGTCCAAGAATGATGACGGGACGAGCGTACTTGACTACAAGACAATGCAATCACAACAACAACAATCGTCAATAACAATCACTATAATCTGATAATCAACACTAAACTGCCTGGTTAAAACTTTTATGCACCATTATTATACAATCAGTGCTAATATGATATTATTACTACTTGTAATATTGGGTGAGGATTAACTAACTAATGTCCATCATTACAATGCTTGCTAATTAATATTACTATTCGTTAACTGATACCAAATGATATTCCAACGAAAACACTGCGAAAACATACGAAGACATGTCTGCAAACCTATTCCCCTAAAATCAATTAATTATACAAATGCTGGATTAAATTGCAGTTCACTGCGTTCACTAAAAAGTAATATCTTGCCTCATCATTCTCTCAACTCATTTCCTGCCCTTTCTCATGGGGTCGATCGAAAGGGGAGCGCTTCTGAAAGGATTTTGCCGACAGAAGCGCTTTATAAATGGTCAATTTTGGCCATAGACAATACAATCCAATATGCAGCAGCAACAGGAGTGCTGATGAAAGGCTTTTAATGAGAGAAGCGCTTTACGAATGGTCACACACAATACAATAGAACACAATACAGTAGAATACAATACAGTAGAATACAATACACTACAATATGCCGTATCGTGCTCATACTCACGTTCTTGCTGAACGACAGGCTCGTACGAAAGAACAGGTTCATCTCCCACTGGCAAAACAAAAGACAAACGCAATGAAAATGAAATAAATTTCAAACTCACAGATTATATATTTAACGGACGGCATTCCAGCACAAGTGACATGTACTCCGCTGTACAAATTACAGCAATAGGAAATAAACAATAGAGGAGCAGAAACTGGGGGGAAAACACAACAAAAACCCACTAAGACAAATAAGATTTGAAAAAAACTAACAATGCGTACATGAAAACAGAATGAATGAAAGTTGGAGAACTAAAGAATTGTATATTTCTAATCGAAATGCCACGGAAGATAACAAAGAATTTCTGAGATATTAGCTACACTCAAATGAACGTATATACCGGTAAGTATTTACAAGTAAAATCAGAACTAACATGTGAAATAAGTATTTACATGCAAAGTAAGTAGGCCTACCTACATGTAAATCATGTATTTACATGCAAAGTATGCACATGAAAATTAAGTATCTACAGGTAAAGTAAATACCTGCAAGTAAAGTTAAGTATCTAGTTGCTGAATTCATGCAAAAGACAGTGCACTATTTTCAAACAAGGTTCTACACATTGAAAACCCCCGCCGCTGCTCGTACTTAGCAGTGCCAGTCCCAAGCCTGGATAAAGGAGGAGGGCGTCGCTAGTGGTATTTGTTACCACACAGTGACGTTAAACTGCAACTACTACTACCGGTAGGTCAATAATTCACGATAGCAACATAATTATTATTATTACGTCAGTCTGCTCCGAGATGAGCAGCACAACTGAGCCGCAGTGCTCAGTGAGTGCTCGATGAATGCTCAGACACGTAACCAGGCAATCTAACAGAGACATAGGGACACACCTCTGTCGGTACCCCACTGTGACATACATACACACATACATACATTGCATACCCACATACATACCCACATACATGTCATACATACATGCATACACAATCCACTCATATAATGCTCTTGCTGGAAGCCATAGCACGAACCGTCCTCTAATGAGGTCATGTTATGCAAACTGTCTTCTAATGAGGTCATGTCATAGTGACCCTGCTTCCATAGTTGAACTAATTTTCCGATCCACGATGTTCCAGGTCAGATGTCATGAGAAAATGCATTAAAAACCAGCCTCCAACGCACGCACGCACATAAACAGACGTCCATGCTGCAATGCTGCAATATCAGTCATGCAATGAGGTCCATGAAACGAACTAATTAACTTAAATATTAATCATCTGCAACGATACATGAAGCACATGCATTGTTCACTGATAAAAGAAGTGATATCGTGAGGAACTGACAAGCATGCATCACTGAGTTGCGTTTCAATTAAGATCAATGAAGATAAATAAATTGATTATTAATGAAGATCAATAAATCGATGATTAACAAAGATAAAAAAATCAGTGATTAATCAGTGATTAATAAAAATCAATAAATCGATGATTAACAACAATGTGATGTGACCTAGGTTTTGTACAGGACCGGTAGCTATAATGCACAGGGTATCATAATTTCTGCATGCCATGTTACGCATCTCATATCTGCACAGCATGCTACAAACACACTTAAGAAGAGTAATCTCATATCTGCATGCCATGTTACGAACACACCTAGGAAGAAAAATCTCATATCTGCATAGCATGCTACAAACACACCTAGGAAGAGAAGTTTCATATCTGCATGCCATGTCACGAATGCCATGTTACAAATACACCTAGGAAGAGAAATTTCATATCTGCATGCCATGTTACGAACACACCTAGGAAGAGAAATCTCATAGCTTACATCTCGTCTGCGCATCACTCGCTAGAAAGAACAAATGTGAAAAACACCGACAGGGAAATTAAAACACACACTCTCGGAAAGCATCCAGAAAAAACGAGAGAAAAGTGCTCGAGCTAACTGTAAAGTGTGCGCGTTAAAAAACCGGAAGTGAGAACAAAATTGAAAGTGCAATTAACACATACACGCAAAAAGTGAGAAACCTTTGTTCCAGTATATAATATAATCACACGAGCACAGAAAGAAAACGTTAGAAATGCGAATTCCTGAGTGGCAACTGCTGGTTCTACTTCTTCAAGGATTGGGCCACATGCATAGTTGCCTACCTAAATGGATGTACTTAAAAATGAGTCTGCTCAGCAGAACTTGCCCAGCAGAAAGTCACTGGCAAGACTTCATAATCGTAATCGTAATCTCCTAATTTCTAAAGCGCCACTAAAGCCAAGCGCGGGGCACCGGCTTATTCACGAGCACTGCGTTGAGTCAAAAGGGTTGTCCATAAGCCTCTTCTGTTAAGTTCCCTGCAAACTTGCTGAACACTGTCAAAATCTGTTTTTGTTTGTTAGATACAGTGGTCCACTCACCACACTCGCTAATGCGAAGTCGTCGGAGATATGCCTTACAATACAGTATCTTAAGAAGGATGTGCAGAATGCCAAATTTATACTGATGAACTGGCGTAAATAGGTAGGGGCAAGCACTGATGTACACTGTTTAGAGTGTGTGCCAACAGGGGAGACAGCAACATCAATTGGACCAATGACATCGTAGAACTGCAATCAAGGCAACTTGGCGTCAAGCTAAGATGAAAAAAACAGTCCAGTGCCCCATTTCAAATGGTATGGCTTTGTTAGAATCAGGTTGCTTCTTCCAATAGGGTCCCACAAGAGCGTGGTGAAACCATGCATTATTATTATTATTATTATTATTTATTATTATTTGGAGAGTTGCCCGATGTGCAGTTCTGCACGGGAGGGACTAAGTACTAAGTAAGTTATTTATTTTTATTATTATTATTATTAAATAAATAATTAATAATAATTATAGTGGGGTGCAGTCGTGTAGTGGTGGGCTCGGAGGCTTGCAGTCGGATGGTTCCAGGTTTGAATCCGCCTCAAGCCGACGTGCAGGGACCTTGAGCAAGTCCTTCTCTTGTAATTGCCCATGCGCTTCAGCGTGAAACTCCGATGCAGTGTCCGCGCTGTAGTCGGGAGCGCCTCTGAGTAGAGCAGCATGAAGGTGTGCTATAGCAAATGCAAGAAATAAAATTATTATATAGAAAGTTTTAAATAGCGTCTCTTCAAGGTAGGCTAATCAGAAATCAGAAGCGCTCCCGGCCCACTACAGCTAAATAGGATAGTTTTGATATTCTTCAGAACGGAGTGGATTGGTCCCCTGGACACTAAACACAGTGTGACAGGGAGGCCATTCCAGGTAGTAGGACTAGTGACTGAGAAGGAATGGCGCAGTTGAATAGCAGTCTGCAAACGGAAACCAGAAGCATGGGGAGACATTACACCATTACAGATTACATTACACCATTACCATTACAGCGGTATTGTAGCTCATGTAATGTCAGCAACTTATGTGATGCTATATCCGGTTGCGAAAAGCCAGTGCTTCACACCACACCAATGCAATGTGTTAGTAGATTTCGAGGATAACACCACTTTGTGTTACATGAAACTGCCTGCTATCTGGGAGCACATTAACAGGATCCCACCATATAACTAAAGGAAGTACTAACTATAATAATTATATAATTGTATAATAGTCGCTGATCACAATGTCTTATATGAGCAGAGCAATCACTAAAATAACTTTTCAAGTCCAGATGGATGCTTCAGAACAGAGGAAAAATAACAATGATACTGACAACAACGATAACAATACAGCTGCAAATGATACAGACAAAAACAATAATAACAATGCAGTTGTAAACATAATCAATATCAACATCAACATCAACATCGTCATCACCTTCATCATCATCATCATCATCATCATCATCATCATCATCATCATCATCATCATCATCATCATCATCATCATCATCATCATCATCATCATCATCAGCAGCAGCAGCAGCAGCAGCAGCAGCAGCACCACGACCACCAGTGCACAACTACTGCTACATTAAAATTAATCAGCAGCTTCTGAGAAAATAAAAAACCACTCAAGGAAATGCATAGACACTTAGCATATTCGACAGACGCAAAGTGGATCTCACAAACACACACACGCACTGGCTGAATATGGCATTTCTTTGGAAACAACAAAGAAATAAACAAAACATCCGAAGACAATGACTTATTGTCTGCCGCTCGTGCAAGAGTGTTGCGTGCGACTTACGTTCGTCGACATTGAGCGCGTCTTCGCTTCCGCTGCGATCCTTTCCTTTCGCGAACGACAGCTTCTTCCCAAACAGGTTCTTCTTCTTCTTTTCACTCGGAAGCGACTGCGAAAACACACAGCAATATTTTACCGCAAACACACGATGATGTAATGCTTCTACAGTCAATTCCGGATGACGAACTATATATCTGCTCGTGAAGTTTCTACCGCGACCATTTCGTTTACCACTATGCATCATTTTTTTCTTCCGTCTTCCCATTTATTTGGTAATAATTCGTTCTGTGGGTGCCCCTCCCAGCGGGGTTGCAATCCCTTTTGGGCCTCCCCTTTGTAGGCAATGTCTTGTCAGTTGGTCACTGTGTGTGTTTGTGAAATTAGTTGCGATAAAAATTACTTGAGCTGACTACTCACAATACAAGAAAATACACTCAATAATAACTAGCACAGCTACCCTGGTAACCAATCACTAATATGGCAGCCGAATGGAAAGAGTGTCGGCCTGCAATGAGGAAGGTGCAAGTTCGATCATCTACTCAGGAACAGTACTATGCAAGAACGTTGAAAAAGTCCCTCATGGACAGCTCCTCAATGCATTCGATGTTCTGTCGTATATCGTATCGCATTGTATCTGTAAGTTTATAAAGCACCTCTCACAGCGCACACCAATCAGAGGCACTCCCAGTGCAAAAGACCCGAAAAAAGAATGTAATCATGAGACAGCGAAAAGATATGCTCTGGGTACCAGCCAATAACGAAGAACGTGTCAATGGAGAGAGAGCCGATTCCAAAGTGCAAAATCAATGAAGGCAAAAGCTCGAGTTTTGGCCAAAGCAATCCTGAACTTTAGAAGGATGTGAATATTAAATACGTTAATCTAAATACCTTTGTTATCATTGCCGATAACATCTTTACCTCCCAACTAGTTGACACCGCTTTCCACCTAAAAACTTGCATTGGCACCCGTTCAGAATAAAAAAGTAAATAAGTAAGTAGTGAAAAGGTCTTTAAATACCGATCGTCCATCTCCACCGCGTCCCATAAATTTCACGTTCTTCAGACGTGCCCTCTCCTTTCGTTCAACCCTACAAATACAGTTACATGTAATTGTCAAAAAAGTTTGGTCCAAGTAACTTTTTGCTAGGCATAATTATTCCAAATCTTTCTTATGATCAAACCCAATTAGATTTCCTAACAGCGTCAATTACCCCTAGACTATTTGATAGGCATGATTCAAAATCATTCTGATCAAATTCAATTAAATTTCAAATCAAATATTCATTCATGCATGTATATCTCTTTATGCAAGGTACGTTTCCAAATCGGTTTTTGATTGGAGACAAGTGGATTTCATAGAACATCAAATACCTCTTCTTGTTAGGTAAAGTTCCAAATTGTTTGGATTAAATTTAGTTTCCTAGTAAATGAAATACCTCTATTTGCTATGTATGATTTCAGATTCTTCAGATTTGACTAGAAACCTACCATATCATATACCTCTTCTAACCAGGTATGATTCCATCTTCTTCAGATCAGACTCAATGACCTAGCATAACAAATACCTCTTCCTGTTTGGTATGATTCCAAATT
This sequence comes from Lumbricus terrestris, assembly GCA_949752735.1. NCBI lineage: Eukaryota > Metazoa > Annelida > Clitellata > Crassiclitellata > Lumbricidae > Lumbricus > Lumbricus terrestris. Next base: position 28,037,094 of record OX457048.1, on the reverse strand, counting down.
ATGTCGATTAGATCAGGAGAAATCAAATACCATACTTATTTTTGCTATGTATGATTCCAAAATCTTTTGATTAGATCAGAAGTAAATGAAATACCTCTTTTTGCTAGGTACGACTCGAAGATCTAGGATATCAAATACCTTTTCTTATTAGCTCAGATGTCCTAGAAAATGAAATACCTCTTCTTGCTAGGTATGATTCCAAACCCTTCCTCCTCTGATTCTGGAATGAGTTTCTTCGCCTGCCACCATTCATCGTCGCTGGCGTTCGTTACGTGCAAGATATCTCCGTAGTGAAAGCTCAATCCCCGGCCAGGCAGGCCGCTGTCCTTTGAGGGGTCGTAGTCAAACAAAGCCCTGGAAAAAGAACCAGCAAGGGGTACTCACTCACAGACAAAGCAACAACTGAACAACAATGGAGCCGCTTTTAATCCCAGCACCACAAGTTCAAAACCCATCGCATCTTTAAAAACCGACAACTTATTCCAAAGAAAATTAACTCTACAAGAGAAGACTGTTTTTCATTTCTGCATCATTGAAGTCCACGAGCGAGGGGCTAAGAGTTCAGCTTGATCAGCCAATCGAAGAGCAGATCGCCACTAGACACCATAAGTGGGACAGCAGAGCTCCTGCAGGTACATGGGAGCCAGACCAATTAATCTATTGGAGCCATACCAATTAATCTATTAACAAGTACAGAGAAATAAAATTTTCCTCTGCTTTGTCATTTTACTGATCATATAAAAATTGCTAACAAAATGAATGAATGAATGAATTCAAAATCTTCAACAAGTACCGAACGTAGAGCATTTTCTTCTGAGTAGTTCTTAGGCTTCCAGTGCTCGTGTTCATCATCTGCTCACGCAACTCGTGGATCTTTGCCTCAAAGCGACTGTATTCTAAGAATAACAGAACGGGATACTCCACAATCTACATTCAGAGGAATTATTCAAAAAGCAATACATTTGCAAAATCTTTGCATAGGCCTATAGGAAATTTTTTGATCAACAATTTACCTAGAGCAACTGAATACATGGATGCTTTAACACTTCTCTTGAACTTTCAGATAGTCATACTGAATAATTCATATATTTGAAATTATGATAAATTATGATAATGATGAAGATGATGATGATTAGGAGTATGATTATGATAATAATAATGATGATGATGCTGATGATGCTGATGACAATAATAACAGCATGACATATTGTGCACTGTTGTTATCTTTTGGTGTTGATGTTCCGCAATAAACGACTCACCTACATAAATGTAAACAATGAATAGTTGTGATAATAAATACCCTCAGGTCTGTAGAGAGCAGTTATCTCCACGTTGTCCCCTGCGCTCTTCAGCGCCACTGCCGCCTGTTCGTGAGTAGCGAGTCGAATATCAACGTCGTTTACCTGTAGACAAACACATTTCATATCTGCATCATCACATCACCTCACATCACATCAGGGCCGTGTTTAAGGTTCTTCAAGCGTCGGTGCAAAGTGTTACAGCAGGGGCAAAGTGCCGTTCGGCAGTCTTACAATATTAGTCATTTACAAAAATCCGCTGTTCAATAGGCTAGCCTACGTGGTTTGTCGGCTGTGGCGGGTCAGTAAGCAAGCACGCAACATCGGTGAACTTAGTGAAATTAATGTTTTCTTACACTTACTGATTTTACAAAAGGTTGAAGTAGCACTGAGACTTGCAAAAGACATTTGGCCAATGGCAACAAAACTCTGGGTTCAAGGGCATTCGGTGCCACACCGAATGGACCTATGTTAAACACGGCCCTGCATCACATCACACCACATCACATCTTAGGCGCAACCACCCTATGGGACCCACGAGACGCATCCCCCAACTTTTGAGTGGTCCCCTAACTTTATTATTATGGTCCCCCAACTTTTAGGACGTGATTCATTTGGTCCCTCCCCCCAACTTTTAGGACGTGATTGCACCTATGCATCACATCACATCAGGGCAGGCCAAAGCAAATTTCAGACATGTACCTGTGCTTGACCCAAAGATCATCACAAAAGATCAATCAATCAATCGATCTATCAATCAATCAGTCTGTCAATCAATCAGTAAATCAACCAGTCAGTCAGTCAATCAATCAAATTCAATCAATCAATCAATCAATCACCAACATCACACCAGGAGTCCAGAACAGGTAAAAGTAGATTTCAGACATGTGTACCTGGGGTTTGCCAATCAATTTAATCAATAACTCAATCAAACAGTCAATCAATCATTTGAAACCAACATGGCACCCTTCAAGATCTCCACTCTGCAACCATCACAGCGGTTTTTCCAGACAACGACCGCCATATGCGCAGAGCCATAGCCCCCTTCATGTGGGGCGCGGTGGTGTAGTGGGTATGCTCATTGCCTTGAAGCCGAAGGGTAGCAGGTTCGAATCCACCTCAAGCCGCTTCAGACAAGTACTTCACTCGCAATTGCTGCCCTGGTTTCTCGCTGTATCCTTGGTTGTGCTCGATCTTACCTGCGCGTTCTCTGTCGTCCAGTCTCTGACATTGAAGCGCGTCGGGCCCTTCGCTCTGCTGCGAAGGGACAACTGCTTGTTCCACGGGCTCACTTAGCTACCAGACAGCGCCGAGCCTTCTCGGTTGTGGGGCCGTCAATCTGGAATGACCTCCCCCTAACCTCCATCTCCTTCACCTGACCAGTCAATCCTTATTCCTTAAGTCCCTTAAATCTTTTTTCTTTTGCCGTGGTTGGGTTGGGAGCGCCTCTGAGCAGTTTCTTGAAGGGGCACTATATAAATGCTAATAATGAATGAATGAATGAATTGCTCAGCGATTCAGCGTCCACGCTGCAGTCGGGAGCGCCTCTGAGTAGGAACATTGAAGGGGCGCTATAACAAGTGCACATACAAACCCAAATGACCAACTTAAACGTAATGCACACCATAAGCAGCTGGTCGCCACGCTTGAGTTCACCGCTTAGGTCCGCGGCACCACCTGGAAGAATGAACGAAACGAAGATTCCCTCTCCATCTTCTCCGCCGACGATGTTAAAACCGAGACCGCTCGTCCCCTTCTTCAGCAGCACCCTCCGTGGCTCCCTGGACGAAGCAAACGAAAACCACACAATGGATATCATCTTACGATTCATTCATTGAATCAAACATTCATTCATTCAATCAATTAATGAATCATTCATTTATTCAATCATTCATTCGTTCATTTGTTCATTCATTCATTCATTCGTTCATTTGTTCATTCATTCATTCATACATACATTATAAGAATTCATTCATTGATTCATTATAAGAATTTGTTCATTCCTTCATTCATTATTAGAATTTATTCATTCAACCATTCGTTCATTTATTCCTTCATTCATTCATTCATTCAATCATTCATTCAATCAATCAATCATTCAATCAATCAATCAATCATTCATTAATTCGCTCATTCATTATAAGGATTTACGTAGTGCCCCTTTAAGGTTACTACTCAAGAGCACTCCCAACCCAATCTGGGCTAAAGAAGACATTTTTAAGATTGCACCATATAAAGTATCAGAGGAAACCCTTGGCAGCAAGTGCAGGCATGGAGATAGTCCATTCCAGACCACACAGCCAGCAACAGAGAAAGTGCGTTGCTGCCTCATCGAAGTACAATCATAGGGAACAAGAGAAGGATCTTCTGTCCCGAAGCACAACAATGACAGTAAGGAAACTGTAATCGCATGGAACAATCATAATAATTACAAGTATTTTATCATCATCGTCGACGTCATCATCATCACCACGACCACGACCACCACGACCACCACCACCACGACCACCACCACCACGACCACCACCACCACGACCACCACCACCACGACCACCACCACCACGACCACCACCACCACGACCACCACCACCACGACCACCACCACCACGACCACCACCACCACGACCACCACCACCACGACCACCACCACCACCACCACCGCCATCCAATCATCAAGTAGGTAAAGCAGAGTTCAATGGTGGTGCACAAGTAGCTACGAAATTTCAGAATTAATCACATTTTACCCTTTTATAGGAAATCCCGCCAAGAGGCACCACCGCACTCACCACATTCCATCCCGACGATGAGTCTCTCTCACTATTCAATAGGCGCTATATAAATCTACGACTACCACGTCACCAAACCATGGTGATCACACCTGACAGAGTTTTCCGAGGCACGAGGCAGAGACGCCGATGTGCTGTTCGGGTGAGTGAGAGTGCCGTGGCCAGGCGGCGCCACATGCGCAACCGACTGAATCGAATGCGGAGTTCCATGCTGAGGAGTGACAGGCAGGCTGCCGTCGACAAAGTTGTTCTGCAGCCCTAAACAGAAACACAAAGTAACTCAAACGATTATTAATGCAGCGACGTCAAGGTGGCTGGGGAATTATTGTGGACGACAGATAATTTGTTTGTATGTGCACTTGTTATAGCACCCCTTCAAGCTCTCTCCTCAGAGGCGCTCTCGACTACAGCACGGACACTGCATCGGAGTTTCACGCCGAAGCGCAGAGCAATTGCGAGTGAAGAACTTGCCCAAGGTCCCTTCGCGGCGGCTTGAGTTGGATTCGAACCTGCAACCCTCCGACCGCATGGCAACGAACAAGCCCACTGCACCACGGCGCCCCACAATATATGTAGCTTCTAAAGTGAGGGGTATAAGACAGGATAAAATGTGTTGTCTTTCATCCAGATATCCTTATATAAAGGCCACATAGACAAAAGAGATTTCTGCCCTGTCCGGGATTTGTGGGCAACACACTCACAACAACCAAACAAGCTTTAGATGTTTGTTCCGTGGTACTCATGCAAGTCTTTTTATAAACTACTCAAGACTTTCTTCATTGGTAATGCTTGGAAGGGAGTGCATCAAAATAGTTTTCTTGAAGAGGATATAGATTCTTTAGTTAGATATATGTATGAATGGATGGATGCATAGATGGAAGGATGGATGGATATATAGATAGATAGAAAGACAAGGCTTCCAGTGACGTTTCAAAACAATCAAAACAATGATGATAAAAGACAACAATATACAACATTGATAACAAAGACAACAATGGTGAAGATGATAATCCTTATGAAGAATTCAATTTAGCGACGAATGATGATCACAACAATGAAGATGATGCTGATCAGAATGTCGATTAAACAATAGTTACTTCAATACATTTTGAAAACGGCTTCAGAGAAGAAACAACATTTGAATACTGATGGTGGAGACATTGACAATGTGAAAGCATCGAGAACAATGGTGGAGACAGTGACAATGACAATGTGAAAGCATCAAGAACAATGGTGGAGACAGTGACAATGACAACGTGAAAGCATTGAGAACAATGGTGGAGACAGTGACAATGACAATGTGAAAGCATCAAGAACAATGGTGGAGACAGTGACAATGACAATGTGAAAGCATCGAGAACAATGGTGGAGACAGTGACAATGACAATGTGAAAGCATCAAGAACAATGATGACAATAGAGATGTTGATGGTAATTGCCACAAATGATGATGCTGGAAGTGAAGACATGCCTGACGGAGGCAAAGTCCTGTCTGGTGATGAGACTGAGTCGAGCTTAAACAGAGGCTTGGCGATGACGAGGCGCACGAACTCCTGCGTCGCCTTGAGTGCTGCAACAGCCTCCTCATGACTCACATTCTCAAGGGTCGTCTCGTTCACCTGTGTCAGAAATGATAACCATATTCAGACTCCCTAATGCCAGTAATAATAATAATAATAGTAATAATAATGCCAATAATAATAACAACGCCAATAATAATAATAATAATAATAATGCCAATAATAATAAAAATAATTTTAAAATAATAATAATAATAAAGTCAATAATAATAATAATAACAATAATAATAATAATTTTTGAAATCCCGAGGGATCCTAGATACCTCGGGTAAAAAAATAATGATAATAATAAAAAAATAATATTGACAACAATTTCAACACAGTGCATGCCATTACAAGAGTGCCTCGTACAAACACAAATGCAATCAGTCAGAGGTGCACCTTAGAAAAGAGACATTTCTTGAGTCAAGATTTGAAAGCCTCAACTGAATTGAGGGAGGCAGCAGTTGAAAAACGCTCCCAAAAGCGTGCCGATAGAAGAAACAACCACAAACTGAAGCACTCTAACACAGGCAGCCACATGTCACATCTGATGATATTTAACTTCTTTTAAGATATTAACTTCCTTTTAAAATTTTTTATTGGATTTTGGACTTAGGATTTTATGCCATTTTGATAGCAATAGGTATATTAAAGAATATTCTTATCTTATCTTATTTTGCGGTAGGCATATTCCATGGGGTTAAAAACCCGCTTTTATTGGTAATTCATGATAAGAGGCAAGGCAGAAATAAGGCGAGGTACAGAAAGGTAGCAACACCGCAAATAAAAAATGTATTTTAAAGGGGAGGGTTCAGGGTAATGGTATCACTCTCGCATGAAAAGCGCACAGACTGCCGCTACCCTCCCAAAGGTCCACTCAACCTTCCATTCAGCAGATGGCATTGGTAAGCGGAGCAGAAGGACATGATGGTCGACTTGCATGGCTGCCAACAGTTAAATTCGACTCCTGTAATAACTTGTGATCAACCCATCACTATAAAAAATGAATTGTAATCATACTGTGCCGTGTCAGTTTTAAATTAAATAACAACGACAACTGTTATTTTTAGGAATGATAATACAGACTAGGAAAGCAAGGTAAGGTCAAAAGGAAGGCAAACTAGGTCAGGTCAAAAGAATGATAATCAAGGAAAGGTAAAAATTAAGAAAATCAAGGCAAGATCAAAAGGAATGCAACAAAGGTAAGGTCAAAAGGAAGGTAACCACGGGAAGAAGGTCAAAAGGAAGGTGACCACGGGATGAAGGTCAAAAGGAAGGTAACCACGGGATGAAGGTCAAAAGGAAGGTAACCACGGGAAGAAGGTCAAAAGGAAGGTGACCACGGGAAGAAGGTCAAAAGGAAGGTGACCACGGGAAGAAGGTCAAAAGGAAGGTGACCACGGGATGAAGGTCAAAAGGAAGGTAACCACGGGATGAAGGTCAAAAGGAAGGTAACCACGGGAAGAAGGTCAAAAGGAAGGTGACCACGGGAAGAAGGTCAAAAGGAAGGTGACTGCGGGAAGAAGGTCAAAAGGAAGGTAACCACGGGACGGTCAAAAGGAAGGTGACCACGGGAAGAAGGTCAAAAGGAAGGTGACCACGGGAAGAAGGTCAAAAGGAAGGTGACTGCGGGAAGAAGGTCAAAAGGAAGGTAACCACGGGAAGAAGGTCAAAAGGAAGGTAACCACGGGATGAAGGTCAAAAGGAAGGTAACCACGGGAAGAAGGTCAAAAGGAAGGTGACCACGGGAAAAAGGTCAAAAGAAAGGTAACCACGGGAAGAAGGTCAAAAGGAAGGTGACCACGGGAAGAAGGTCAAAAGGAAGGTAACCACGGGACGGTCAAAAGGAAGGTGACCACGGGAAGAAGGTCAAAAGGAAGGTAACCACGGGATGAAGGTCAAAAGGAAGGTAACCACGGGAAGAAGGTCAAAAGGAAGGTGACTGCGGGAAGAAGGTCAAAAGGAAGGTAACCACGGGATGAAGGTCAAAAGGAAGGTGACCACGGGAAGAAGGTAAAAAGGAAGGTAACCACGGGATGAAGGTCAAAAGGAAGGTAACCACGGGAAGAAGGTCAAAAGGAAGGTAACCACGGGATGCAGGTCAAAAGGAAGGTAACCACGGGAAGAAGGTCAAAAGGAAGGTGACCACGGGAAGAAGGTCAAAAGGAAGGTAACCACGGGAAGAAGGTCAAAAGGAAGGTGACCACGGGAAGAAGGTCAAAAGGAAGGTAACCACGGGACGGTCAAAAGGAAGGTGACCACGGGAAGAAGGTCAAAAGGAAGGTAACCACGGGATGAAGGTCAAAAGGAAGGTAACCATGGGAAGAAGGTCAAAAGGAAGGTGACCACAGGAAGAAGGTCAAAAGGAAGGTAACCACGGGAAGAAGGTCAAAAGGAAGGTGACCACGGGAAGAAGGTCAAAAGGAAGGTAACCACGGGACGGTCAAAAGGAAGGTGACCACGGGAAGAAGGTCAAAAGGAAGGTGACCACGGGAAGAAGGTCAAAAGGAAGGTGACCACGGGAAGAAGGTCAAAAGGAAGGTAACCACGGGACAGTCAAAAGGAAGGTGACCACGGAAAGAAGGTCAAAAGGAAGGTGACCACGGGAAGAAGGTCAAAAGGAAGGTGACCACGGGAAGAAGGTCAAAAGGAAGGTAACCACGGGACAGTCAAAAGGAAGGTGACCACGGGAAGAAGGTCAAAAGGAAGGTGACCACGGGAAGAAGGTCAAAAGGAAGGTAACCACGGGACGGTCAAAAGAAAGGTAATCATATGGACAATGATAATGTACGGTAGGTAACACTAATAAACACGCTGATAAATCGACTAACGGCGAGTAGTTTATCTCCGACGGTCAGGGTGCCGTCGACCTGGGCCGCGCCCCCTTCGATTATCCGTGTCACGTAGATGCCATCATCTCCAGGGACATGCTGGTTCCCAATGCCACCGGCGATGCTGAATCCAAGTCCTCAAACACACAAACACATGGAATGGCAAGGTAACACATGGTAAGAAAGGGAACACATGGTAAGGGAAGGCAACACATGGTAAGAAAGGTAACACATGGTAAGGGAAGGTAACACATGGAATGGCAAGGTAACACATGGTAAGGGAAGGTAACACATGGTAAGAAAGGTAACACATGGAATGGCAAGGTAACACATGGTAAGGAGAGGTAACCTATGGAATGGCAAGGTAACACATGGTAAGGGAAGGTAGCGCATGTACGGAATGGCAAGGTAACACATGGAATGGCAAGGTTTTAACACATGGTAAGAAAACCTGTAACACATGGTAAAGGAAGGCAATAGCTGTCTACATGCTTTCTTCTAAGTAATTCTCAGATCTGTACATGCCTACCTTAAGTGTCTATTATTTCACAAAGTGCATAAAAGGCGGCAAAGGCCCTACATAAAGGTACAGATACCCAATCTACCCATTTATAGCTTCTAAGTATTCATTTTTTCCAGGCTCATGAATGTAGAATTCCACATGCAGATAATTAATTTGATGCATATAACTTTCATCACTAACTAGGATGATATATGATCAAGATAGACCATATTTCTTTGACGAATGCAAGTCTATATCGACTGTACATCAAAATGTGGTTAGCAATTGGCTTATTGGAGGGAATTCTAACTTACTTCTTACTTACCTATTCATTCTATAAACTGCCACAGTGCAGAGGCAGTAATGTTCAGTACCAACGCTCAACGTAAACAGGTTACAACGCCCGTGGGGTTGCAGGTTCGAATCCACCTGAAGCCGCCGTAGGGACCTTGGGCAAGTTCTTCACTCACAACTGCTCAGCATGAGACTCTGATGCAGTGTCCGCTCTGTAATCGGGAGCACCTCTGAGTAGGGAGCTTGAAGGGGCGCTATAACAAGTGCCTTTTAAAAAAATCTTTTTTACATGGGCGCTCGCACGTACGGGCAAGAGAGAGTACTTGCCTCCCCGACCCTAGAGAGCTGACGCCCATTTTTTTAAAAACTACTACCTTTTGATCGTTCACGAATTTCTTCTCACTAAAGCATTACGGTAATAAACACAACGATGAACAGAGTGAAATTCAGAAATTTACATTTAGAAAACTCTTTGAAAAAATAATAGCCATGTTCTCAGCCTCCTGCGGTGCATTTTCAAGCTCTTGCTCAATTTTTCTACCAGGTGCATTGCCCCTCCTCTCCCTCCCCTGAGAAAGTATCTGTGGGCTTGCATATCCATTCATATACATAAATACAATCGCTCGTGAATCGATAATAATTCGAACGCATGCAATGGGAACGGATGTCATCAAATTTAATGTTCCACCGACCTTTGCTTTTCTTGACCAAATCCAGCAGCATAACGTTATTCTTCAGCACCTTCTTCCTTTTCACAACCTAAAACATCGACAAAGTTTCTAAGAAACGGTTGTGCAATCTGCTGAATAGCTGAGGGAATCAGAAGTAAATTTCTGAAGCACACTCGAAAGCAAATTGCAAAGGATCAAGAGCACTTCAATGATGCACTGTTCATAAGGCAAACAGCAGTAGCAGCACACTGAGTGAATGAGGTACAAAGCCATAGGTTCATGAAAGATGCCTATTGAAAGAGGTTCTGTAAGCAGTGGCAACCTGTTAAATAAAAGAGGCAAGTATTAGTAAACTGCTAAGTGAAAGAAATCAAATAATTGTAGCCTGCCAAGTGAGAGAGGCAAATATTAAACTTCTAAGTGAAAGTGGCAAGTGGCAAGCAATGGTGCCTAGGTGAAAGAGCAACCTGCTAAGCAAAAGAGTACCAAAGGAGCGAACTATGGAACTAGCTCTCTCAGAAAGGCAAAAGCCACCTTTGACAGGGGTTAGTACTTGGCTCAATGAGATACAAAGGAACGAGTCTGTAGAAAGGAACCACTGTACAGGGTGGGCCAAAAAGGCGGTTTTTTGCCAATATCTTGACCACAAGTAGGAATTTCGAAATGAAATTTTACAGGCTTATAGACAATTTATATTTACACATGATGGCCAGATTTCATCAAAATATTTCAAACAGAACCAAAGTTATATCACTTTTAGTGAGTCCACCCACCCTGTATAGAAAAGAAGCAGTCTGCAGAACCAGTAGCTAAACAGAAGTAATCAAACAAGTCCGCATATTTATGAAGAAACTACGGTAGTCCCTCAAAATGATAAAGGAAGTCCTTCTCTGCACCAACTGACCACATGCTGACTTACTCACTTACAAATGCCTACTCTCTCACCTCTCACAAATTCCAACTGCTAACCAGGGTCGACTTCCTACACTCGTATTGCAATGTACCGGTAATCTAGATGTAATGTAATGTAATCTGGTTTACTGTTGCTTACAAGACAGACGGTGTTGCCAGCTCGCTTCAGGGCCTCGACAGCGTCGGCATGCGTCACATCGACTGTTGTAACGCCATTCACAGATGCGATAATGTCGTTCAATCTACACAACAACATAAACAATACACTTAGACAATGCCAAACAACACAAACACAACATAAACAATACACTTCAACAATGCCAAACAACACAAACACCACAACATATAAACAATACACTCAGACAATGCCAAACAACACAAACACCACAACATAAACAATACACTCAGACAATGCCAAACAACACAAACACCACAACATAAACAATACACTCAGACAATGCCAAACAACACAAACACCACAACATAAACAATACACTAAGGCAATGCCAAACATAGCCTGGAAAGGGCGTCCAGGTTCTTCTTTATTACTCTGTATGAAACAAATCCTTAGCTGTACAGAAAGCCAGTGCAAAGATTTAAGGAATGAAGGAAAGGCATTCAGTACCCAACTCATTCAGCACCCAACTCATTCAGCACCCAACTCATTCAGCACCCAACTCATTCAGCACCCAACACATTCAGCACCCAACTCATTTAGCACCCAACTCATTCAGTACACATCTCATTCAGCACCCAACACATTCAGTACCCAACTCACTCAATATCCAACTTATTCAGTACCCAACTCATTCAATGCCCACCTAATTCAGGAAAAAACTTATTCAGTACCAATTCATTCAATACCCAATTCATTCAGTACCCAACTCATCCAATACCCAACTCATTCAGTACCCAACTTATTCAGTACCAAACTCATTCAGTACCCAACTCATCCAATACCCAACTCATTCAGTACCCAACTTATTCAGTACCAAACTCATTCAGTACCCAACTCATCCAATACGCAACTCATTCAGTACCCAACTTATTCAGTACCAAACTCATTCAGTACCCAGCTTATTCGGTACCCAATTCATTCAGTACCAAACTTAACTCATTCAGCACCCAACTCATTGAAGTACCCATCTCATTCAGTACCCAACTCATCCAGTACCCAACTCATTCAGAACCGAACATATTCACCACAGGTTCAACACATTCAGCACCAATTTATTCAATACCCAATTTATTCAATACCCAATTCATTCAATATCCAATTCGTTCAGTACCCAACTCATTCAGTACCCATAATTATGCGCATACTGTGGTGAGATACTCACTTGAGTCTTCCATCAATGGCTGCAGCTCGGTTGTCGATGATCTTCGTGATGTAGATACTCGCATCGTCTCCAACGTGAGGGATGTCTCTTCCACCAGCGATGCTGAACCCAAGTCCAGTGCCGCCCTAAACATACAACACACCAATGCTCAAACATACAACAACCTCATCAAACGAACTCGAAAAGTCATACACTTTAGCGACCAAAGTGTAGTAAATGTTACCGTAAAACGGGGTTACTTTGCCCTGCTGGGTGACTTTGGCCCAAACTGACTAAGGAGTTTTGATGCATTCTGCGTGCCACACAATATTTGAGATTGAACTTCTTGTTACGTATTCTTGAAAAAGAAAGCCTTAGCTTCGCTTTTAACGAGTGTTTGTTAATTTTGGACATTTGAAAGATATTATTTATCATCAAAAATCATAAGTATGCAAAATCCTTAATTTAAACGACGTGTATACTTTACTGTGTAGAAATGTTTAAACGAATCTTCAGTACGTGACTACGGGTTGTATCGGTTGTTTACTGATATAGTACAAATGTGGCATGCTGTTTGAGGAATAAATTCAATTGGAATATTTTTGGGATGGACGTTTTAGTTTTTGGGGTGACTTTGGCCACTTTTTGGGGTCACTTTGGCCCGGCTTATAATATTCTAATTTTCCAGTTCTTACTCTATATAACGATCTTTTAAAAGCCTTTTTGCATGTTATCATATATTTAGGCTGTCTAACTTCTTAAAAACTTGAAATAATCAAGTGAACGATTACGAAACAAACTTTTGCAATAATTTCAGTAATTTCACGGTAAAATTCATGTGTTTCTTTTGTATGCATCACTATACTGGTATCAATACATGACAGTAGTGCAATATAGTTTTTAAAACATCTGTTGTGGGCCAAAGTCACCCCACTGTAGGTACATTATTGTTACAGCTGATGGATCAATGTTAAATACTTGCACTAAGCATGTGGGACAAAGTCACCCCGACCCACGGGGTGACTTTGTCCACACACACAAAAATAAAATAAAAATATTTATGTCCAACATATGTAAGAAATAAGCACATGTTCTATTCTATCAACCCCATGTCTTCCTTTAACACTTTGCTCAAGCTCATTGCTCTGTTGTGGGAGAGTGGACAGAAGTTTTCCCGAAAATTTGGGCCAAAGCAACCCCGCTTTACGGTAAGGGAAATCTTATACCCTTGGTCGGTAAATGGTTAAATAATGTGCTCATTGGTCAGCTGTTAAAAAATGCTTTTGATTGAAAGCCATTGTGGTGGAAAACTGGAAATCATGTCAAGCGACTTACCTACATGCATGCACACAAACACACAGAGATACACACACACACACACACACACATACACACACACACACACAGATACAGACACACACATACAGATACACACACAAACACACACACCTACACACAGACACACACACATACACACACACAAGCACACACACAGATACACAAACACAGATACACAAACATACAAACACATACACAGACACACCTACACACATACACACTGTGTTGAACCTTTCTGCATTTTATTTATCATGCTTCAACGCCTGTCTTCCATGCTTCAAAAAGCAGCGAGAGGTCAGTAAGGTAGCAGTAGTAGTTTTGGTTTAACAACACTGTTCGATAAGAAAAATCATTAGCATCTCCACCCAAGTCGCCGCGTACGGACCTTGGGCAAGTCCTTCACTCGCAATTGCTCAGCGCTTCGGCATGAAACTCTGATGCAGTGTCCGTTCTGCAGTCGGGAGCGCCTCTGAGTAGAGTGCGCCATAACAAGTGCACATACAAACAAACATGTTCCTGAATGCCATTACTGTGGTTTGGGTTCAATAGAATCTATACAGTTTCGAACCTGAGACAGGAATTGTGCAAAGTCCTTCACTCACAATTGCTTCACACCATCGATTCATTCATTCATTCATTCATTCATTCATTCCGAGGATTTATATAGTGCCTCTTCAACAGAGACCTACTCAAAGGCGCTCACAGTCCAGCCACGGCTAAAAAGAAAAGGATTTGAGTGACTTATAAAACCAAGCGAGTTTAGCCTAGACGATTGATACTTGCCGAAGAAACAAGTACGGATAATAAAAGTATCAGAATCTTAATCAAAATAATCCCATCAGGTTATAGGTACTCGGTAGATGCGGCTCTGATTAGCTGCGAGAGGAGCAATATAAATTTACAAATACAAAACAATATAATACGATAAAATACAATACGATACATATGATACAATACAATATGATACAATGCAATACGATATGATACAATACAATATGATACAATGCAATACCATATGATACAATGCAATATGATACAATACAATATGATATGATACAATGCAATATGATACGTGAAATGAACAGATGGAACCCTCCCAAGCACAATCAATAAATCAAGACTTGGAGCAAGTGCTACACATTCACTCAATTCAGACCAACATCAATGCAACGCATGATGGATGGCTGGCGACAGAGTATTACGCACAGACCTCAATAAAAAATTCAATAAATAGGAAACCACAGAAATCGCAATGTATCGCACCGCACAAAAGAAAAATCTGAATGGAAATAGCATAGCACTGTTCTATGCATATAAACAGAAATCTCTCTATTTAAAAGAGAAATCTCCACATTAAAAATAGATGTATATATATCTCCACATCAAAATATAAATCTCTACATAAAACAGAAATTCTTACGTAAATGGAGAAAGCTCTACATAGAAAAATCTCTACATAACATAAGCAATTTTTGAACAAAACAGAAATCTCTACATAAATACAGCAATTCTAACACAAATAGAGAAAGCTCTACATAGAAAAATCTCTACATAACATAAGTAATCTTTGAACAAAACAGAAATCTCTACATAAATAGAGAAAATGCTTACCTAAAAACAGAAATCAAACAGAAATCTCTATTTAAATACAGAAATCTCTATTCGAAAACAGAAACCTCTAAAAAAGTCGCTACATAAATACAGAAATCTTGCTGAATAAGAGATAAAAGCATGTACTTACTCGTTCCAATGTAATTTCTTCAAACTCCCACTCACCAAGATCAGCAACCTGAATAAAGAAATACATAAATATGCAGATTATTTAGTTCTTATGTTCTTAATTTGATTCTGTTGATTCAATTAAACTGGAAAAATATGGACAGTTGTTCGATCTTTTAAAAGATGAACCAGTCACCTAACTGGAGTCATTCCCTACCTCTGCAAACTGCTCCTCTGACCTCATAATTATGTGACACAGTAGGAGCTCAAAACACATCACATATCGGATTCTGACCTTTTTATTCTGTCATACTCCACAGTTGCTCTGCATCAAAACGCTTTTTATGCAATGAATAAATCTTTTTCTAATCGAAATTATACTCCTTTGATTCTTTCAATAACACAGCCATATCAGCTACTAGTGCGATATCTACGAAGCAATAAGCGGCGGGTTTCGAGCCCCAGCGTCATATAATCATGTCTCCTTCGAAAATGAAAGTTCATCTTGTTCAGTGAATAAATGTGAGTTGATGCATAGGTTAATAATAATAATTTTAATTATAATTATGATCGAGTATGAAACACAATCTTTGCGACAGTTTCACGTTGCCCCTAATCTCACGTCATGTCATGTCCTAATCTCACGTCATGTCATGTCCTAATCTCACGTCATGTCATGTCCTAATCTCACGTCATGTCATGTCCTAATCTCACGTCATGTCATGTCCTAATCTCACGTCATGTCATGTCCTAATCTCACGTCATGTCATGTCCTAATCTCACGTCATGTCATGTCCTAATCTCACGTCATGTCATGTCCTAATCTCACGTCATGTCATGTCCTAATCTCATGTCATGTCATGTCCTAATCTCACGTCATGTCATGTCCTAATCTCACGTCATGTCATGTCCTAATCTCACGTCATGTCATGTCCTAATCTCACGTCATGTCATGTCCTAATCTCACGTCATGTCATGTCCTAATCTCACGTCATGTCATGTCCTAATCTCATGTCATGTTGACTTGAGACAACATTTTTATCTTTGCTTACATGCACTTGCACCATTTTTAGACAATGCATACATGTATGCTGGCAATGTCACTACAATCCAAATGCTTGTCTCAAACCACTATTTTTTCTCAAGTCAAGTAATTTTTTTATTGCAACCAATTTCACACTCAACACTGTAACAGACTGATGAGATATCGGCTATAAATGGTAAGCCCTAAAGGGATCACAATCTCACAGGGAGGGACACCCACAGAACGAAATATTACCAGATAAAATAATAAATCGAAAGATGGAAAAAAATTATGCATAGTGGAAAACAAAACAGTCACCGTAGAAATGTGATGAGTAGATAAAGTTCGTACTCCGGAATCGACTACATGGAAGCCTTACATTATCATTGCATTACACTATCATTACTTTGCATTATCATTACATTACAATACCGTTAATTTATCACATTAATTAAAAAAAACTTAACAACGATCTTAACTACGAACATACAGGGTGCACCAAAAAAATACCCCCCCTAAGTTTTTTGACAATATCTTGGCCAAAAGTAAGAATTTCGAAACGAAATTTTACAGTCCTAAAGACAATTCATATTTACACATGATGGTCAGATTTCATCAAACCTAGGTTTTTTTTGGCGCACCCTGTACAGTAACTAAATGCGGTATTACACTTAGAACGAGTGATGCTGATATTAATCTAAGTAGAAATCAATGAAGTTTCGATGAATTCAAGTTACCAAGTAAAAAATAATGATACCCATTTTAAAACAAATAAATATGTGGAGATTGCATACATCATGAATTTCTGAAGGAATAAGTTCCAGACTATAATAACGTGGAGTGACTTAATGGAGAAGTGACGAGTATTGGAGACTTTGGAGTGGATTCTATAGCAAGTGTATGTATATAATTATTATATATATATATATATATACTTACTTATGCAGCAGATGTTGTGTATGTATATACAATAATACATACGTATGCATTATGCACGTATTCGTCGCTAGTCCATTCCAAGAATTTTTGAATTTATATAGCACCTTTACAAGAGACCTAATCAGAGGCACTCTGATGCATAGTGCTTTTCAATAGCTTTACTTTTTGCTTTGAGACAGAAGAGCAGACATACCGTACATATGTAGAAAGAGACAAAGAGCAACACAGAAAGAGGCAGACATTAAGACCGAGAGAGTAATGGACAGAAAAGCAAAGAGAGTGTCAGACATACAGACAGACAGATATAGAGAGAGCACAGAGACAGACAGACAGACAGAAAGACAGATAGAGAGATAGAGCAGAAAGAGACTGAGACAGACAGGAGACAGACAGAGACAGAGAGAGCACAGAGAGACAGACAGGAGACAGACACCGACTGTGAAACAGACATGCAGACAGACAGACAGACAGAAGACAGACAAACAAATAGTGTATGTATGTATGTATGTATGTATGTGCACTTGTTATAGCGCCCCTTCAAGCTCTCTCTACTCAGAGGCGCTCCCGAATGCAGAGCGGACACTACATCGGAGTTTCACGCCGAAGCGCTGAGCAATTGTGAGTGAAGGACTTGCCCAAGGTCCTTACGCGGCGAGGTGGATTCGAACCTCGAACCTTCCGGCTTCAAGGCAACGACGCCACCACTACACCACCGCGCCCCACAATCTCTATCAGTGACAGAGAGAGCACAGAGAGAGACAGACACTGACTGTGAGACAAACAGGCAGACAGACAGACGCCAAGCAAACAAACAGACAAACAAACAGACGGAGCGACACCAGCACTCAACTGTTTGGGTCACCTTAGGCAACGCTACCGTGGCCGGGGCGACAGGTGGTGGGGCCCTTGCCGATGGAGACGGCTTCTTCCCGGCCATCTGCATGGGCGACGGCGGCGTTCCCCTCGCCGATGGAGACTGCGGCAGATGCTTGACCGATGGAGGCAGAACAGCCGGTTGATGCTGCTGCTGAGGCTGCTGCTGCTGCTGATAAAGATGTGCAGTGGATGAGGAGGATAGGGGATCCTGCTGCAACGCAGAGGAAAAGTGCTGCGGAGGTCGTGGCGTTGGAGATGCCTAGACAATTCAACATCATACTTTTATTGATATTGAAAACTTTTTTTTAGTGCTATTATCACTGTCGTTATCATCATTATCAATGTTATCATTATTATTATTGTCGTTATTATTATCATTATCGATGTTATCATTAACATTATTATTATAGTTATTATTATAATCACTATTCATAATTATTATTATCATCATTATCACTATTATCATTATCATTATCACTATTATCATTATCATTATTATCACTATTATCATTACCATTATTATTTTCATTTATATCACTATTATCATAATCACTATTATCTTTATCATTATTATCATTATCACTATTATCATTATCATCATCATTATTATCATTATCATTAATAAAATTATCATTATCATCATCATTATTATTCTCATCATTATTATTATTATCACTATTATCATTATCACAATCATCATTATTTTCATTATCACTATTATCATTATCACTAGTATCATTATCACTATTATAATTATCATTATCAATGTTATCATGACTATTATTATGCGGCACAGTGGTGGGTTCGGTGCCCTGGAGTCGGAGGGTTTCAGGTTCAAATCCATCGCATAGAGACTTTGTGCAAGTCAATTGCTCGTGCACCTCGGGGCGAAACTCCGAAGCAATGACCACGCTGTAGTCGGGAGAGCCTCTGAGTAGATAGCTTGAAGGGGCGCTATAGCAAATGCAATAAATAAATAAATAAATGAACATCATTGTTATTATTATTGTTATTATTATTATTATTGACACGCATAATTTCATGCGGTGATATCCTATAACAGTAGGAAATAAAATTGCAACCATGACAACAGATGAAACAACATAGCAGTGCAACAAGAGCAACAATAAACAACATAGCAGTGCAACAGGAGCAACAATAAACAACATAGCAGTGCAACAATGACAAGAGTGACAACCACAAAACACAACAAACACTGCAACGAAAGACAACAACGTAAATAACAGCGAAAAACAGCTTAACAAAAAGCAACAGCATGCAATGCAACAACACCAACAACTGTGCAACAACTTCCATCTGGGCAACGGAAGACGAACAACGCAAACAACGGGCAACGTCTCTCGACCATTATTAAGACCTGCCTTCGACAGACACAGACAGACAGACATACAGACAGAGTAGAGAAAGACAGAAAGACAGAGCAGAGAAAGACAGAAAGACAGAGCAGAGAAAGACAGACAGACAGAGCAGAGAAAGACATACAGACAGGGCAGAGAGAACCAGACAGATTTATGGTCCAATTTGACTTCGGGGAAATCCCTGGCGATCAGCACGCTACCATGGACTACTACAGGCCAACAAGCCATTGTTACCGTAACAATGCTTACAGGGTGGCTCAAAAAAAAACGTACCACCGGGGAAAATGCGATATCTTCGCAGCCGATTGAACTTTTTCTGCGAAAATTTCCCAATTTGTAGGGGAATGAATTTCCAACAATCCCTGAAAGTTTCATTTGAAACTTTTCATATTTGCAAAAGTTACAGCTGTTCAAACTTAAAGTTTCGTTTTTTCAAATATCCGCGGAAAATTGACGTCACTTGTAGATTTCCATGTCAAATGATATCACTTTTCACTACGACCTCAGAATTCCGTTTTGCAGTTTATTGTAAGGTATAATGAGAGTGTCCACTCCCTGCCTTAACACAAGCTCAAATTCTTTTTGTGAAGTTCAGTATGGCCTTGCTGGTCGGGTCCTGCGGCAACTGACCCCACATTAGCAGCAAGACTTGCTTCAGCTGGCCAATGTTCTCCAACTTGGGATTAAATGTCTAGCAGCGTTCCAGCATAGCTCCCCAGACATGATAAGCAAGAGGGCTAAGGTCTGGCGAGTTTGTTAGTCATCTTTGCCAATGCATTTACTTCAGTTGATGGCAATAAGGTAGCGCCATCATAATCAGCCTTGCCGTGCGAACAAGCAGACGCACCATCCTGCTGGAAAATAAAACCAGATGTTAGAGCACACCTGGTCTTCAATGAGTCTGGGTAAGAGAGTTCATAGATGAGTTTGACATCTAACCAACTGAGTGGGATTAAATGCAGTCTTTTCTTGCAGCCGTAACACACGCCAGCATATCTGAAGTCGAAACCACGATGTGCTTTGCAAACTTGACCCTTTCGATTACCAAGCGAATTTCTTGAAAATCGTGTTTTTTTCATCAGGCCATGCGACCACTTCCTGCCTTTCTTCCGACATCTGATCTTCGTTACATAAACATGTTTGCAGATAGCCTTCAAAGTGCTCAGGCTCCATTTTTCACTGGGTATTTTGCTATGATCACGCGATGCCCCAGTCTCTGTTCATGCAAAGTCCGAGTTCCCATTTTATCTTTCGCAGAAACTTTGCCCGTGACGTTCAGTTATGGGTTCAGGAATTGAGACCTTAATCTATAAAATATCACCAAATACCAGCAGATTGCTTCAAAAACAGCTTCTTTAAAGCTCATAGTGAGGTCGTATGACATCATCATCAATTTGTGTGTTGTAATTTGCCAAAATATATTAATGAAATCACATGTATTGGAGCATGATTCTCCGAATAATTGAAAAAACAAAATTTTAAGTTTGAACAGCTGTAACTTTTGCAAACATGAAAAGTTTCAAATGAAACTTTCAGGGATTGTTGGATATTCATTCCTCTTCAAATTGGAAAATTTTCGCAGAAAAAACGCAATCGGCTGCGAAGATATCGCATTTTCCCCGGTGGTACGTTTTTTTTTGAGCCACCCTGTATATATACATATATATATGTATTATGTATATATAATCATATATATATATAAATATATAATTATATATATATATAATCATTATTCAACTGTACAAACAGCAATTTAAATTAGTTAGTGTTTTATCATATTTATATAGCACTATAATATTATCTATACTGCTTCTTGCATCAACTGGTTATTTGCACGTGCACTATAATGGCTTTGTTCAAAGTGCATTTTTTAGTCGAAAAGAAAACGGTCAAGGCTCATTTTACGGTTCATCAATAATTCCGAGAACAATTGAACCTGTACAATTAGCCTCAATCTGCTGTGCACAGAATACAAGAGAAGTTGGCGCCACCTGCTAATACTATACCGATTCCAATATATATATATATATATATATATATATATATATATATATATATATATATATATATATATATATATATATATATATATATATATATATAATTTTATATATATTTAGACGGCCATTTCTTCGACTTAAAAAGAGATAAAAAAATACAAAGAACAGCTAGAATAGGAGCCAGGAATGCATTGTATGAAATACTAGCGGCTTCGTTTCCTTAGCCTCAGCATATGTGGAATTGTTATAGCGTCCCTTCAAGATTGCTACTCAGAGACGCTCCCGACTACAGTGCGGACACTGGATCGGAGTTTCACACCGAAGCGCATGAGCAATTGCGAGAGAATGACTTGCTCAAGGTCCCTATACATGGCGGATTGAGGTGGATTCGAACCCGCAACCTTCTGGCTCCAGGTCACCAAACATACTCCTGCACCATAGCACCCATGACCTCCACAGTAGATAGAGGTCAACCAAGTCTACATTACTGCAAAACTTGGATGGTGTGTCACCAAAGTGTGTAACGTACAGTTGTACTGTAACAATGTAACATATCAAACATCTGAACAATTACAGAGCGCCCTTTATGGATCCTGTAGCAGGTCGGCTGGCTGGCGCATGACTAGGAAACTCAAACATACAACACGCCATTTATAAGCAAATGTAACAAGGTCAGTAAAGTGAGAAATGTAAACAAATGCAAACAAAGGTAAACAAATGTAAACAAATGTAAACAAATGTAAACAAATGTGAAATCCATAATCACCAGACGTTGTTATTCAGTCTCTGAGAAAATACCTGTAGAATGGGTAGAGCCTCCGGAGGAGGAGCAGTGGGGGATATCTGTTCGTCGAGCATTTGCGGAGGGGGTGGGGGAGGTAGCGAGTCATCTTCCTGCTGGAACAGCACCACCCTCTGGAAAACAACCAACCGAAAACACGTATACACATAACAGGCTTTTCGATAGCAACGTCAAAATCATCGTAATCGTCAACATTGGGGCGCTATATAAATGCCAATAATGAATGAATGAATGAATGAATTGTGATCATCATGATCGTCGTCGTCACCGCCACCACCACCACCACCACCATCACCACCTTGATTCAAGGCGAGAGGAGACAAGAGAACAGGCAATGGTTTGAGACATATTCATAGTCAGGGCCGACCTGATGTGACGTATTGCCCGAATGTGAAAGAAACAAGATTTACAAATGCTTGTTATGTGTGGTCAAAATCATAATCATAATCACAATAATCACAATAATTATAATCGTCATCGTCGTCGTCGTCGTCGTCCTCCTCCTCCTCCTCCTCATCATCATCATCATCATCGATGTTATTAATTATTATAATTACTATCACTATTATTATCATTATTATTATTATTTTCATCATTATCGTCATCATCACTATCAATGTCATTGTCATTATTTTAATTAAAATTATTATTATCATCATCGTCATCGCTACAGTCAGATTAGCAAGGCAGCATGTGTGTGTGTGTGTGGACTGACCTCAGACAATGGTTTGGCGCTTGTGATCGGTGGATGCTCCTCCCACCTGGATGCCACCTGTAGTGTCTCCGCCGTCTTCTGCTGCAGCGACTTGTCATCGTCGAGAAGCGTAACCTCGTAGAACTCTTGAATGTCTGACCGAAAGAAACAATACAAAGAAACAATACATAGAAACAATACAAAGAAACAATATAAAGAAACAATACAAACGAATGCGAGTGAATCAGTTGTCAAAAATGCGCTACAAAAGTTATTCCGACCAATTCGCACACGCAACCCCGTCTGATCCAGCATTTTCATGAGCACCAAATTCATTCATTCATTCATTCGGAAATTTATATAGCGCCCCTTCAAGAAAAAACTACTAAGAGGCGCTCCCGACTCCAGCACGCCTAAAAAGAACAGTTTTAAGTTTGTTAAGGAAGGATCCTGATACCCAACGTGTAGGTTTTGCATGGGTCCAGTGGTGTTTAACCCACCCCGTCCTAGCCTGGGACAATAACACTCCCTTCCACTCTGGTCGATAAAAAATGTTTACAAAGAGACTCCAAATTGCTCTGAGCTGTAACACCACCACTGTTCATACTCTGACAGAGCAAATTCCAAGCCTGGATGGAGGAGAGATGCTAGTGATCTTTCTTATCAGTGTCCTTAAACTGAAAGTACTGTCAACTCCTACCACCACACCTCTGAACGGTACTGCTGTTTTTTTTTAATATTGTAAACATTTAATGTTGTTCGAAGTCTCGTTATATATTAATCGGCTGGAGTGGAAGGTATGGAGTGTTATTGCAAAACCTACGTGGGTATCAGGATCCTTCTTTAAACAACCCTAGTTTATGACTAAAACTTACGTCAACCCCACCCCAACTTCCTGCAAAATTGGGAGATTGTTCTCCCCAAACCCACCACATTAGCAGATGCTGCTGCGCGGGTCCTCTATGGTAATATGGGTTTTGTATGGTTATATGGGTTCTGTACAGTAATATAGGTTCTGTATTGTAAAGTGGGTCCTGAATGGTTATATGGGTCCTGCATGGTAATATGGGTCCTATATGCTCAACAGTACGCACTGTCTACCAATAGACAAAAGGCTCGTTTTTAAGTTGGATATGGCTACACTGCAAGTGCCCTGCACATAATATATTATGCAGTCATATAATATTACTATACACAATGATGACGCGTATGAAACATTGAACAACGTAGTACACTTGGTAAATTAGTACTATAGGAGCCGAGAGCAGGTCAGCTCTTGCATCTCGTATTGGTTTGGCGACGACCTTGGTCGGTCGGCTGCAGGGGTGGCCAGCAGACGAGCATCGACCGGACTAGACTATGGGGGGGGGACCTGGCTATAGGTCGTCCTCGAGGAGAGGACGTCCGCAGGGACGAAAACGCCAATCACTAATCAAGTGTATGATGATGAAGACGTTTATCCGACAGATGCAAACAAAAACATCTCTACGCTGCATCTCTACTACGGTAGTAGCCTACTACTGAATATTTATACGATGAATAATATCCATATACAGACGGAATCTATTAGTGGTCAGTCAAGCAACATGCAGCAGCGTTGCATTGACTGCTAAGATGAAGGCCTCTGTGCATTACTACGTGCTCAACAGTCTTCACTAGCCATAGACAGCTGTACGACTTTCTCTCAGTCAGTCTGTGTCTGTCTGTGTGTGTGCGTCTCTCCCCTCTCTGTGTCTGTCTTCCGTCTATCAATAATATATATCATTGTCTGTCTGTGGCACGATGTCTATCTCGCCCTGTCTATCTCTTTCTCTCTGTCTCTCTCTCTCTCTGTCTCTCTCTCTCTCTATCTGTCTGTCTCTCTATCTGTCTCTGTCTCTCTCTCTCTCTGTCTCTGTCTCTCTCCCTCCATCTCCCAATCCACAATCCCTCCTCTCCCGGTCTCCCCCTTCCTCTCCTTCCCTATCGCTTTCTGTGTATGTGTGTTTGTGTGCATGTGTGTGTTTGTATTTCTGTGCGTGTGTGTGTGTTTGTGTGCATGTGTGTGTGTGTGTGTCACGTTCATTACTTTGGTCTGGCATGATGCATAATTCTTGCCCATGTGGTGGTGATATCCAGGGTGTGTGCACGGCGCACGCGAGGTGTTACAGCCAATCACTGCCAAATTGGTCTACCTTACACATGCACACACGTTTACTTACCTACACACATGGTATTAATACACACATGCCCACACGCACAATGGCTGGGCTGAGAGCACTCCTGAGTAGGTTTATTGAATGGTACTTATTGCTATATAAATCACAGAATGAACAAATTGAATGAATGAATAAATTGATGAACGAATACGGTCGCGGAAAGATGGGCACATCTGGCTAAGTACTTTTAAATGATGGTCATAAAACATGCTAAACAACTGTCTTAAAACATACATTCCTATCTACAAAAGTCCTACATACATGAAAATACAGCTCTAATCATGCACACATACTCTATAATATATGTACATTCCAACACACATACTTTACTGTGGGGTCCTAAGAAGGGGTCCTAAGAAGGACTATTATAGAAGGGGTTGAAACGCCCAAACAATTCTCACAATGAATATGAAAGCGTTAGAGAAATAAATGTATAGAAGACGAGACGCGTATACAAGACGAATATGTCCGGCATTGTATACGATCTCCAGCGTAGCCATTAAAAAATTCTCGGCCAATCGATTATTTCTAAATCATTGGCCTCACGAGATATGACATCTGGACAAGGTCAAAGGAACAGAGAGGTGGACCAGAAGCCTTTGCATTTTATTGTTTCTTTATCTATCAAGCGTCGATATCTAGTGATTCGTCATCAATCAAGCGTGAAGGTTTCGCTGAATAAAGAAGGTCCTATAGACATCTTATAGGGGAAAGATCAAATCTGCACGCTTCACCGTTGTCTACCTCTTGGCTGCTAATTTGCACAGTGCAAAACGTTTATGGTTTATAATAATCGATTGGTTGATTGATTGATTGATTGATTGATTGATCAATCAGACATGGCTGGGTTGCATGGCTGATTAAAGAAGGTCCTAGACATCCTATAGAGAAGGAACATATTACCACACTCCGCCATTGCCTCCCTCTGGCTGATCATTTGCACAGAGCAAACCGTTTATACTTTCTAATAATTGATTGATTAATTGATATTTATTTGACATAGTTAGAATGTTTTACTCATAACGTTTATAGTTTATAAGAATTAATTGGATTGATTGATTGACATAGTTAGAATGTTGTACTCATAACGTTTATAGTTTATAAGAATTAATTGGATTGATTGATTGACATAGTTAGAATGTTTTACTCATAACGTTTATAGTTTATAAGAATTAATTGGATTGATTGATTGACATAGTTAGAATGTTGTACTCAACAAAAAGCAGGTCTCTCAGATCACCAGAAGACAATGTTAGCATACAGCTTAAATCTGACAAAAAGTGTAGGCCATTTAGCGCAAATGGGACCTAAGGTCTCAAAAGCTAGAGGACCAAAGATATGTGTGTTTAAAAGAGCGACGTATTTAGTGTTTTTCATTTACGCTGCTATTAAACTCGGCTGCCATGCATGCCAGACATCGACGCAGTGGCCTGGATTTATGATGGTGCAGGGGTGATTATTAATATTTTATTATTATCAATTTTATTATTAATTTTATTGTTATTATCATTATTATTATTCAGCACTCTAACCTTCCAACATCCGATTAATCCACTTCTTCTATCTCCTCATCTCGCCTCTGTTCCTCTGTCTCTCTGTCTCTGTGTCTATCTTGTTCTCTCTGTCCAAGTCCTTTTCATAGTTCTCTATACCTTTCCTCTCTCTCTGTCTCTCTCTCTGTCTGTCTGTCTCTCTGTCTGTCTGTCTGTCTGTCTGTCTGTCCCTCCCTTCCTCCCTCCCTCCCTCCCTCTCTCTCTCTCTCTCTCTCTCTCTCTCTCTCTCTCTCTCTCTCTCTCTCTCTCTCTCGATGCCTTCCCGCCGCTACTCGAATCGGTGACCAACGAGGAGACATTTGCACGGCTCTTAACAACGCTTTATTATCGGAAACACACTCAACGCCGACACGATAACTTGATTAAATATATTTATTTCTCTTAATTATCGACCAATTAGGCGCATCTCTTTCGCTCAATCGCTATCCAACTGTCAACATAAACCGAATTAATGCGTCAAACGATATTAAATATTCATGAGATGCATCATCATCATCCATATTCATGAGATGTATCATCATAAATATTCATGAGATGTATCATCCATGGTGGCAAATTCAAAACGTTTTCATGGTCCCATGAAACAGCAAGACACATGAACAGGTACAGAGAAAGTGGCAGAGGCAGAGACAGAGGCCACAAAAAGACAGGCATCAGCTGAGACGGTCAGAGACTGAGACAGACGGAAGCTGAGATAGAAGTACAAAGAAGAACACCTGAAGACCGACAGAGACCTGTATTATAGAACACTGCAGGGACATAGAAATAATACATATAGGGGTAGAGCGAAAAAAAACAGAAGGAGACAAAGACAGATATACATCAAGAGACAAAGACAGAGACAAAGACAGATAAAGACAGAGAGATAAACACAGAGAGACAAACACAGAGACAAAGACAGATAAAGACAGAGAGATAAACACAGAGAGACAAACACAGAGACAAAGACAGATAAACACAGAGAGACAAACACAGAGACAAAGACAGATAAAGACAGAGAGACAAACACAGAGATAAACACAGAGAGACAAAGACAGATAAACACAGAGAGACAAAGACATAAAGATAAACCCATGGAGACAAAGACAGATAAACACAGAGAGACAAAGACAGATAAACACAGAGAGACAAAGACAGATAAACACAAAGATACAAAGACAGATAAACACAAAGAGACAAAGACAGATAAACACAAAGATACAAAGACAGATAAACACAAAGAGACAAAGACAGATAAACACAGAGAGACAAAGACAGATAAACACAGAGAGACAAAGACAGATAAACACAAAGAGACAAAGACAGATAAACACAGAGAGACAAAGACAGATAAACACAAAGAGACAAAAACAGATAAACACAAAGAGACAAAAACAGATAAACACAAAGAGACAAAGACAGATAAACACAGAGATACAAAGACAGATAAACACAAAGAGACAAAGACAGATAAACACAGAGATACAAAGACAGATAAACACAAAGAGACAAAGACAGATAAACACAGAGATACAAAGACAGATAAACACAAAGATACAAAGACAGATAAACACAAAGAGACAAAGACAGATAAACACAGAGAGACAAAGACAGATAAACACAGAGAGACAAAGACAGATAAACACAGAGAGACAAAGACAGATAAACACAAAGAGACAAAGACAGATAAACACAGAGAGACAAAGACAGATAAACACAAAGAGACAAAGACAGATAAACACAAAGATACAAAGACAGATAAACACAAAGAGACAAAGACAGATAAACACAGAGAGACAAAGACAGATAAACACAAAGAGACAAAGACATAAAGATAAACCCATGGAGACAAAGACAGATAAACACAGAGAGACAAAGACAGATAAACACAGAGAGACAAAGACAGATAAACACAAAGATACAAAGACAGATAAACACAAAGAGACAAAGACAGATAAACACAAAGATACAAAGACAGATAAACACAAAGAGACAAAGACAGATAAACACAGAGAGACAAAGACAGATAAACACAGAGAGACAAAGACAGATAAACACAAAGAGACAAAGACAGATAAACACAGAGAGACAAAGACAGATAAACACAAAGAGACAAAAACAGATAAACACAAAGAGACAAAGACAGATAAACACAGAGAGACAAAGACAGATAAACACAAAGAGACAAACACAGATAAACACAGAGAGACAAAGACAGATAAACACAAAGAGACAAAGACAGATAAACACAGAGATACAAAGACAGATAAACACAAAGAGACAAAAACAGATAAACACAAAGAGACAAAAACAGATAAACACAGAGAGACAAAAACAGATAAACACAAAGAGACAAACACAGATAAACCCATGGAGACAAAGACAGATAAACACATGGAGACAAAGACAGATAAACACAAAGATACAAAGACAGATAAACACAAAGAGACAAAGACAGATAAACACATGGAGACAAAGACAGATAAACACAAAGATACAAAGACAGATAAACACAAAGAGACAAAGACAGATAAACACAGAGAGACAAAGACAGATAAACACAAAGAGACAAAAACAGATAAACACAAAGAGACAAAGACAGATAAACACAGAGAGACAAAGACAGATAAACACAAAGAGACAAAGACAGATAAACACAGAGAGACAAAGACAGATAAACACAAAGAGACAAAAACAGATAAACACAAAGAGACAAAAACAGATAAACACAAAGAGACAAAGACAGATAAATACAAAGAGACAAAGACAGATAAACACAAAGAGACAAAGACAGATAAACACAGAGAGACAAAGACAGAGAGATAAACACATGGAGACAAAGACAGATAAATACAAAGAGACAAAGACAGATAAATACAAAGAGACAAAGACAGATAAACACAGAGAGACAAAGACAGAGAGATAAACACATGGAGACAAAGACAGACAGATAAACACAAAGAGACAAAGACAGATAAACACAAAGAGACAAACACAGAGAAATAAACACAGAGAGACAAAGACAGAGAAATAAACACAGAGAGACAAAGACACATAAAGACAAACACAGAGAAATAAACACAGAGAGACAAAGACAGACAAACACAGAGAGATAAACACAGACAGACAAAGACAGATAAACACAGAGAGAGACAAAGACAGGTCCTGAGAAGAGGACCTATAGCTCGTTCACCCAATCGACCGGAACTGACAGGCAGACAAATAATACTCTCTCAAGGCGCTATATAAATGACGATAAACACATAGACATCTGCACAGACACAGACACAGACACAAACACCAGCAAAAACACACAATGACACAAAAACATTTCCTTAACCTAACATCCTGCTTCAAGTAATTCTTTTAACGCTAGAAGCTCTGTGAAGTTCATTTGGAATTCTCATAAAAATAAATACTCGTAAATTTTCAATTAGAATTGCTCGCTCAAGGACCTGGAATAATCCACCCTTAACCGTCTGGTAATCTCCGTGGATGTCTTTCTGTATTCAGGCATAAGCTCCACTGCCGTTTGCTGGCAAATTATCCCTAATTCCATCCTACCAATGCAATTTACAACGCACACTCACGTTGCTATAGATAAGTTTTTTGTAATAATACTAAATATACTCGGTGTGAACACACACTCACACTTGGCTTTTGTTACTTCCTTGAGCCTTAGTTTACTAGTTAACAGGGTTTAAAGTGTGGCAGGACGGTCATGGACGGCGTCCATGCACTTATTTGAAAATCTGGACGCCGTCCTGCCATTTATTGGTCAGAACAGCCTAGAAAGGTAAGAAGCGTCCAGGAACTTCTTTTGGAAATGTAAGGGGGTGTCCAGGCACTTATTTTTCCACACTTTAAGCACTGCTAGTTAAGTAACATAAATCTTAATCATTTCACATTACAACCGGTCGCTATATCGTCACGTACATGGGTAACCCTGTTAATGGAACTCTGGTCCCGTAAGAGTATCCATCCCTTTGTCCGCCGTTTGATTAAATAGAATTTACTATAGGTTGATAACTTGCTGCTTGAAGCTATAAATTTGTGGCTATGGTTATGCAGGAATACATGCAGAGAGGCAGAGGTTGTGAAGTTTGTAAACGGCTCCTCACAAACAGCGAGATACAAACATACACATGAACAAACACAAATACACACACGTACATACATAGCATATACATACATACAAACACACATACAGGTCTACAAACAAACACACATACTTACAAACACAAATACATACAAAGTACATACATAAAATGCATGCCTACAATACCCTACATACATGCATGCATGCATACAAACTATACATACATACATAAATACATACATACATGCATAATAACATACATATGCGCATGCATACATACATTCATACATACATGCAACACACTTACATACATATACACATATATACATTCATACACACATACATGCATACATTCAAACATACATACATACATGGTACATACAGAGATACATATTATATAACTTTCACTGAGCAATCTTATCTACGCGCTTCCACACACAAAAAACTATCCTCCCGCTGCAGTCGAAACGCGTCCTAACCACGCACCTTTGAGACCGTATACATACATCCATGGCTAACAATCCTTTAACCTTTACCCAAGTTACCCACCAGAGTCCGTCCCTACGTCGTCCGACGGACGGACGGACACTCGCTCGCTTCGGCCGGTGCAGCAGCCGCGGGGGACTCCGCCGACGGGGTTTTTCCCCAAACGATATAAATAAATAAGGAGAGAGAAATACATGGACGGCGGGGGTATATACGTCGTCCGGAATAACGAATCGTCTGCTGCGGCGGCGGTTGGCAATGGCAATGGCAAAGAGCAGCGGGAGGATGTTTTACACAGATAGGCGTGTCACGAAAGACGGTCGGTCCTCCGAAGTAAATCACCCGACAAGGCCGACGATCTGTGACCTCGGCGAACGGCTACGTCACCGCGACAACAAAGAGGCCTGGCGATTGCTTAAGGGAATGCATCACTTACGGTGGGCCAGGGATCATCGTAGAACCGTATCTAGGCATTTTATTATATACACTTCCGGCGGCCATGGTGTAACCGGTCTATAGGCAGGGAAACAGCCTAGACCACGTGACTGCACCAGAAGCGACCCTCGTCTCAAACTGTCCTTATAATGCGTGCGGGTTTCCAACCTCTTGATAGACAGTCCAGAACAATAATCCACCACACAACCGAGTGCTCAGACACACACACATACATACACAGTACCACACACACACACACAGAGTGTCACACACACACACACAGTGTCACACATACACACACACACACACACATAGGGTCATACACACAGAGTCACATACACACACATAGTGTCACACACACATACACAGTGTCACACGCAGTGTCACACACACACACACACACACAGTGTCACACCCACATACAGTGTCACATACACAGTGTCATACACACAGTATACATACATACATTTATACATACATACATACATACACACACACACACACACACAGATACTAAATTTTAAAAAGACGTCAAGACAATCTCTTAATTACAATAGAATCACATACCGAGCAGCGCCTGAAACAGTCGACTCTTGAAGATGCGAATGACCTTCTCAATGGCGGCGCGCAACGCCTGATCCTGAGGTCGCACCAGTCGGCTGTAGTACTCCTCAAGTAACTCCAGAGCTCGATGAGCATCTGTCAAGACAAAAATAAATAAGGTAACTAACTGATCCTGTAACAAGTAATTGCAATCTGATATTGGTATATCGAATTTCAAGCAAAAACTCACCATGCTCTGAGCGGTTCCCGGACAATTCGTCCCGGACAATTCGTCCCGGACAATTCGTCCCCGGACAATTCGGACCGGACAATTCGTCCCGGACAATTCGTCCCCGGACAATTCGTCCCGGACAATTCGTCCCCGGACAATTCGTCCCGGACACCATTACCGTATACAGATGTCGACCGGAGATACTGCTGCGCATTAAAATTCAATTCGAAATTGAAAATTATTTCATTGTTCTCAAAGCAAATGTAGGCCTAAACATAATACAACACGTTACCTCACTTGGCTATGACATTAAAGGTATATTTGGAAAGCAATAGGTTGGCCTACTCCAGAATGGACAAGTCACGCATAGACTGAGGCTAAAGTAGGCTATAGCCGGTCCGAATTGTCCGGGGACGAATTGTCCGGTCCGAATTGTCCGGGTCCGAATTGTCCGGTCCGAATTGTCCGGGGACGAATTGTCCGGGACGAATTGTCCGGGACGAATTGTCCGGGACGAATTGTCCGGGGACGAATTGTCCGGACACCCTCTGAGCTATAATATTGGAGGTATAATATTCTGCTTTATTTTCCTAACTGATGAATTTATTTGTTGAAATGACGTTACATCAGTGGTTTCCAACCTTTTTTGAAACTAGGGCCACTTTTTATAAGCTGGACGACATGAGGGCCACTTTTTCTTAGTTGAAGGATATTAGGGGGAGACAAAGCTAAAATTTAATAAACTAGAAGCAAATAAAATTGTTCTAATCAAAATAGAGTGTTTGATTTTATTTATAGACGTCAAAATAAAATAATTTGTAATAGAAAATAACTATGTGTTCTATCCTGTCCAAATTTTCAATTTTTTCATATATTTTTGTTAATTCTTTGAGAGACGAGGGCCAATTTTTAAGACCTGGCGGGCCACTTTTGGCCCACAGGTCACTGGTTGTGAACCACTGCGTTACATCATATCACTATAGGACAGTGCAGAGAGCACCTCTGAGTAGCTATCTATCTTGAAACTTAGGCACTATATAAATTCTCAGAATGAATGCACGAATGAATTCAGTAACTGGTCATCATCATCATTGCCAACGCATAGCACAGACTGACTGGCACTGCTCATTACAACTGTAAAGGTCATCATCATCATCAACAACCGAGGGACCAATGCCCGTAGGTGTAAAGGTAGTGTAAAGTAATGTAATGTATACCGCATAACTTATAAATACAGTGCCGCTCACAGCAGTGACCAGTCAGTAGAACTTCCAGTATGAGCACCTTCAAAGAAGAAAGGTGGTTTTAAGGAGACAAACTCTAGAAACAGCTCTACGAAGTGACAAGCCACATGCTTTTGGTGATCTTTTGTCTCTATTCAATGTTTAATCTAGGCATCTCTGGGGGAGGGGGGAAGTTTCCCCCCAAGAATGACGTTCCCCCAAAAATGGATAGCTGCTGTTTACATGTACATAGGTAAAAATTCTAAACGTAACATATTAACGTCCCTCCCCGAAAAATTGGACAGGTCCTGTTCACGTGTAGTGTACATAAATGTTGATTTAAGTAAAATTTGTAGGTTTCTCAGAAATGTTTTGAGAAAGACTAAAAATGTCATCAGAAAAAATCGCAGGGATAAAGGGTGTTGTCAGTGACTGCCCCACCGGTTGCCGTCCGCCGGAAATGGCCGCCCCCCCCGAAACGTGAATCCCCCCCACTCCCCAAAGCAAGGAATGAGATTAAATACTGGTCTCTATTGAGTAAACGCATACTGTATGCAAAGCAGTGTTTCCCAAGTGTTCTGCGGAACCCTAAATAGGATTCCATGAGGGGAAGACAGGGGTTCTATGGGGAAATTTCATTTCAAATAATTCATAATTCATAATTTTATGGATTAAACCTGCATATAACCCGATCAACGATCACCGTTACCGTTATACATAATTAAGCGCGTAATTTGTCTACTTCGCATGCAGGCGGCTATGCATGCCCAAACATGGTATTGCTAGGTTGGAGGTCCCATCAAAAATTTTCGGATCCAAAGGTTCCACTGTGAAACAAGCTATGGAAGCATTGTGCTATATTTAGAAACCCCTTAATGCGACCTGGGTGTTCCACAGATGGTTTGGAAACCACCATGAGGATTCTCTCACTACCCTATCAAGAGCCAAGCCAGCCGGTAACATCTTGGGGTACCCTTGTCGAGGACTTCCCAATGGATAAGGTCGCAGAGTAAGAAGAGGAAGTCAAGTGGGGGGTTTTTGGGGGGGAGGGGGCAAATATTCATATCGGGGTTTGAACACGCAGCACAGGTCTAGAAAGCTAAAAAAAAAGGAAGCTAGACCAGGGTACATTTAAAATTACACACACATCTTTTCATCACAACGCATGCACACTTTCATCATCATCATCATAATCATAATCATCATCATCATCATCATCATCATCATCATCATCACCACCACCACCACCACCATCATCATCATCATCATCATCACCACCACCACCACCACCATCATCATCATCATCATCATCATCATCATCCGAGTGGCGCCATCTTGGCGTTCTGTCGTCGCAAGGTAACACGATATGGTCCAACAACGGTCACCGAAATCCGGCGCCTAAGTCTGTCGTGCCCAGATCAATATGGAAGAAAGATCGATCGTTCGACGGGCGAAACGATGAAGGAGGCAGGACCGAGGGTCGCCGGGCCTCCCCCTAGACCGATGGACCGACCGGCGGGTGGGCACCAGGGTCGACGACGCCGGTGTACAAGTCACTCTTCCCGTGCCGTCCACGCCTGTAGATCGCCGGGCATATAATCGGCAGCTGCGACGGTGCATCGTGCAGCCCTGCGCCGGTAAATAAGGACGGGAACGAAGGGTAGATCATCGGGGGAGGGTGGGGGAGGCGAATATGATCTGTGCCGACTGTGGATGGGCGATAATGCATAGGGCAGTGATGAAGGGGGACGGGAGCAAATGCATTAGGAAGTCAGGAGAAAATGAGTTTATCGTGAAAGAGGAGAAAATGTTTTTATGAAAATGAATATATATAGGAGAGGATGCATTTGCGGTAGAAGCGAATAGTAGAAATGCATTAACAAGACAGGAGAAAGGTTTTATGATAAAGAAAACATACGAGAAATTGTACCATGCCATTTGAGAACAGGAGAAAATGTTATTGTGTAAAAGGAGCGTAGACGAAAACGCTTATGAATATGAATTATGCTGGAATAAATGAAGAGAAGCAGATGCATTGGATTTGAAAATAGAACATGAGAAAATGTAGAAAATAGAACATGAGAAAATGTAGAAAATAGAACATGAGAAAATGTAGAAAACAGAACATGAGAAAATGTATAAAAGCAGAAAATTCAATATACCAAACAGAGAAGAGAAAAACAACATGAAAGTCAGATTTAAAAAAACTCATGGAAGTCAGCACAGAGCAGGAGAAAAAACGCCTCAATGACAAAACAAACAAGTACCGTAGCAAAGAATGCATGGATATGACAAGAGAGAGACGAAAATGTGTCAACAGAAGATAGAAGCATTGGATTCAAGCAGGATTATTATGAGAGAGCACGAATATACCACACGGTTAGTGTGCGCAGTTTGCAAAACTTTGTATAACCCGCGGGTTATATTCGCGAAAATACGTCAGATTTGCGCTAAATGCGAATGGAAGAAAAGCAAAAGCGGCAGCACATCACATAAGAAAACATGACATGTTGCCAGAAAGGTTATGCTTGCTTGCTCTGTCTCATTTCCCTTTCTTGTCCACTCTCTCATCGCCCCCTTCTTCCTCTCTCCCTATTCTCTCTATTTCTGTCTGTCTGTGTCTGTCTGTATCTCTCCTACCTTCCGTTCCTTCCTATCTCCATCCCTCTGTCTCTCTTCCTGTCTCTCCTCTCACACACATTCATGCATTCATGCTTGCATAATATACGTATGCACGTCCATGCCATACATGCATGCAATGTATGTGGGCTGTCCTGTCATTTCACGTTTGATTGTGAGGTTCTAATATTACGCATGCCGTTGTAGAAGTTGATTTGTGGCTTTGTGGGACCATTGTGTCAACGATGGTGAGTGTTACTTGTTGGAAGTAGTTGCCTGTTGGGGACTTGTGGTTGCCTGTTTTAAGAGGTGCAGAAGCTGTGAGCTGCGTGAATAATGGACATAGCAATGATTTAAGAGGACGTCAAGTTTGTGTGTCATCACCTGCAGAATGAGCGAAGTACAGACAATGAAGGTATATACACAGAGACAGATTGATAATCAGATGCAGAGAGGGAGAGACACACAATTGGACTGACAAAGGACATACAGAGGCAGAGACAGGGTAACAGAATATGTGGGACACATTGACAGAGAAAAAGCATATGTAGATACAGAGAGACAGACAGACAGACAGAGAGGAGAGAGAGCCTGTCTCTCTGTCTGTCTGTCTGTCTCTCTCTGTCTGACAAACAGACAGACAGACAAAGAGGCAGACAGAGACGGAGAGAGAAAGACCGAGAGAGACACACACAGACAGAGCAAGATAGAGAGAAGATCAAGGGAGATAGAGACAGACAGACAGACAGACAGACAGAGCAATGGATAGAGAGATGGAGACTGACATTGAAGGGGTCTGATTTTACTATAGAGCGCTGCTCATGGACAGCTCACGGCAGCTTGCCTTTTAGAGAAATGGCGGCCAGGCCACCACAGTTCGCCTCCGACCTAATATCTATGCATCTTGTGATAATTGCGTTTAAGCAAATTGAAATGACGCTGCAGCGTATGATTTCCCGGAATGCTTTTAATGCCAGAGACATGACGGTACGTGTACGCACCATATATACATCTACTCTGATCTAAATGGAGCATGTCTTTTAAAAGGTGGGACTTGATCAAAGGCGAATCGGTGGGTGGGTTGTGGGGAGAGGGTTGCAGGCCGTTCATAGCGCTCAATTTGATTTTGTACAGAGCAAACCACTGAATTGACCTTATAGGAGGTTCTTTAAAAAGAATTTCTGACGTAGGAAATGGCGTTTGCGAGGAAATGCAGTTGCAAAGAAAACGGGAAATGCTATGTGCTGAAAGGCGCGATGAAAGTGTATTGTTTGGGATAAGGGACTGGAAACGGGTAAATCAAGGGCGTAGAGGTCAAGCCAGTTTGAAAGAGAGCTTGGAGTTCTAATCATAGAAACGATACTGAATTGGAAAAGAACGAGGACACGGCAAAGGATTGTTATCGGAGAACACTAATTTGGCGAGGATATATATAGCTTCGAGATTATAAAGTGTCTAGGTGGTCTGCTCCTTCATGCTAATCTGGTACCATACACAATCGGGTAATTTAGAAGAAGTGACTGCATAGGCCGCAGTTGCCAAGCTCTGCTAGCAGACAGCTTTTTTTAGTCATCCGTCCAATTTTCCAGGAAAAAGGTACCAAGCCAGCCGCCAAAAAAGGTGATAATCTTTTTTTTTAGTCGTCGGTCATCCGTAGTTGAGTGGTCGAGTGTGTGGTGAATCAAAGGGGCCACGTCCCATGCGATTTCTTTAATGGGGGGGGGGACCTCGTGTCCTGTTTTACTCACCCGCTGCATTTATTTCATGGCTTGTTGAAACCAAATGGGGGGGCCACGTCCCATGGGATTTTTAAATGGGGGCCATGGCCGTTTTGCCCCCCTGTATCCGCCCCTGACAACTCACATGTTACATACATGTATCAGCCCTTGCCAGAGGAACCAACATGCACCAATGCATCTTGTTGGTGTTTAACGACACTACTATTACAAAGATGATTCGGGTCACCCTCCTGTTTTATCCAGGCATGGGACTGGTGCTGTCAGAGTTCAAACAGTGGCGTATAGTTGCACGAATGCACGAGCATCTACTTACTTATGTACGTACATGCCTGATCCAGCGTGTAGGGCATTATTGCAAAGCCTTCAAAGGTTTGGCTGTAGACTATATTATGGTCATTACTTTGGCGGAGGGACAGCACCATGGCACTATAAACAAATCCAATAAACGTATAGCTGAGAGTAAGTAGACCCAAGCGGCATTTCTGCCTCCATCGCTTTATTAGCAGGCAAGAAGAGACGCCTCTGAACATCGCCTCAGCTTCACTTAAACGACAAGTAGCCAGCTTCCACCACCCCCCCCCCACCACTCACAACACACACAAACAACCACACATACACACACACACAACCATATACACACACAACCACACACACATACACACAACCACAAACACACGTGCAACTGCCCCAAGTGCTCTATCTCACTGTTCTCGCAAGCATCTCGGCAATAAACGCTAAGTGCAATATGTCTGTCAACACTAGACATTGATGTGACCACGTCCCTTGTAACTTATAAGGATTTGTCCGTGGCTTGTTGGATAAACTCTGTTGCTCACTCATGACTGACTAGTGATTGACTGACTAACTTACTGGCTGACTGACTGGATGAATGACTGGCTGGCTAACTTACAGTCTTACTGCCTGACTGACTGAGTGCATGGATGAGTGAGAGAGCAAGCAAGTGTGGTAGGTGAGTGAAAATGAATGTCAGTGAGTATTAAGAATGAATTGAGCAAAGGATTGACTGATGATTTGTGAGCACATCTTTCAGCGACCCAAAGAAACGCTGCTTGGGTGCACGAGTGACAGTGAGAAGGACAGCAAGTAAGCCGAAAAGTGTGTGAGTGTGACTGAGTGAGTGAGCAATTAAGCGAGCAATGGAGTGAAAGATGGATTAAGTGAGCAGTTGGATAAGTAAAGCAAGAGTAAAGGAATTCAGTGATGGGTTGAGAAAAGAAGTGAGCAAAAGTGCTGAGCACTGAATCAACGAGTTGCTTCGTTGTGTGTTTGCGCATGTGTATCCGCATTTTATGGGTTTGTGTAAATTATGTTTTTATTGTATTTGAGCATCTGCAAAGCATCTCCAATAGGGCGACCAATTCAAAAGCGCTCAGAAGTGTGTGTGTGTGTGTGCGTGTGCGTGTGCGCACGCGTGCATGCGTGTGTGTGCATGAATAATGTGTGTGTATGGCGTGTGTTGTGTATGCGCACGCACGTGCATTTGCCTCATGTGTCAGATCAGTCACTCAATAACCTATACTTGCTCTCCCCATTGGCTATAGACAACAATAGCAGACATTGAACATTTCATAATTATTCATACAGCTGTCCAGTTGATGACATTTCCACAGTTTATATATAACAATAGCAGACATTGTTTCATAATTAATTCATACAGCTGTCCAGTTGATGAATGATGACATATCCACAGTTGCTTTCTGCCCAGGTATTTTCTAGACACTGAAATGTCTGGTAACAGCCATATCTGTTCAGCATACTATATGGTGTTTGGTCAAATATAGTTAAATGCATCAACAGTACTGAGCATTCTCAACAGGCTGTATAGTGTATAATAAGCACAACATCCGCTTATAAATGCACCCTCTTAAATTCCCCAAGCTGCATCCCTCCACTACAGTCTTCCGTCTGCTGCATGCTTGATAATGCCAGAATAGACCCGAGCAGTGCTCCACCACCCTTCCCTCCTCCTCTTCCCCCACCCCCTTCAACAAACGAACAATCTCCATCTACCGTTTCCCATTACGATTTCCCATCACGCAAATCATCATTTTCGACTCTTCTCATGCGAGAAGAACCACCGCTTCCTAGACTCCGTCCGAGATCATTTGCATTTCCTATTCTGTAAGACCCGAAAAACGCGTCTACATTAGCATAAGAGAATAACCGACCACCACCACCACCACAACCACCACCACCACCACCACCACCCACCACCACCACCGCCAAGTCCACCACCACCACAATTACCACCATCACCACGTCCACCCCCACCACCATGTCCACCACCAAAACTACCACCACCACCACGACCACCACCACAACCGCCACCATATCCACCATCACCACCACCACCACCACTAATCACTATACCATTACCACCACCACATCCAGTCGTCCACCACCACCATGTCCACCACCATGTCCACCACCTCCACCACCACTTCCTTGATCTTCTGTTCTGTTCTATGCCTCCTTCAGCTTGCCGTCGTCATACCTAAGAAAAGCAGCTTGTCTATTTTGTTCCATCGTCTATTAGCAGTTTTGGATTTAAATGCTCTTCTTCCATGCATCGATTCTTTTAAATGTTTTTCTCACATTACTTCAATTGTCATTGCAATATAATACACACACACACACATATATATATATATATATATATATATATATATATATATATATATATATATATATATATATTGAAGCATATGATGATGATGATGATGATGATGATGATGATGATGATGATGATGATGATGATGATGATGATGATGACGACGACGACGATGATGACGCCGACGACGATGATGACGACAAAGATGCTTTGTGCCTAGAATGCCAGACCATTACACCAATTATGCTGTTGTTGTTGCCGTTATTGTTGTTGTTGATGATGATGATGACGATGATGATGATGACAATGATGCTTTGTGCTTAGAATGCCAGACCATAAGACCAATTATGCTGTTGTTGTTGTTGTTGTTGTTGTCGTTGTTGATGGTGTCGTTGTTGATGATGATGATGATGATGATGATGTCCTGACATTAAAGAAAATGAAGATAAAAAAGATTGTTGCTAAACATGCACCACTTAAGATTTAGTTGCTTCTTTCAATTCCAGGAATGAGAGCACTGACCCCTCCCTCCCCTTCCCTTCCAAGACCTCTACCCCCTTTTAGTTGAGAAGCCTTCAGCACCCTGCCCCCCACTTTCTTGAAAGTGTTGCCACTGTATGACCTGCCATTATAAAAGCCTTGAAGCTCCAACAGTCCAGATCTAAAGTAAAGACGTTAGTGATCATGCTAATCATGACCAAGACACAGATGAAAGTAATGCATGCCTGCACGCTGCAGATTCGTTAGTCTTTGTGTTACAGCTATTGATTGTCGGGTAGAATGCCACAATAAAGTGGCTATATAATGATTACTGTCATTGTATTCTAAGTCTAGTTTTTAGGCTCTATATAGCTAAAGAACAGTTGACTTAACCGTATTTCATC
Source organism: Lumbricus terrestris (assembly GCA_949752735.1). Lineage (NCBI taxonomy): Eukaryota > Metazoa > Annelida > Clitellata > Crassiclitellata > Lumbricidae > Lumbricus > Lumbricus terrestris. The sequence continues at coordinate 27,995,527 of OX457048.1, read as the reverse complement.
TAACCTAATAATCAACTAGGTATAGGCAAGATGACTACCATCTCCATGGCCTTAGTTAAAGATATATTGCCCAACATAAGGAGAATAGTTTATTTTGTCATACTCAACCTTTACTTATACTGTATTGTATTGTGTTGACGACAATCTCTATAGCATCGTCAGCAATAAGGTACTTCCATATAGGATGTATTACACACATTATGCTGTTGCTGTCGTTATTGTTGTCGCCATTGTTGTTGTTGATGACGATGACGATGATGACTAGGATACTGTCAACTGTGTCTTACCATTTCTCATCTAACAATGCCCAACTTTACTTAACTTGCCCATACCATATCCCACATCCCTTTATGCATGGTTGTCCCTTTAACACATAGAGCAGAGAAACCAGACTTACGGTTTCCTGTGGTCCTCAGGTAAGGCCTCAAAATTAAGGTCATTTGCTACAATGATCATATTAATAATTTCACAGCCATTGCGAGTGAATGAGCAAGTTAGCAACTGAGTGCCTTGTGAGTGAATGAGCAATTGAGTTAAAACAAAGCACTTTGTGTCATGGGTTGTCAAGGCAACCCATCATCTAGACAACACATCTCTGGGGCTGCGCTTCATAAATTGGTCATTTAATACAAATTTTTAAACGAGTGAATGAATTGAATCTAATCACCGTTTCTGCTCATAGTTTTGCTGGTCAGCTGTCTCTGGCAGTCTTCCAGAAGCGCCTCCTGCCGGGCGGCATCAGCACCTTCAACAGACAACACACATCATAC